>JAJLUU010000015.1:0-368329 GCA_030570035.1 Kodamaea derodonti
CTTTAACATAATAAATCCTCCTGAAGGTGCGTCGTATTGGCCCATGATGATAGTGAGTTTGGAATAGATAATTAAATTTCCAGATTTAAGACCCTTTATAAGGGTCCTTTTTGACCTTTGTAACTCTGGAACTTTTCGGAATCAAATTATCGTAAAGCAATTTGTTAGACAAAGAAATTACGGAGGTAACAATGCATTACGGAACGAAATAGATAGAAGTGTTTGGAACCTCTGATGACAAATTTTCTTGCATGTCGGCTAAAATGGGAACTGGATTTCTTTCTGGTACATTCGTTTTGTATGTGGTTTGGTGCATCAACGGAACCAGTGTATAATTCCGCATTCAAAGCCGCAACGGAATTTCCGCAGTTTCTATTTCATATGCTAGATAGTAAGAAGTAAACAGTCGCTCGTTAATAATGTGCAAGTCGTCTTATTATTAGGTGTATTTTGTGAGGTTATCATTTGGGTGTGTTTGGATATTTTATAGATTCACACTTACAGTTAACCGCTTGAGAAACTTTGTTTCAGACTTGCGGTCACGATTATGTAAAATGTAGCGCCGTCAAGTGCTTGGTACCAAAATGAAGCGTCATCAGTTTATGCCAAAATGCAACGCCATCAAGTTTATACCGAAATGCAACGCCATCAACTTTGTTTGGTACTCAAAATGCAACGCAGATACTTTCAAAAATGACTTTGTACGTAGCTTGGGTAGTAACTTCCCGAGATTCATAACATTCATTGTCTTCTTTGCAAGATCCTGACTAAAAGCTTAATCCGAACTATAAGTTCCACATGTCAACATGCCGTACACGGAATATTCCAGCAAGCCAAGAATCTCAAAGTAGGAACCACGGAATGTGTCTGGAAATCATTCCATGTAATTCCTTGAGTTTCATTTGCATCCAATAAAAACACTCAATTTTATCAGCAAAAACTCTCGATTTTACCACATGCTCTCAGGAATTGCACAGAGGGTTGTTTGGTTTCGGCACCCAGTAGCATTTCTATTTTGAAATAGAACTTTTCACTGCACCATTTATAAATTTATAAATTTAGAAGTATATCGAAATGGGTGCAAAAACGTCAACCCATCGAAAAAGTTAAGTAGGATGAAATAATCTCAGAATGAGATATATTCGTACGTGACTTTCATCATTGAGACACCTTAATGATATTACATTGAATAGGAACACATTGAGGAATTTTGAGATTTAGTTCTTAGAACTAAATTTTAAAATTCTTCCGAATCCATAGGAACTTTCAAAACCAACCTTTCCAGCATAAATCTTCATCCCTAACTTAAACTCATCAAATTCATAGATTCATACAGCACCTAGATTCATACATGTCACTGTTAAGTGATTTTCGCGTACTCTGCTCGCGCATTTTTTCACTATGATCACCAGACTTAACAGACCATTTATTCATCAAACTATAACCCACGAGACAAACCAACCACATCAAGGTATACCACTTAAGAGGGTGATTCAAATATTAAGGTTTTCCATTTCACATCATAATATACCCATCATATAAAATTTCCAATGATGAAATCAATTGCAAAAGTACGATCCATCTATCTTCGATGGCCCAAATCACTACCTATATTACCTAGGCATTATAATCAAATACACTCTCCAAAATACAACAAGAATATAGATTCATCCATTTTAATTGATGGGTATCACTCGCAAACTCATAGATTGATTAATAATAAAGAATTAAGAGATAAGTACGTGATATTATTGAAGAAATTACCTGATATCAATAAGAAACAGCTATCTGCAATGACCACGAACCTAGATAATCTTATCGATATTTCGTCAGCATTTCCTAGTCCAACTACGATAGAATTGATATTTGATATCTGGGGTGTTATTTCAAGGGTATTGGAAGGGAGAAGTGTAGAGGTGAGAAATTCAAGAACTAATAAAGAGACTTCTAGCAATACCTCGAACAATATAACACAAGATAACCTAAAAAATGACATACAAGATAACTTAAAAAATGATATACAAGATAAGTTATCAAAAACTGATATACCATATAAGTTACCAAAAAATGATGTACAATATAACTTTGATAAACAAGATAACTTATCAAATACTCAAATCGATTCTATCAAAGATAAACTTATCCATATCATCATCAATACTCGAAATTATCATCTTTATGAATCCCATATATTACCCTTGTATAAGCAAAATAAACTAAGTAAGTCATGGGCAGATGAACTAGTGTCAACCTTTCAATTACATTACAATGATGGGGAGATACGAATAAATCGACTGGGAATAATCAACTATCTTAAAGGTGGAAGTAGTATTTCTGAAAAGAGGAAATTTTTATCAATACTTATTCATGCTGGAGTTTTAAACAATTCGGACGTTAACGAAAGATATTACTTCTTTGGATTGTTCATCGATCTTTCAAGATATATCGAAGACAATTATTTATTTGTAGGAAAGAAATATCATGTTTATTCAAGAGTTTTAAGATTAATGGGTACACCTTATAGAGTCCCATTCTTACAACATTCACAAAAGTTGAGTGAATTTCTAGACGAAAATTCGTATCATGACTTAATAACCTCAATGATGTACATGATTAAATCAGCAAGTCCAAATACAGCCTTGAATTTCTGGAAATACAAATTGGATATCATGGAAGAAAAAGGACTTCGACATAAAGATATTTTGAATATCCCAGATTTAACACTGGCAATGTCCTCACTATGTAATCTTCAACTTCATAAGGAAGCGCTTGATTTATACTCGTCGTATCTGGATCTACATCATGAAGATCAAATTGAAGTACTACTTCGAATTAGTGAGGAAACCAAGAATTGGAAGTTGTTACAATCTCAATTTGAAGATATGTACGGTAGAGGAAATTTACCTTATATTGAGCATTATGTGGTTGTAATGAGAGCATTATCGAGTATTGGTGCAAGAGATCAAGTTGATTTACTTTTTGCTCAATTAAACACGAGAAATCTAATACCTAATTCCTTGATTTTCTCAGCAATGATTAATAGTAGACTTCACGAGGGAGATATAAATGGAGCAAAGAAATGTTTCCAACATTACTTAGATTATGTTGATCAGGGGTTACTCCCTGCAGAGAAGTCTCCGCAACTATATTCACTAGTTTTCAATATTCATTTCAAGTCAAGTGATTTGGATCAGGCAATGGTATTTTTGAGAGAGACGTATGAAGAGCAAAAGTCATATAACAGCGAGTCAAACGTGACTCTATTAAATGCTTCCACGATTGGTAAGCTAATAGAATTGGCTGCGAAGAATTACGGGTTACTGGAGGTAAGGGAAATTCATAAAATAGCAAAAAGCCTTGACCTAATCTCTGCACAACTATACAAAAGTCTTGCCAAAGCTTATATCAGTTTAGATCAATACGAATTAGCAGAGCGCGCAATTTATCATGCTCATCTTCAATCCGAAGTTCCCTTCACAAATGCAGATATTTATGGTATTCAATTAAGAAATTACAGATTTTGGGCTGCATCTTTGCCAAAATCGATTCAAAAGAATCACCTTCAATCGAAACAAACATTCATAGTTGAGCTTATTCAAGTCAAGCGAAATGAAATTGTTAGTGCCTATACTGGCTCACTTATATATACTGAACTCATTCAGTATTATCTTAACAGAGGTAAACTAGAAGAGGCAATGAGTATTTTACAGCTTGCAAAACTGCGGGAAGTATTGAATGAAGTTCATTTCATTCCAATTTTAACATATCTTTCCAATAAGGCAGATTACGAGCTGTTTACGGAAATCCTTTCGATGTATAGAAGAATGGCAAAAGAAGCTGTCGATATTTCAACAAGAACCTATATTCCCCTTATGAAGGCATTGATATTCTTGGATAGACAAGGACAGAATGGGGGTACAAATTCGTACAAGTTACTCAAATCGATTTTTGAAATGAATGGGTTGTCCTTAACAAATTCAGAACCGGACGGAATTGTGCTGGCGGATTTGATGTTTGAAAGATCGGTTGATCTTTGTGAGATTGTTTCAACTTATCTCCAGTCAACGCTGGATGAACTGAATAACCAACTTCTTGTGAACTTCTTTAATCAAATGAAGGTGATCTTGGGTCCAAGGCTTTCCAATAAATTCAAATTTAGTGTCTATAAAGAGATGAGTAAGATTTATAAAGATCAAAAGAACAGTGAATTGGCACTGAAATTAATTGGAACAGGGTTATCCGATTTGGATAGAATTCTAAAGAAGTATGAATTGGAGTATCCTCTTAGTGGAACTGTTATAATTCCCACCACCTTAATGAAGAATTATCGTAGATTGGTTAATTTGAAATTGGAGGTTTTGGATGTTTCTTGCACCAGAGAAGAATATCTCAATTTACTTCAAGGAGCAACACCTGTAAAACTTTCGGGTCAACAGTATAATAAGATTTTTCGAGCGTTGTTCGAAAGTTTGGACTTAGAAAGTCTTCATTTGATTTTGCAAAATTGTGAACAATACCTCATATCTGGAAATTGGGTTGATGTAAGTATAATGAGAATTCAACAAGAGCTTTACAAGTATGCCATTGTTCATGTTGCAAATATCTACGGAGATCAAGAAATAGAATCAAAGTATAAGCATCTCAATAGGTATTATAATACGAACAATCTAGCTACCTTGAGGAAGGAAATCAGAGGAACGCCAATGGATTTACTTACGAACGCATTCGAGCGTCATAAGTCAGCGTTGCAAGCTTACAAATGGACCCCAGAAAAAATTGTGGAAGAGATACCTGAATTTTTTAATCCGGAAAGAAGAACAAATACAAGAAATAAGATATCTCCTAATAATTGTCATCAATTATGGTTGGCCATAAATGCTTATGCTGATAAGGACTTAAAGAAGGCGTTCGAGTTGATGGATAAGTATCCGGAGACAATTGAATTTCTAATGTATAATAACATTGCGAGAATTAGAATGTCCTTTTTCAGGGCAGAGATTGACAAGTTGATTGCCCCTAGATTTAACTTGAGGGAGAGTTTTGGAGAGAGAAAGGATAGGACGTTGGAAGCGATGAATATGGAAGTGTGAGTGAAACCCTCTCAATGAGCACATAATTAAGTGGAACTTGTATTGGCCACTACAACCATAGTTCCTGCGTAATCACAACTTGTATTTTTCATGCCACCCGCTGGCATATTGCATATTCAGAGATTGTATTACAATTAACCTGAAATTACACAATGTATTCATGTACATATATTAATAGATAATAACATCGTGTGAGACATGTAAGCTTTTATTTTCTGTAATACGGTATATATTCGTTTTTGCATAAAATAGCAAAATTGCACATTCAATAATTTGGCCAGTATACTTTCCATCCTACGTAGCCTTCTTAGACTTTTCCTTAACAGCAGCGAAGGTGAAATTTCCACCAGGGCCAGTTTCTCCAAATAATAAAGGACCAATATGTGGTTGGATGTTCCATTCTAACTTGACAACAGCATCTCTACTTCTGAAAGACTTCTCGACATCCCAAACGGAATACTTTGATTTCTGGTCTTTCAAACTTATCTTAGCATCGTCTTTGCTTGTAATGATTTTATCCCAGTATGTTACTTTGTTTGAAGAACCTTCACTTTTACCTGGATATTCTGCAGTTAAGTATACAAAAACTTGTTTTGTATTCCAATTGAATAACGGGGTTAAATCAGCATTCAAATCGAATACTATCTTTGAGTTTTCCTTTGGTTTCCGATCAACAGATCCAGCAGAGAATGAATATTTGACGGTGGTGGTAGGTTTGGTAACCCATATTGAAGTCGAATCAATTGACCATGCAGAATCAAGATATAATCTGGAAAGCGTAAGTATGACGACTATACCAGAAACAATTATGGAAGACGTCAATAATTGATTGGTTGCAGCTTGGAGTCGAGTAGTTAGGTTGAACATGTTGGTTGTGGTTACGTGGAGTTGTTTCGCTGTGGAACGCGAAGTTGAAATTTCGCAGATCAGTGAAAGTAACCACGAGATGGTAGTGAGAAAGATTAGCGAGAGTGTCGTCTCGTTGGGAGTTGTCAATACTAAGCATTAGAGATAATTCAGTGATAGAGATTGAAACCTTTAAGTTATAAGTGTAATCACTAAATATTCTATATACACCAGAGATAGGGTGGAACAAGATGTCCGGTATGTTATTCTAGTTAGTATCCTGTTCGTTTACAAGAAGTTAAGTTCTCACTTTGCTGGAGAACTCGCTCACTCCCTAGAGTCTTAAACTGCTCATAAAGGTCCTCCCTAGAGTTTCAAAAACTGCTCATAAAGTTTCTCTTGCTGTTGGAATTGCTTCACCAACTTCTTTTTCAAACTCTTTGAAACCAATTCCCCACTAGCATCCTTTGTTGGCAATCCAGTTTCATCCCATTCGGAGTAAAGTGAGGTGTCCTTGAACAAATCCTGAGGCTTTATTTTCATCTTTTCCAACTTTTCTTGCTCTTTCTTTGCGTTCGCTTCTGCTTGTTGTAACTTCTTTTGTTCCTTTTCTGCTGCGGCACGTTCTTTATACTCTTGTTGCTTTAACAATACTTCAATTTCTTGATCATTTAAAAACTTCACCAACGCAGAACCGGTTGGTCTGTCGTCCAAAGAAACTCCAATCTTCACCAATTCCGAACGAATTGAGTCTGTTTCTTGTAACACTTCTTTATAATTTCCCTTGATAGCGAGTGAACGAACGCTATCTCTAAATTTCGAGAATATCTTCACATAAGGCAATGCAACATCTTCGGAAGAACCAACACCTTCTGATTTTTCATCCCAACCTAATTTATCATCTCTGGTTTCAAATCCTAAAATGTTCAAGATTTTGACTATCCAATTGGTTACTTGTAACAAAACATCGATTCTTAATTCAGATTTGCCTGAAGAAGTTAATTGAATGTAAGTGTTACTCTTGTTTACCAAATCTTGTAATACTCTCATCACCTGTGGAGTTGATAAATTATCTCTAAATGCAATATCCACTTCATCTTGTGCAATTTCCAAAGATTGGTACAAATCCTTTTCAAGTGAAGAAACTCTTTTGGAAACAATATTACCTAATGCTAATTCATGTTTATAATCATTGTTCAAAGCACGAACATTTGTAAAGAATTTCGAAAGCGTACCTTCCAAAGATTTTACCTCGCTAATCAAACTTTCTTTGAAATCCAATGGCTTATCCCAGTAACTCATTGCAAATACCAATCTCAATTGTCTTGAACTAAAATCACGTAAGGCTTCTTCAATAGTGATGAAATTCTTAAGCGACTTAGACATCTTTTGTCCTTCGATATGTAAATGACCATTATGTAAGAAATAATTCACCCATTGTTGGTTATCAAAATAAGCTTCGGATTGAGCCAATTCATTATCATGATGAGGAAAACATAAATCAATTCCACCAGAATGAATATCCATGTTTGAACCAGTGATATCAGATGCCATTACTGAACATTCAATATGCCATCCAGGTCTACCATCACCCCAAATTGATGGCCATGATGGTTCACCTGGCTTAGAAGCTTTCCATAATGCAAAATCAGCAGGATTCTTCTTTGCTTGTGCAGTAGTTAAGGAACCTTCTCCATCATTAATTAACGACATGTCACCTTTATTCCACGGTTGGATTTTGGCATAATCGTGTGATGGGTCATTTTCAAATTTGATGGTATCAAAATACACAGACCCATCAACGGTTGAATATGCAAATCCATTCTGGATGATTTTTTCTACATACTCTACAATATCAGGAATGTATTCAGAAACTCGGGTAGTGATTGTAGATGGTAAAACATTCAATTTAGCCATATCTTGGTCAAATCTTTGTTCCCAATATGATGGTAACTTTCTGAAGATGGAAGGGTCAGTGACTGTAGACCCAAATTGTTTATCTAATGCAGGCATTGTTACTTCTTTGATATTGTTAAGGAAGTCTTCTATAGGTTGCTTTTCTAAGTAAATGGCATTATGAGCAACTCCAGCCGCTTTCAAGTACATTGGTAACTTTGGCTTTTCTTTACTGAGAACACTCACATCAAGGGTTTTTGTCCATTTGACAAAATCTCCCTCTGTAGAACCTTGAAATTCAGGTAAATTTGATGAAATATATTCCCCCAAATAAACTTTGACTTCCTCAATCAACTTTTCTGTTACTTCGGTATTAATATCTACAACCTTGGATTCAAATAAATAATTCTGACGAGCTGCAATGATGATTTTATCATCAATATCAGTCACATTTTGAATGAATTTGACATTATATCCAAAGTAATCTTGTAAGATTCTTCTTGATAAATCAGTGGAAACATAATTTCTAGCATGTCCCATATGAGAGTGGTCGTAAACAGTAGGTCCACAACAATACCAACTGATATGACCGGGTTTGTTGGATATGAATTCAGTTTTACTTCTCGTTAATGAGTTGTACAATTTTAGTGGAGGCTTCTCACCTCCAATTGGCTTGATCCATTTGGCTTGTGTAGTCATTGAACGGTGAAGGTAACGTAGCATAGTGTTTTGAAAAATTGTGTATGAGTCAGGTGACGAGGGACGAAGTGAGTCAATCGCAGGAAACTATAGTTGAGATGTGACTAATTAACGTCGTGTAAGAGTTACGTAGAGCGCATGTAAAACAATCTTACCCAATTATCAGAGGCATTTAATGTTTAATGACGGTTTTACGTGGTTGGTAGATGAATTGGGAACGCTCTATGACAATCAAATAATCGGTAGGATACGATTTCTTCAAGCTTATGTAAGCATTTAAGAAGTAATTCATAGGAATGACTATAGAGATTGGAGAGGAGTTCTTGACCTCTAATTCATTAATAGAGGTTTGACCAATTGTTGCCCAACAGAGGGTTTTCAAGCCAGTTTAAGTAAAGCAAATTATCTGTATTGTTAGTATGGATCAGACAAAAAATTGGTCGCATGTTCCTCAACCTCTTAAAGAGACCGGCGAGTCCCAAAGGAGGAGTTCTCGAACGCAAATTATAGGTCATCATTTACTTACATTTGTTGTTTGAATTGTCTGTTGATCGACTTGGTTATAAATTATTTAAATTGTTTGTCGTTTTATATTGATGGGGTCGTGTGAGGTTCAATTATATTTCTTTCTTTAGGTAAGTGTATATCATGATTAGAAGGTTAGAGTTGGAGTTGTTGGATTGTATATTTGTAGTTCTACGGGATTTTATTTATTTTAGGGTTTTTAAGTTTTCCATTTCATTGATAATTTTATTGGCTGCAAATGGTATAAGTAATACTGATCTTGTGACACTTTAATGAAAAATTGTTATAGGACTTGGGTCACCTATGCTAATTGTAAATATTTAGGTTGTTAGTCTCTCCATGAGATGTGTTTGAGAAGTTAAAATGCCTATTCGCCTTATCTTCAATTAACTGCCAATCTGAAAAGTACAGCAGAGCATTACTTCTTACTGCCGTACGCTTCCTTGATGTTTTGCACCTCCAATCAACTTCAATCATCATCAAAATATCTAAATATCGTCTTATCTCTACCCTCGTCCATCATGCAAAAGTTATCGTACCTGCTTTGATCTACTGTTCATATCCCCAGTCACCCTCAGAGCATCCTCACACAACTAGCGCAGCACTTAAAAAAACAGTCCCATGTCATGTGACTAGTGTTTTCCCTGCACACACTCCCATCCAAACTTCAGAATCCGCAAATTTTCAATCACCACATCTACCAAAAAAAAGTAGAAGTGAAAATCTAAGGACTCTTCAACACTAACTATACAATGTCACAAACTACTGTTCAGGCTGCTACTTGGAGATACGTCGAATTAGGACGTGTTGTCTTAATTAACAATAAGCAATTAGCCACTATTGTTGAAATCATTGACCAAAAGAGAGTCTTGATTGATGGTCCATCTATCCAAAGACAAGCTATTGCCTTAAAGAAGGTTGTCTTAACCAACATCGTTTTAGAAAAGGTACCAAGAGGTGCCAGAACCGGTACTGTTACCAAGAAATGGGCCGCTGCTGATATTGATGCCAAATGGGCTGAAACCGCCTGGGCTAAGAAATTAGCTGCTAAGACTAGAAGATCTCAATTAACTGACTTTGAAAGATTCCAAGTTGTTGTTTTAAAGAAGGAAAGAAGATCTGTTGTCAGAAAGGCTATCGCCAAGGCTTAATGTGTACTTTAGTTTTACATTTAATGAATGATAAAGATTTGTGGTGTATCCAAAAGGATCTACGAAAGGTGTGTAGAATACTATATAGTAGTTTACCGGGGTAGCATTTGGCTATGCGGTTTAATATAGATACCGTGTGAAATATGTAGAGTGTTTATCACTTAATGTAGATATCATAATGAGTGTTCAGTAAGCGATAAGAAATGTAGCTTGAGTAGAAAACGAGGTGAAAAGAATTCACCATTAATCGCTCCCTCCGTATCTTGAGCATAAAATGGTGGTCAGTTTCTCTGTTGTTATCGAACGTATATGTAAATTCAGTGCGCATTATACATTCAGGTCTAGTTCAGAGGACTGATGCCTCCTTGATTGAGTCCAACTAGCAAGGTGATATTCTAAATTGTCGTATATTATTTACAAGACCTATTTACATCTCCAAAATTTCAATTGAGATACAACGCTGTAGCCAGCAAGACCGTAGTGATTACAGCTTCTTGGGCAAATCAGTACCCAAAACGACAGAATATTTGGTGTCTGTCCTTATCACTTCTTTGCATGCAAAGCCTTCTCATGCTCCTCTATCAACTCCCTCTGTAATTGAGGCAGGGTTTGTGAGTACTTCAAGAACTCCAAGGAGAATTCACCCTTACCTTGAGTCGAAGCTCTCAAAGAAGTAGAGAATCCAAACATGGAGTTCAATGAACACTCAGCAGTAACTGTGAATTCTTCTTGCGAATTAACAGTTTCCAAAATCATTCCTCCTAATTTATTGACCAAACCGACAACAGACCCTTGGAACTCATTTGGAGCGCTGACTTCAACAGACATAATAGGTTCCAAAATAACTGGCTGAGAATCCATGAAAGCCTGCTTGAAAGCACCGGCGGTGGCAGCCTTGAATGCCAATTCGGAAGAATCAACAGTATGTGTAGCACCATCATTTATATGCATATGAACACCAAGAACACGATGGCCGATCAAAGGACCTTTTTCTAAACAATCTTCAAACCCTTTAGAACATGCCAATAAATATTTATCTGAAATCTTACCACCGACGATATGATGAGAGAATTTATTTTCATCTTCCAAAGGAGTGAATTCACCCATGACTCTACCGAACTGACCAGCACCACCAGATTGTTTCTTATGAGCAAAATCGAAGGTGGTTGGTGTTAAAATAGTTTCTCTGTAAGACACTTGAGGTTTTCCAGTAACACATTCAACACCATATTCACGCTTAATTCTCTCTACGTAAATTTCCAAATGCAATTCACCCATTCCCGAGATGATGGTCTCTTTAGATTCAGGATCGTATTTGACTCTAAATGTAGGATCTTCTTTTTGGAATCTATTCATAGCTTTTGAAAATGCACCATTTTCCTTCAGTTTAGGAGCAATACTTAACGAGATAACTGCATCTGGAACAAACATAGAACTCATAGCGATTTCTTGGTCTCCACCTGGACTGCCAAAAGTGTCACCAGATGAACAATCAATACCAAAGGTTGCACAAATTTCACCAGCACCAACTTCAGCAACGTCTTCCATATCATTGGAATGCATTCTCACCAATCTAGACACCTTAACTTTCTTACCGGACTTCAAATGGGTCATGTATTGACCTTTCTTCAATTTACCTTGGTAGACTCTAATATAGGTTAATTGACCGTAAGGACCTTCTTCTAATTTGAAAGCTAAACCAACAAAAGGAGCAGATGCAGAAGGAATCAAGGCGACTGGGATTTCTTCACCAGAAGAAATCTCCAACCCTCTATTCAAAACTTCATTTGGTTGTGGTAAGTAATCTACTACCGCATCCAAGACAGGTTGGACACCTTTGTTTGCCAATGCAGAACCCATTAAAACCGGAGTGAATTTTCTTGCGATTGTGGATCTTCTGATAGCACCTTTAATTTGCTCAACGGTTGGTTCTTCACCTTCCAAATAGATATCGGCCATTTCTTCGTCAACGTCTGCCAAGGTTTCGATAAGTAAGGAACGTTTTTCTTCGACCAAGTCAACCAAATCCTCTGGAACTTCAGTAAGGCGTAAAGTTTCACCTTGTGGACCTTCGTTGTAAATAGCGACTCTATCAATAATGTTCACAACACCCAAAAGTCCATCTTCAGCACCAATTGGTACTTGGATAGCGGCGGCTGGGGTTTTCAATTTCAAGTTAATTTGTTCAATTGCACGGAATGGGTTTGCACCCATTCTATCCATCTTATTGATGAAGGTAACACGAGGAACGTTATATCTTCTCATTTGACGGTCTACGGTTACGGTTTGAGATTGCACACCCGATACCGCGCAAACAACAAGTACAGCACCATCCAAAACTCTCAAAGCTCTTTCAACTTCGATAGTGAAATCAATATGGCCTGGAGTGTCGATTAAATTGAAATGATAGTTTGTATCTTCTTTATCCCATGAACAATACGTTGCAGCAGATTGAATAGTGATACCTTTTTCTCTCTCGAGATCCATATGGTCCATTTTTGCACCAACGGAATCACGACCTCTAACTTCATGAATCGCCAGAATACGTCCGGTGTAAAACAACACTCTCTCGGTGAATGTTGTTTTACCAGAATCAATATGAGCAGAAATACCAATATTACGCATATTAGCTGAATGAGTTAAATCGTTTGGCGTTAATGATTCGTTGATTTGGTCAATAAAGACCCTTTCTTCGTCGTAATTGGTTGGTGGTGTTTTCAAAACAAGTGCCGACATGGATCTGATGGATGGGAGTCCATACTTCCTTGGAAGGACCACTGGTTGGAGAAGTTTGAATCCACGTAGAAGCATTGATGGTACGAGTGAAAAATTTAGATGAGAAAAATCTCAGCCAACGAGGATAAGAAGAAACTATTGACGGGGACTCATGCCACGGGGATGGGAGTAGTAGACTGGATATTGTTATTTGAGATGATGGTTACGGGTACTTGAACGTATTTGTACTTGAACGTATTTGTTGGACTCCATGTGAAGGCCACATTACTGTTTACTGTGATTATCGTTTTGCTCATTGTCGCTAGTTCTATTCTGAGCTCTCTCTCTGAACTCCCTCTCTGAACTCACTCTCTGAACTCACTCTCTGAACTCACTCTCTAAACTCACTCTCTGAACTCACTCTCTAAACTCGCTCACTCCTTCTCACTCCCTCTCACTCCCTCTCACTCCCTCTCACTACACTAC
Source organism: Kodamaea derodonti (assembly GCA_030570035.1). NCBI lineage: Eukaryota > Fungi > Ascomycota > Pichiomycetes > Serinales > Debaryomycetaceae > Kodamaea > Kodamaea derodonti. The sequence goes on from JAJLUU010000015.1 coordinate 13,409, forward strand.
AACATTCTCTTTCATATTATTTATTAATGCATTCGATCTTTCAACATTAATCCTTCATTATATACATTTATAAGTGGAAGTATCATATAGTACAGTTTAAATTCCATGGATGTCCCATTGATTCCAGATTGACCTAAGACTCCTCTGACAAGCATTGCTTGCTAATATATTGTTCTATTGTGTTGAGTACTCGGTATATGGTATGCTATGAGTATTTAGACGGAACTCGCTACCGAATCAATCTTTAGGCTTGACACCCAACCCGTTGACATTTCTAAACATATAAACCCCCTTAGCATCAGTTTCGTCATCAACAAATTGACACATTCTCATACATTTCCACAACGAAACCCACATGCTCTCACCCTCGTATCTGTAATGTTCACCCATCACTTTTTGGATAGCAGCACTGGCTTCTCTACCGTTATAGAAAGGAATTCTTGAGACGTAGTGATGCAAAACATGAGTTTCAATAATATCGTGGAAAATGTGTTGACCAATGAAACCATAATTACGATCAATAGTTGCAGCAGCACCTCTAGCAAAGGTCCATTCGTTGGCAGCATAATGAGGCATACGAGGATCAGTGTGTTGCAAGAAAGTGACGAAAACCAACCAATGATTAACCCATAACCATGGCATAGCCCATAACACAAACATATTGAAAAACCCGAAATTCTTGTACCATTGATAAACTCCAGTGATTGTCAACAAGATTCCAATATCTGAAAGAACAATGTACCAGTAATGATGTTTATCGAAAACAGGGGAACCAGGAGCGTAGTGAGATTTTGCAAGTTTGGAGTATCCATTGATTGTTTGGCCAGTTGCGTTTGTGGCTAAATATAACTGCAAACCACCTAATTGTTGGAATAATAAAACCAAGAATGTATGGATTGGGGCCTCTTCTGTTAATTCTGAGATTTTTTCAAATTGGGACTTTTCAACATATTCTTCCTTAGTATAAGGAACGAACACGGTATCTTTTGTTAAATGACCGGTTGCTTTGTGATGTTTGGAATGAGAGAATTTCCATGAAAAATATGGAACACCATTATAGGAATGTAACACCCAACCAATAAAATCATTAACATTTTGATAGTCGGAAAAAGCACCATGACCACATTCGTGAGCCAAGATCCACAAACCAAATCCAAATAAACCCATTAAGTATGATTCGAAGCAGTAAAGACCTCCTCTAATGACCGTAGATAAAGTTTCGTGGTTTTCAATGATAACTTTTGGAATAACAGTATGACCAACTTTACCAATAATAACCATAGACACAATATCACGTACAACGTAACCCATAGATTTGACTAAGGATCTTTCGTAGCAGTGTTTTGGAATAGCCGATAAAATATCCTTGATGGTATAGTCAGGGACCTTGAATTCACCTCCATAGGTGTCGGTAACTTTCAAACCCTTGGTAAATCCAGGATCAACAACAACCGTTGTTGTGGATGAACTTTGTCTACGTTCAGTAACAGTCGAAATGCTAGACATGATGTATATATATGTGAGAACTTTTTATGCTTACGTCGAGTTCTTTTATAAGAGGATGCGACGATCGGTATAAAAAAAAAAAAGAAATCCTAGATCCATCGGACGTGTTATCATGTACTGATAGTTCTGTATAGACATTCTACACAATTTCATTGAACCGTTTCTCCATTGGTTATCGTATACCCCCTATACGATTCGGTACAATGGAAAGTGAATATTGTTCGGCACATCTCGGGCCATTTCACGTGATATTTCAGCAGCACAATACGAAGTTAAGCCCTGTGAACGCTCGGTAGATTCGCATAAAGTTCGACTAAGCCACAACAGGGTTGTAGGGTCCAAAATAAGAAACGACTGTGAACCCTTGTTGCTTATAGTGGAGATTCATTTCGAATACCAAGTCTTATCTTATGTGGTACCAAATCTTATGATGTGTCGTATTGGTGATGGTTGTGAATGACGCCTAAGGTTGTGCCATGATTTAATTAGTTGGTGGGAGTGAATGTCCGCTATAGATCCGATTGATACTATAGACAAGAATACAAATCGTACCAACTCGGTGACTCAGTCGTATATCACCTTTGCAGTCAGATTAACGCGTATGCATCAAAGAGCTGTCTACAATCTAAAAGAAAAGCGCTTCAAAGAGTTCAATATAAGCTAGTTTGTAAAAGAATACGACTCGTACGGTCCAATACTTCAATACGACGACAGTACTCCAATACGACTATACTCAAACACGACTCCAATCCAACACGACTCAATACTCCAATGCGAGTCCTATGCGAGTCATACGACTCAACGCATCTTGTCCTATACTCTACTTGGTGTATTTACCGCTAAATTCTCACATGACTTCTTATACTAGTAATTGTACAGACGACCTAAAATAAGCGATTGGCATTAGATCAAGATCATTACTTGAATTGGTAGAATTGTTGCTGGTGTTCTAGAATGCTGTTAATCCGAATGGATTTTCTGGATTAATGGCTCCGCGTTAGGAGAGTTTGGGAGTAGTTGGTTGGATGGTTCGGACGGTAGAGCTCTTCATGGGATACCAAGGTGAAGTAAGACTGACACCGAGCATAGCGAGGAGACCCAGGTAAGTTCATCTAGCAGAGCTGACACTTCGAGCATAGCGAGGAGACCCAGGTAAGTGCATCTAGCAAAGCTGACACTTCGAGCATAGCGAGGAGACCCAGGTAAGTGCATCTAGTAAAGCTGTCTACTTGGAGCATAGCGAGGATTTGATTGTCCTGCGATACCATGGTAAAGTAAAACTGACTACTTCCAGCATAGCGACCATTGGACAGTCCTGTAATACCAAGGTAAAGTAAAACTGACTACTTCGAGCATGGCATATTGGAGATTGCGATACCAAGGTAAAGCACATCTAGCAAAGCTGACTTTGAGCTTAGCGAGGATTTGATTCTGCGATACCATGGTAAAGTAAAACTGAGTGCTTCCAGCATAGCGACCATTGGACAGTCCTGCAATACCAAGGTAGAGTTAATGCATCGAATAGCGAGATCTCGTGTTTTTCACGTAGTGGTTCTCTAAGTGCTAAAGTGAGGCACTTGTATTTATGAATCCTGTCTCATGAATCCTGTCTCGTGAATCCTGTCTCATGAACTGTACTCATCCTTAGGGAAAGTAGTTGAGTGAGTCCAAGTCTGTGATGACACTTTTCTTTGACTTGGTGCTTTTTCTTGTCCGTATACGGACTCTCATTCCAACTCGTATCAAGTATGTTCGTAACTGGACGCACTAGTCAATGACAGTAGTCACGTAGTCTTTACCTCTTATACTGTCTAAGAGGACATTACTGTGCACAATCTGGAACACCAAGTATGGCTGGTACTATTCGATATAACTGTCAACGTTCTCAATTGAAACGTTCTCCACAGATCCACGAATATCGAGGAATTACTACCAGAATGGAAGAATTTTCATTGCACTCCCATGTGAATGTCTATGAACAACTTCCCTCTGTCCATTTGAAGAACTCCTCATTTACCCAGTTAAGGTTAACTCCTTGAAATAATCCACATTACCTAATGAAGATCATATTGAAAGGTTAAATATGCTCAACCTCACAAAATACTTCTTGACCGCCTTCATTAATTGGGCATGAGGATGTACAAATCCGCTAGCACACATACAAAATCTACAAGCCTGCATTACATACTCATTCTATCTTGATACTCATTCTCTCTTGACCATCTGGCTCCACAAGCCTGCATTCATACTCATTCTCTTGAGCTACAACTTCTCTTGTGGCTCTACTACTCATGACTGACACAACTTCTCTTGTGGCTCTACTACTCATGACTGACACAACTTCTCTTGTGGCTCCATTGACATTTCAACAATGAGTACAAACGTCTCTACTAACGGCTCGTATATTAAAATTTCCATTCTTAGGATATTAACTGAAATTGGAGTTGCAAATAAGCTACAGCGAAATTAGCTGTCTCACCTCATCATGCACGAATTAACCGAGCACAAGGCAGCGGGGTTCCAAATGGTGGAGGATGGAAATTCTTATTATGAAGATTATTCACATTACATAATAGACATCAAAAAGCAAACTCCTGAATTCCAGGTCTCCCGAACTGTACCTACTCGCTTCTCATCTCGTTGCCTAATTCTCCTAGCCCCTCTTCAATTAAAGTACTACACAAAAATTTCCAATGTCTTTTCTCAAAACGGCTATTTGGAACTTCCAATCCAGGACTGTCCTGCGGCTTCACGTATCATTTTGGTTTTGCGTCCTCGCAGTTTCGAAGGTTCACCAGACGGCCGCAACCAGGCTTGATCCATCCCTGTGGTCCAAGAACTTTGGCAGGTGAAAGTAAGGCACCAGATTTCCGTGGGGTCGCCTGTCATCTACTGAGAGAATAAGTTCCATAAGTATTGATGTTAGGGTCGCTTAAGCATGCTTACGTTACCTATGAAGTCTACGCTTACCTTACCACGTACGCTGAATTTTTTAGCAAAATCTTCGTTCACCCCAGTGAGAATCGTTGGCTTGTTCTTCGGACCCCATTCCTCGAACTAATTAGTAAAGATGTGAAAATCCAAACAAAAATAGAAACGATACCTTATATTTTCTGCCTGCATACAGCCGCCGAGATAGAACTTATCCTATTTGGGAAATTGCAGCCTTTTTCAACTTCCTATTCAAGATATGGCAATACGAAGACTCGAACGATTGAAACAACAGTGGGGAAAGCAAATTTTGTATAAATACAGTGAACTTACTCTACTTTTTTGAATTATCAAACAATCAGTTTACCAATCCACAATCAACAATGAAATTCTCCTCCTCAACTTACTTAGCCCTCGCCGTTGCCACTGTTGCAGTACAAGCTGCTCCTGTTGCTGCTCCTGCTGCAAACGCACTTGCTGCTCCAGATGCTGCTCCATTCGCTGATGCCTTAGCCAACTTCGACTTTGCCAACTTCGACCTCAGCTCCGCCACCGTTGTTAAGAGATCTGACATTGCCAACATTGAATCCATCATTGCTGAATTAACCCACATAAACTCAAAGAGAGCCTTCATTGAAGACGACGCTGAATTGAGTGTCTTGGACAAGAGAGCTGCCAGTGCCTTTGTCAACTTGATTGTTGCACTTGCCAACTCTGGAATTATCACCGATGTCATCAGCATCTTATTCAAAGACCCAACCATCAGAGCTTCTATCCTCGCCATTGGTAAAGCCGCTTTATCTGCTATCGTTGCACAAGGTCCAGCCTTATTGAGTGCCATCTGGAACTCTGGTGTCATTGGAACTGTATTCAATGATTTCGTTAAAGACACTGATTTACAACAAGCCATTGTCGCCATCATCCCAGACTTATTAGCCATTGCTGAATCTTTGATTGGTACTTTCTTCGGTGGTAGCAGTGGTACTGCCACTACAGCTGCTGCTCCAGCCCCAACCGGTGCTGCCAAGAGAGAAATCTACAACGAAGACTACAACACTGAAGAATACCTCGCCAAGAAGGACTTACTCTCCACCATTGAAAGCATTGCATCTGCCATCTGGAACTCCGGAATCATCCAATCCATCTTCACTTACGTCAAGAACAATCCACAACAAGTGTTGAACTTCCTTACAAAAGCTGCTCAATTAGCATTCACATACGGTAAAGAAATCTTTGACTGGGCCGAATCTTCAGGACTCTTAGCCAAGAGTCTCTCATGGTTAGCTACCAACGGTGGCTCATTCATCGGAGGAATTGCTAACTTCTTATTAAAACTCTTGGGAGGTGCTGCCACCGCACCACCAACTGCTACAACTAACTCCGGTTCTCCAGCTACCCCAACTCCATCCACTGCCCCAGCTGCCGCTGCCGCCGCTGCTCCTGCTGTCTCTAACAACGCTAATGTGTTAGCCAGCTTAGCTGCCGTTTACGGTGGATCTACCGCTGCTCCAGCTGCCGGTGCCAAAAGAAGAAGAAACTATTAGGTTGATAAAATGAAAATCGGAAGGAAAAAAAAAGGACAGCTCATTTCAAGGATGTAGCTCTTAGGTCCAATACCCGCCACGTTTAGGCATCCTTCTTATTTATTATCTCATTGCTGGTTCTAACTTCTTCGCTTTTGTTCCCATTCGGTTAAAGCCTGATGAATATGCTACATTCATATGGTTAGTTACAATTGTTTTACTTTAATTCTCCCCTATATATTATTCATTAATAAAAACACGATATAATTTTTGTAGTAGCATTTGGATATTTTCGTCACTCTTGTGTTTACTTTGTGGTTGCAAAATTCTTTTCCTAATCAGGACATAATGTTCGGAATTGTGTAACTTTGACTTCGGTGAGGAGAATCTCAAAAATCTCCAAAAGAAGATCTAGGAGTTGGTATGCTTGCTGTCATGCTTCGGTTGAGAGGTGATTTCTAAGTTGATTTAGATGCAGAAAGAATTCAACCGTTTTCTGCATAAAGTGGGTACTTGAGAAATATCCTCCAACTTCGACCGTTACCGTATTAACGGTAAGTGGTCACCTGTACCTCTTATGTTCCTCTACTACAGTAGTGTTATGTTCCTCTACTACAGTAGTGTTATGTTCCTCTACTACAGTGGTTTTATGTTCCTCTACTACAGTGGTTTTATGTTCCTCTTATTTCAGTCGTATCATGGTGAATTTTTTACAGTAGTGATATGGTCAGTTCCTCTTATTACAGTCGTATTATGGTGACATCTTTTCACAGTAGTGGTATGATTAGTTCCTCTTACTACAGTGGTTTTATGTTCCTCTTATTAATGTCGTATTATGGTGACCTTTTTACAGTAGTGTTATGTCAGCTCCTCTTAAGTATTCATACCCACAGAATTACTTACAACGTTGGCCTTTCATCCACATTGCTGGTGGATATTTAAACGTGAGGCGGATAGAATATAGAGGGCATGACTGCTACTCACTGGTATCGATTATCCGTCCAAGTCGCACCATCGGGTTTGCACCATTACCACAGGTACAGTGAATAGGTTTAAGATCCTATGTTGGTGCAATGAACCCATCGGAATGAATCTGTACAGTCATCCGGTGAATAGTAATAGCGATTGGATACATAGGAATATACCCCTTATTCCCCAGTAACCGTTTACTGCTCAATCAAAGTCAATGAAACTGTGGCGGCAGATTTTAGAGATACCATCAATGTGATGGACTTGATCATCCAAGTAGAAGTCATCAATCATCCAAATAAGCAATATCCCAATGTGTCGCCAAAGGATAACTCTTCATAACTAGGATAACAAGTCAGACCCACATCACTACTCGGATAACAAGCCAGAATCACTTCACTGCTCGGATAACTTATGGCCCGGCACTTGTAATTACTCCAACAACGGCTCCAACGGCTCCAAATGCCACAATACCACCAAAGTTTTGTGATTTAAACTCAATTTTGGTACCCGATGCTTCGTTGAGTTGTTATTGGAGAATGAGTCCATTTGGGCTACTTGTTCTTGAGTCGTTACTGAAATTTAAGGTGGATGTTGAGCGGGTGTTACTTTAGACATAAACGCTGCAGTGGTGTGTTATTAATAAGAGACATAGCTACCCTAGGCTTGAGGTTGAGGTCAGTATTATTTGTCCATTCATTGACTCTACCAAATGTGCTAACAGGTACACCAGCAGGCGTTGCTGAAATCGTATTCTTAGATCGAGTTGGTGATACTTTCTTTGTTATTGCTATAGCTTGAATGTGTGCTTGCAGGATCTTAAGTGTGAAACGATTTCTAAACCATCTACACATAAAATTATGCCATTTTATAGCAGCTAACACTTGACACTGTAGTAGAACCATATTAGTTAAGCATTCTTCGTTCCTCTTAAGTATTGGTGTCAGTCACCTGTTAAGTACATACGATTGATGATTACCGCTAACCAAGACTCTGTGTAATACCATTAATAACTTTCTTGGAGAAGCCTATCAGCATGATCCCTTAAGAATGTATAGTTCGTATTGAAGTTCAAGAAATAATGAAACTGCCTGAAATCACCACATACAGTGATACGAGATTAACCAACTCACATCATGTGGTGTTTTAGGAGAGAAACGATCCAGTCATTCAAAACTTGTAGAGGTCAAGAGCATAAAAAAGAGAGAGGTCCAACATGGTTGGTTAAGGAGTTGTCAGCTACATCTTCAAGTCCGATAACCTGTAAAGGTACAAGCAGTATAGGTAGTCACCCAGTAAGTTATGTGAGCTCTCTATGGAATGAATCCTTGCAGATATTTGTTATTCGATAAGGTGATTGTATGGCCAGTCAGGTGTGGGACGGACTCAAGATTGATGGATTTCCAAAATGAATAATTAAGATCGTACTGGATCTTGGAGTATTCTCATTCCATAACTTCAGTGGAACAGGTGACCCAGCTTTGTTGAAAATATCAGTGCCAGGAGGATAATGGGCAAGTCCAGCAGGATCAAAAGCAATAAGCTCCTAAGTATCAGACGAGTGAGCGTGTTTGCATTTCGATTCGTCGTAAGCGTTCACCGAGTCACAAGGAGATCTTGATCAAAAAGCAATAAGCTCATTCCCCAAGTATCAGACGAAAGTGCGTTTGTATTTCGATTCGTCGTTATAAGATTTCAGCGAGTCACAAGGAGAGCTTGATCAAAAAGCAATAAGCTCATTCCCCAAGTATCACACGAAAGTGCGTTTGTATTTCGAATCGTCGTTGTTAAATAAGATTTCACCGAGTTACAAGGAGCAATAAGCTCCTAAGTATCAGAGGAAAGTGAGTTTGTATTTCGCATCGTCGATATAAGATTTCAGCGAGGCACAAGGAGATCTTGATCAAAAAAGAGCAAAGCTCTTTCTCATAAGTATCAGACGAAAGTGGGTTTGTATTTCGAATCGTCGTTATAAGGTTGAGTCACAAGGAGATCTTGATCGAAAAGAGCAAGCTCATTCTCCTAAGTACCTGACGAAAGGTGTTTGTATTTCGAATCGTCGTTATAAGGTTGAGTCACAAGGAGATCTTGATCAAAAAGAGCAAGCTCATTCTCCTAAGTACCAGACGAAAGGTGTTTGTATTTCGAATCGTCGTTCATAAATAAGATTTCACCGAGTTACAAGGAGATCTTGTCACAAATTCTTCAGTCAAGGCGATTTTACACTCCTCGTTGAAGCCTCGTGTCTTCAAGGCGATGTTGATCGTAAGACGTTAAAGTTTGCGATGTCTTGATAGAATCGTTACTAATCAAGACACAATTTTGGCCGCCAGACATCCACTTACAGTTTAACTTTACCCATTTAACATAAGAAGACTTTTCTTCAGAATTATTTCCAAGCGTTCTGATAAACCACGCTGCCATTTTTTTTATCTTACCCTATGTATCGCCATTATTATCTTACCCAATGTAACGCCATTGTAATCTTACCGTATCTATCCCTTCTAGAACCCTGGGAATACCTATTGTTACTTCGGACGTACACATCTAGGCGAAAATAATGTCATGCAATCTGCATCGACTCCTGAATTTCATCCTTCGTTCGGTTCTTATTCGGTTATTCTAACCAATTTAAAGGGCAACCATCTCATCATCTCGCTTAATCTTATATTAAAGTATATAGGGTAGTAGAGCCAAGAGGCCGTTAATCACTAATCTCCTTCGACTCCGGTTATTGTTGAACTATATCCACCATATCGTATTAATCATGTAGAGAACAGAATGTGTTAATATCAGGCGTTGATGTGCATATTTCGCTTGGTATATTTGTGCTTGAAAATGGAGTTGGGGTTGTTGGAAGTTGTTGATCAAGGGGGGCACGTCTGATAAGGTTAAAGTTGTAGCGATTTCAAAGCTTATCTGTGAACGGTTTTTCAAATTGAAATACGTTTTGTTGGGGAGTGCTTAGAAGGCGGCTTCGAGCGGCTTCATCATCATTGCTATACTCACAAAGATATTAATTTAACTTTCTAGTCACAATGTCCTTCGTTACTTTTACGTTGAACCACAATGACGTTTATCGAAACTCTATTGGTGTGAATATTGTGTTGCAACCAAATTAATGGCGTGGTACAACAAGACTGCTTTACAATACAGTATTGTAAGCTTCAATGACATGCTAACTCATGGAACAATTTGAAACGACTATTATATTCCCAATATCCACCGTGCGTAATAGCAACCACAAAACAACCAGTGTCAACATTACCTTGCATCTCACAAATACACCCTCAAATTTCAAGTTACAAATGCTTCTTCGACTATCCGTTTGTACTTCATCGGTATTCATTTTGCGATATTTTGAAAAATACTGGCTTGGCTAAATTTTCATAATCTTACTGAATCTCATCCAATAAACCGCCCGTAAAATCACCGTAATCTCTTTTTGTATTAGACCGTGTGTTAATTGTAATCCACTTTATCTAAATCCTCCACTTCGATGCAAAATAATCGCCTTGAGGCAATATCCTGCACACAAATTTCATGCCAAATTATTTTCCCATCAACGTTGGTGATTTGGTGCATCTACAGTGTGCTTGTACGGTGGATTAAGCCATGGAAGGTGTTTTGCAGGAGGTGAAAAGTGTATTTCGTATGATTATATAAATCAGAAGAATCTCCCGATGATTTTTCAAAACAATTATTCAAGATGTTATTTGCTTTAGCTACACCTGGTTCAGCCTTCAAGCCTTCTCTCCACAAAGTTCCAAACACCTGGAGATTGAAGAAATTCAAGCAGATGTATATCGAAAAGGGTGGCTCTCAAAGCACCTCCAGAAACAGTTCAATTAATTACGGGAGTGATGCTAAGGAGTTTTTGGATTATTGATTGGTAAGATATCTACAGAAGGTTATGTATATCATAAAATGATTATATAAACCTTGGAGTTAAAAGATATTAGTTAAGTATAGGTCAATTAGGACCTTACGTGGAAATGATTTCAGTTCTTGTACGCTAAGCGTACGTTTTGCATTTGCAACTTTGTTGCCGGATAAATATGTATCATAATAAATGAATACCGTGAGTATAATGTAGTATATGTAGAGTAGAACAATTGTAACACTTGGAAGAGAACAATTGTAAACACTTGGAAGAGAACTTGGGAAGAATGTATGCAGTGGAGTAACAAACAATTGGGAAGATTGTAACAAACACTTGGAAGGTAACACTTGGAAGGTAAACACTTGGAAGATAAACACTTACAAGATACACTTACAAGATACACTTAAGACACACTTACAAGATACACTTAAGACACACTTACAAGATACACTTAAGACACACTTACAAGATACACTTAAGACACTCTTACAAGATACACTTAAGACACTCTTACAAGATCACTTACAATTATAACAAGCAATTGCTGGTTACGTCGCAGTCTACATACGTCCAAATCTAAACACATCGCAGGGTTCACCTCTAAACATTCCCACGTACCATCGACTCGCATTTCAACCCTTTAACACCCCATCCTAGAACTTAAATAATAAACTTTAAACTTCGAGAGAAACCATGTGATTACTCATTAGCAAGTTGCGCATAAATTTAAAAATATATTTTGGATGTTTATTAATTTACATTTCTGGATCTAACATTTAGTGCATAACAATATGGTCGTAAATTACTACCTCATTTATACAATCTGCCGTAAATTGGCATAATCTTCTATTCAGCTGATGACAGTCTGAAATATCTTAAATAAGTACCTTTGCTTCTATCCCTAAAATCTATTTATCTCTTATGGTGCTATGACCTTGAGAATAGCTTCCATTCTTTGGTTAGGTTAATCGTGGTACGAGAATAATCTTTCGTTGGTTAATGCTATGGTGAACTAATAATCTTTTGGTTAATCCTATGGCGTTGAACTAGTAATCTTTCTTGGTTAATCCTATGGCGTTGAACTTCGTTGGTCAATCCTGGCATTGAACTAATCTTTCTTGGTGAATCCTATGGCGTTGAACTGGACCCTTCAGAATAATCTTCCACATTCTTTTCGTTGGTTATGGATGGATCCCAAGCAGCATCCGGTACCGCAAGCGTATGCAAGGCATGAGCAGGATTAGCATACGTAGCTTGGTTTTGTTGAATAAGTGCAGCTTCTTGATTTCTGCGCTCTCTTTCAAATTCCCTCCATCTTCTCATGAAAATCTTCGAAGAATCGAATTCACCTTCAACATCACCATGAGCCGCTTTGTCACCATCGACAAGTCTTGTTTCACCCCAACTGAAATCATCGAATTTCCAGAATGAATATGCTGGAAGAGCGAAATTCCAAATCGGTAAAGCCATAAGATAAATCACAAAGTATACGATATATGAAAGTGAAGTCACAGTAACAACAATCAAAAGTGGTGGTAATCCAAAAATAACAGCCAATAAAAGTAACGTCATGATTGGGGTTGGCCTGGAAACAATTGCATAAATGATAACATACAATGTAAAAACAATAGCTGCAGGTAATACCAAAGTACCAACCAAATCAATACCAACCACGAACTGCATCGAGAAACAGAACGTACCACACAAATCATTAACTAATACCAACTCCATCAAATTGTGAACCGTGGAATTAATCCAACGACGACGTTGTGAAAGTAAAACTTTGAATGTATCTGGTACCACAGTCTTACAAATAGCTTTTGGTACAAAGATTTGTTTTCTCTTAGGGAATGTCTTCAACATCAAGCAAGAAAGATAACGATCTTCTCCCAAAAGTAACAAATTCTTTTTATGTAAAGTGTCAACAACATTATCGGAGTATCTTTCAACAATATCTGGATTGGCCAAAATAGGTACCCAGTACCCATCTTTACCCTTTGGAGATTTGATTCTATACATACAGAAACAACCTGGTAAACAAGTTACACCACCGAAAACAGATTCAAAAGCTTTTGCTTGATGATGAGAAATATAATATTCAAACACTTGAATGGCAGTTACCCACGATGATCTTTTGTTAGAAATCTTTGTTTCTCCACAAAGTCCCATAATGGTTGGATCTTTGACCATTTCAGCAGCCATATGAGTTACCGAGTCTGGATAAATCTTCGAATCTGCATCCACAAATAATACCATCTCATAGAACTCCGTCATTAGACCAGTTACACGCCAAATGGAGTTCAATAACTCGTATTCTAATTCGGTCATTCTTTCATCGAACATTACCTTTTGTAAGAAAGACATAACAATAATTTGGGAATCACGTTTACCTCTATTACCTGGTTTAGCAGAACCAGCTTCATCCGGAGTACCACATTTAACAATTGCAATCATAGGTATTCTTTGTTGTTTCTTTTCAGGCACAGTTTCATCATCATATTTATAGAACCCTGCGTAGATCTTAGCCATGTTATGACGTTTACTACCTTGAGCAACAGCAACATAAGAAAATGGTTTTACTTCATCGATTGGGATAACAAAATCAGACATCATACTTAAGACAATATCTGGGGTACTTTTATCGTTACCGGAACCAATAATGTCACCATCACAAACAACGGCGACTAATTTGTGTGAGTTTGGATAGTCGGTGGTTGCAATAGAATCCAACGTAATACGAACACTAGGGGCATCTTCAGAATAACAGGTCACAACAGTCAACACGTGAGCTAATGGATAACCAAACGGTTGATATTCGACAGGAGGTTGAGGAACGGCACTAGCATGAATGATATCCGGAGATAACCCATCGACTGGATACATTTCATCAAATCCATCAAATGGATTAATGGACATTGGTCTTGAAAGCATATCTGTTGAACTTGAAGCATCGTTTAAGTAAAGGGTTGATTGTCTTGCTGATTTTTTGGAATTGCCTTTACTAAGTAAAGCAGCTTGAGTGGTCATTGTTGAGTATTCAAACGTCTTGGACAATGCATCTGGGGTATTATAATATTGAGATAATTCATTTTTGGTAGACATGTTACCACCTGTTCTATGGAAAACAGATTGTCTGTTTGTTTTGTTTTCTTTATAGTTAGCACGAGCTTTTAATGGGACAGTTTTGATGTTATCATTAGAGCCTTTATTATCAACCCAATTTTCAATCATCTTGTTTCTTTCACCCATTGATTTATTATCGATATCAGTTGCACCTTGATTTGGAGAAATGACCCATCTGAAATAACAAGCCATGAAGAATTTGACAAACACAACAGATAAAATGAAAACCAATGAAGAATATAATACGATACTGGATGCTAAACATCCAATGGTATCTGAATCAATAACACCAACCTTGATAATTTCAGTTAAACATCTTGCAGCTTGTCTTTCCATCGAATTGGTTAAAACAAGAGAAATATCATGACCTTTATAAGTGGAATCAGTTCTTAAATCATCGAATAATCTAGGATAAGTCACGTCATCCTTGGAAATCCAATCAATCAAGTCCAAATCAAGAACATTTCCAGAATAAACAACCAAGTTCCTGGAACTATTTTTAATATCATCCCAGGTGAAATAAACATCTCCATCTACTTTCAATCCATAATAAGTATCTCTAGCGAATTCCGAAGTATGACATCCCCAACCTGGATAATAAACAGTTGAAGTATTTGGTGCAGTTGAACCATCTTGTGCAAATGTTCTACATGGCATATACCACGCTAAATCATTACCATTGGTTGGAATCGAAGTATTGTCTCTTGGAACAATCAAATTTCTACAATTACCATTGACGTTTTGAAATAAAAATGAAGCATCCATACCTCCAGCGTTAACTGGTGGATATAAAACATTGGAGCCTCCAGGAATTCCAGCAGCGGCTGGATGAGTAGAAGATGACAAATCATAAGTTCTACCGTTGATGATCAAACTACCGGTATTTACTTCGTTATTTCTTGTTCTGATAGTATCATGATTACATACGGTTCTTGTGAAACCAAATGCAATGTATGCAATAAATGCACCAGTGTACAAAATACAGGAGATCAAACCGATTTTTTCTCTCCATGCAAATTGACGCTCTTTTGTTGGCAATCCACAGAGTTTTAATAATGGAGCTGGAGCCCAAAATGTAATTATGTAACAATAAACCTTCCATGGGTAGATATCACGTTTTGGAGAATCCCTAACAATCTTGGAAGATCTTTTTGGATTTGCAATAACTTTATTTTTAGATGGTGATGATAAACCTGCTCCGACACTTGATTCATCATTCAACCCATAAACTTCTCTACCACCCTTCAAAGCAACCGGAGAAGAATCGTGGATTTCCATTAATGGAATACCTTCTTCATCATCATCATAATCATTTGCTTTCCTTGGGGTTGTCTGATCATTTTGATTGCTTTGAGTATGAGTGCTTCTGTTACTTATTTGAGGATCCAATCCAGTGCTACTTGGTTGGATTTTCAAATGACTTGCTTCTTGTTGAGCAACTTGAGTATAGTGGTATCTTGGATGGTTTTGATCTATTCTTGATCTTTCGGGTCTTACCAAAGACTTCTTTCTACCAACATCACCAGATTCATGATCGAACTCTTGGTATTTGTTTGAGTTGGCGCTATTCCTATATGACATTAGAACGTATTAACGAATGTACTATAAAGAGATGAGAACACACACAGGGATATGTTTTTTTGGTGCCTTTTTTTCTTTCATACTAGCGGTTATATTTAGCCTAGTAGGGAACATGTAAACACGCAGATCAGAGATGTGATTAATGAGGTTATAGTTCCGATATGACCTATTTATAAACTACGTATTATATAGAGTACGAAATATAAGTTTTCTGCTACATTTCACTACTCAAATCACTCAATATCATCCAATCATTACGGTGTTGATCCTCATTACGTACTTGATCTGATTTCTTTTCAAGGAGCTATCACGTGTCTCGTTTAGGAAAAAAGCCGAAGGTAATTTACCACAAAAAATGGACCCGAAACTGAAAAATTAAAGATCACGTGGGGGCTATAGTAGGGTGTAAATACGAGGTGAAGGCTTATAGGGGAACGAGGATATGTTTCTATTTTAAAGTTGTGTTGTGAGGACAACTAGTCAACCACAGTATTAATGCGGATCATACTTGTGGTACAGTATTATTGTATTATTGTATTATTGTATCGTATTGAATTGTATTATTCAATTACATTGATTACATTGAATCACGTTGTAATACATTGTAATACATTTTGAAACATCAGTCGGCATTGTAACGATCTCTGATACAAGTTTACAAATTCAAGGCAAAAGTTCGCATATTTTATTTTTGCACCCATAACATGCAGCAGCACCAAGTTTTCATATCTACGTTCATATAAATCTTCCAGTTAATCGTCAATCAAGGGTGGATTATAATCAACGGTATTGTAATCCCAATAAAATGTAACACCCTGAGACACATTCTTCGGCAAATCACATTGATCATCATAACTCAACTTCCCAATTCTATCCTCAATGTATTTTTCATAATCTGCAAACTTGCATGAAAATCCTGGTCCATTAGAACATGTTTGGATTGGAGTTACAGCATCGTTGACAATGTAACGAACATACGAATCAGACCCACATTTGAATTTTTCAGTGACAACTCTGGCACCTTGTGGTACGATTTGCGAGTGTACATAAGGATTTGGTGAAGGTACGTAATCTGTGGGTAATTCCTTTGCATTGGTTATAATTCCTAACGCGGCATGCATGATTTCAATGTCAACATCATGAGTGAACGATAACCAGATCTTATTTTCAGCAGTATCGTCCTTTAATAAGGTCAATGAAGCATTCAATAACGTAGACCCAACAGCAGCGCTTAATTTGTATCCGGGGCCATTTCCATAAAAGTATGTTAAATCAAGATAATAAGAATTTCTAATAAATTCTTCATTGGTGAATAAATCACAGAAGTGCGACGAACCTCTAACATTGGTTTCGTAAGCACACCATCTGAATAGTTGGCGCACATCATCTGCTGTGATATTCAAACCTGGGTTACTCTTTTCAAATCTATTTGAAATCGTCTCCAAGTAAGATCTATTATAGGTTCCAATTAAGTAATCATTTTCTTCTCCCCAGTTCCAATTTGGACATCCGTTTCTTGGTGTTAATGAATTTGCACCTTGAGCTGCATCTTCATTTATAATAACAAATTTCGTGGTTTCATGGGAATATTCGGACCCGAGAAACCCTCTAGTGAAATATTCTCCAGTAGTAAAACACCTTCCAGAATTAGAAGAAAAAGTTGGGATAGTACTGTTGATTTTATAAAGTGAGTTGTATTTAGCTCTGAATGCAGCTCCATGTCTTAACGCATCAGTTGTTCCCGAATAAAGACCTTCGGAATTTTGTGGAGTAGTCTCCTTTTCGTACAAATGATGATCCGGAACAAAGTAAGTGTAATCGTTCAAGAAATTTAAATCTCCTTTAAAGGTGGTGTTGTAATTTTGGATCTTCTTGTAGATCGCTTCAAACTTTGCCCCACGATCTTTTGATGGATAACGTTCACCGTGTCTAGCAAGTAACTGCACTTGTTCTAAAGTACACTGTGGAGGAATATCAGGAGAAATACCGGCACCGTGACGTTGAATATATGGACCTTCTCCACCCAAGAAATTGATAATATTATACTGTTCAGCTTTTGATTGTTCTGGGGTGGCTAAATCTTGATACACCGTCTGACCAATTAATAATAATCCGTTATTGATCAACTTCGATAATGAAACCATTTTACCGGTTTAAGAAATAGGTATTGTATGTCATATTTATACCTATTCTAGTAGGTACTCTAGACTGCCAGTACACGTTGTATGCCACTTGGTTGATGGGACTTGAATCCACTAATTAACACACACACACGTGTGAACGAATCCGGTCAACAGTTGATACATTTGGGATAGTCCATTTGCTGAGCCTACTCAAATACAATAGATTTGATACTACTTCATTAATTGCAATTTGCATCAACGCACATGATTTGCAACTTAAGGGGGGTTCTCAGAAGAACAACTTGAAAGCCCCTTTATTGATATTCGTAACCATAGGCGAACAAGAGAAGCGAGTTTTTCTCAAAAACTGTATATGTTATAGATGTGATACCTCAATAATCTATTGCAAATTGCAGCATTGGCATTATGTCAAATTGATGTCTACTAAGTTTCCATCTGTCAAAATTTATTATCTCACCGAACTTATTTTGGGACTTCCTCCGCATCTCGGCAATTTGCTAACTTGAGGCGGTATTCTTCACAACCCCGGAAATATTCTCCTCCGTTACGTGTACAACATCTACATGGATAAAATTAAGTTCTTCAACATTAAATAAGTCGATATTACAAGCCAATATTTAATACAATCCAATATTACAGTATTAAATACATGCCCATATAAATACATGCCAATGTAAATGCCAATATTACATGCCAATATTAAATGCCAATATTACATACCAATATTACATGCCAATATTACATGCCAATATTACATGATATTTACGATTTGACTTCTTCATTCTCCCTAATCTACTTCTCAATAAGTGCCAATTGCAACCAAACCTCCAACCCTTTAAACCTACCAGCAAAAGGAACCAATTTGATCAACAATTTCTGTAATTTGCGGAAGTTGTCCTTTTGTTGTACCAGTATGTTATCTAGTGAGACTAAGCCACCAAGAATGATGATCAACTCCTTTTCTTGAATCTTACTGATTGGGCAATTCCCAAGTAATCTCTGATCATTTATAAAACGTCTAAGTGTGAATGCTGCTCTACAAATGAGCAATTTTTGTGCTGGAGCATTAAGCTCCTCATGAACTGGTTCTCTTGCAAACTTAATCAATTCACGAAGACAATTAAGTTTGGTTTTGACACTTGCTTTCTTGATGACTGATCTTGTCGTACCGAAGTACTTATTGAATTGATAATTAGTATATCCTTCAATTATTCCATTGACATCCTCACCTTGATTCAAGAGAATCTCTATTTCATTGAATTCATATAAATATGAATTACGATAAACTGTTTCAAGGAAAGATGTAACAAGAGGGGTTTGTTTTTCATTTTCGATTAATCTTGGTAAAACAAGTTCTATCAAATCTTTATATTGAGTCATGTTGATGTCTTCGTATTTATCGTTATCATTTTCATCGAAACAAAGAGTAATTACGTTCATAATTAATGACCATAGTTCTTCGTCTTGTTTGATCAAAATCGATAACTCCCTGTCATTATCGTTTTTGGTTACTCTCACCACAATACTTTTCAATATTCCATTTGCTTCAATCCAAACAGGTTCGTCATTCATACCTTTGAACTTGTTGCCAATCACTTGTATTAATGACTTCAAGATCTTGTTGATTCCTTTCTCCCGTACTAAAATATTCCAATCATCAATCAAGAGTAACTTTGTCTTCAATAATCTGATACATAATTCGCTCATGGCCACAAAAGTCGGAATCTTGACTTTATCCAAAATAGCGTTGTTGGCCACTTTGAGTTGAATACGATCACGAAGTCCAAAGGGATAAACAATGATGTTGCTCAACTGTTGAATGATAATGGATTGAATACCACTATCTACAACATCGATTGCCTCTAAATTGTTCACTATAGATGCTTGCAATTTCGACGGCTTATTTGTATCCAATGCATTTGATGGTAATACTGGATATCTGGCACATTTGTTCAATACATTGAGCACAACCTGGCACTCTTCAATAGTGAAGTCCTCACGAACAATTTGGTACAATTGCGGGAAACTGTCCATTAATGTGGTTATAGAGTCTTGGTATGCAAGTGTATTAACAAAATCATATTCGATAGTTACACCAACCCAGAATCCAAGTAATAAGTTTCTGATTTTTTGAAACTCCTCACCCTTCTGATCCAAACCAGTGAAAGGTTGTAACAACTCTTGGAACGACTTGAAAACCTTCAAGTTAATTTCAACCACTCCCAAGGCCAACAAACTGTTAAGATACTTTTCCAATTCAGCCCATTTATCGATGACTGGAATTGAAAAGTCCATGGTGAATTTATTGAAGATTGAAATCAAGCCTTGTAACACCAAACTCAAACTCTGGATCCATTCTGTCTTGTTCTTGGTTACATTCTGTTGCAACTTTGAAACATCAAAGATCTGAGACAACACTATCAGATAAATACAATCCCATGCCCCGTATTTATTTATCAAAATACCATGAACATCTATGATTTGAAAGAACGTTTGAATTGCACCATCTCGTACTTGCGGTCTTGAATCCGATGCCAATCCCATCAAAATATAGAGCAAGTAAATATCCAACGCAATATACGATTCCTCCTTCTCAATGTATTTGATCAAACTGGTTGAATCTTCGATTTTTGGAAATTCAACCACCGTTAATTTTGCCATTCTAGACTTCAATGAATCACTTATCAACCAGAAATAACTAATGGAAGAAAATGAAATGTTCAAATCATACACCTGCAGACAGAAATTCCCAAGCGTATCAATAAGCAACTTCAAATGATTAAATGGCAAGGTGCTCATAAATTCATCCAAAATAAGTTTCAAGGTATCAAACGATGAATCAATTAGTAACCGCAATTTCTCTCGCAAATTACCATCATTAGATAAATCTTCCTTTGTTGGTAAATCGTCATTGACCTTGAACGGGGTATTCAATATCAGAAATACAATGTCCCAAGAGTCTTGGTAATGCTTATCAAATTTATCGATCAACTCATGTAAAGTGGTCAATGAGAGTAAATGAAGTTCGGTTTCACAATTCAAAATACCAAGCTCTTGAGGTTTGCCTAATTTGAACAATCCATGTAAAAACAAGTTGATTGAATTTAGGGATTTCCTAGAGGTTTCAACATTGACTTCCTTCTCCTGAGATCCAAACCCTTCCCCAGCAATATACTTGATTATATTACTGAAGGTACTGATAATATGGATTCTTAATTGGGAATTTATGGTCCTATTTGTACCTAAACCAACGAAATATTCACAAATAAGATTCCAGATTTCGTCTGTTTCAATCAAAAATTTATTGGAATTGACTTGACACACAAGTGAAATGTTGGTGAGAAAGAATGCCTTGTTGTAGGGGCAGGTTGGTTTTTCTGTCCCTACTGACTTTTCATTACTTGGAGACTTTTCATCCAATGACTTTTCATTACTTGGAGTCTTTTCATCCAATGACTTTTCATTTAGTTCTCCTAATTCTTCTCTCCTATCAACATTCGCTTCGCCAGACAATTCAATTAACGATTCCAATAACCCCGCAAAGGACTCCTTTGGAAAATCAGCCACACTCTCAAACAATTTCCTTCTTGAAGATTCGATATTAGCTAAATCTTGACTTGACAAATCAGGTAATAAATCTTCAGGGAATGTTTGCTTACTGTTAAATCCACTGAATTCATCGGGACCATAGATGAAATAATCACACCATTGAAAGGTTATCCAAACTATTTTCCAGGACGATTGTAAGGTAGAACCAAGCGATACAGCCAAATTTGTTAAGGCTCTCAAACATGTGACATGTCTGGAGTTGAATCTGCGAGAAGGTAAATTGGTGGTAATATCCAGATGTTGGGTAGTTGTTAGTGATTCCACTAAAGATTCTCCGAATGCGAGTAATTGTTTGCCTTGTTCTTGAAGGGTTGTAGGATAAGATGGAGCTGCTACTTCAGAAGAAGTATTGGTGATGATAGCAGTGGAAAGTATTTCAAGAAGCCCATCTCTCAACCCAGTCAACCCTAGGAGTCCGGTAGCGTGGGTGAACCTTTGTATTGATCTAATCAACAAATGAAAACTTTCGTTATCCATCAGCGAGTATATGAAACACTTGAAAAGTGTTGAAACGTCAGAATAAATGGCTTCGATGAAGAAATTCGTAAACTCAACGTCGGCCTCCAAAGTTGTAGCATCTGCATTCACAGACAATTCCAGTACGAAATTTGCAATTCCTTCTGCAAATGAGAGTAAGATATTGTAAATCAAATATACTGGATAAGTTTGCGGTATAACCGAAGGTGATTCCTGTTTATCTAAGTGATCTAAGATAGATATTTTCATTGAAGAAGAGGTTCTTGAAAGATGAACCGACGTTTTCAGAAATGGCTGAATACTTTCTTGTACCAAGTAAGAATTATGGTGCATGAAGGTGTTTATGATTCTCCATAACTCTCCAAGTACGTTTTTTTTCTTTGGGTTATTATCATAGTTTTCAAAGATAAGTTTAATGATATCGAAATCGGAAAATAAGCTCTTGTACAATTCCAATACGAGGATTCTTTCCCATTGTTCTGAGTCATTATTCATCAATAAATGATTAAGGAATGATAAAACGATTTCAGCTTCTATTTCTAAATTCTTTAATTGCGATGCAAGCAAAACATGGAGAACTCTCATGGTTCTTGTAACCAATGGGAAGGATGTATGCACATTTATGTCTGTACCTCCTGGAGAATTCAAAATCCTCAAAAGTGCAGGAACAAGTTTTGTTCTGAGTAGATAAGCTAATTCAATATGATTTTGAAATACAACCTTATGAGTACCAACTATAGATTCCACAATTTCAAGGACAGATAATACCTTTACATTTGACAATTCCTCAAAATAATCTGGCTTCTCAAACTGGATCACCAAGCATAGATCCTTAAAGATTTTGAACCCTTCGAATGATATCTCTTCGATTTCCACAACTGCATCATCATCAACAGTGACTTTGTGCGTTTCTCCCTTCAATCCTTCGTCATTCTGTTTATCCACGTTCTCGGGAATCTGATCGAAAACATTGCTGAACAATTGTTGCAAAGTTGCCAGGGCAGTATTTATGACAACCGTCAGTTTGTTATTGGCTGTTAAAGTAGCACATATTCCCAACAATTTAAGTAGTGATTCCCCATGCATGCTTTCTGGATAGTTCAGTAAAAGCAGTGGTAAACACTGCAAAATACGTAATTGAATATCAACCGCCAAATTAGAAGCCTCTCGTAATCCATCAAGTAATTGGCGTAGCATATCCAGCGGTATCAATCTTGCCATAATGAGTCTATGAACAACAGGTACAGCTAAGGTTGTGATTTTGACATTTCCAGTAGCAATTGCTATACAAAATGGTTTGGCAATGTCTGCCCGGTGATCGTGAACTATAGATGTTATGTTGCCTGCGGAATAATTCTTGAGAATAGCAATTGCAGTGTCTGCAGCATGCTTAACATCAGAACTCTTCCGCTTTGATTCCGTGATCAAGGCAGCGAGATCGCCAACAAGGTGTTGGATGTTCATGTTGGTTGTGAAGTTGGATCGTGTTTTTTGTGAGACGCTTTTAGTGAGAAACAGAACACCTAAGCTTCCAAGGAGTTCCAAAGTTGCGAAAGAGCTTCAGAAGAGTTTGGGTTATACGAGGCTAATTCTAGCCTTATTCGAAATACCTAAGGTATCAAATTACATATTACGATCGTTATTAGGAAGATTCGAATTGCCACTAGATGACAGACGTCACTACTAACAATACGATAACCGCGCGGGATCTGGGGTTTGAAGGAATTGAACGCGAACCCTCATCTAAAAAAGATTAAGCGGTTGCGCCATTGCAACTTTTTTGAAAAAAAAGTCACCCCATAAAACCTAGATAATGTTGTATTGCTGGAAATCTTCAAATTTTAAGCTGTTATTTAAAGTCAAAAAAACCATAGATGTTGTCCATAAACATCAAATATAGTTTGTTCTATGTTAATCCACTTCTTGGACTATTTTAAAGCTGATTGAAAGGAATTTCCCATATTTTAATCGTTCCACAATTGTTGCAAATTTTTACAAGAAGTTGACAAAATATCATGAAAAGTTTTCAATATTTTGTAGAAACCTTACGATGAAATAGAATTATTATACATTCGTTGACAAAATTGCCATTGACTAGAATATAAATGAAAGTCCCTTCTCCAAGTAACAGTTACTTTCCACTAATGCATGCATAAATATTTGACATGACCTTTGAATAAACCCTGACGACATGCAAACAGCAGGTACGTCAAAAAACGCCTTTGCTTGTAACTCCATTGGGAAAGCTCAGAGTCAAATCAGCTGCTTTTGCCTTTGACATGCAAAATGATACGAGGATTTTCCGAGTTTTTCCGATACTGGTGTGACTAGGGCTTCGGCTACTGTAGAGAATTCGGCTTCGGCTACGGCGTCTCTTGTACTTATAATTAGTAACCGTGTTAGCACTTAGATGGGGGACATCTTTGAGTCGCTTCCAATTACCTATTAACCAAATTCATAGCCAGTTGAAGAAAACCCACCAGTGGTAACGTCAATGTTAATAGCCTAAGGTTTCCAATTACGGGTGTAAAACGTGTGACCAATAAAACAAAAGCACTAGATAGCTTGGAAAAAGTTTTTTGCATCCAAATGTCCAGGGAGGTGCAACGTAAACTTGAGCTATTAAAAGGAGACATATCGTCATAGATGGATAGATACCGAATGCATTGGTTTTCCTTTAACGCTTGTTTCTGCATGGAAAGTTCATTGTCACATTAGACAGATGGAAAGCCACGTGAATATTAGTCCAGATAGAAAGAGCCAATTGAACCAAGACCTAGTTGATCGCCACAAGAAACCCGCAAATACAGCAGTTGCGTTAGCATGCACAATACGATTCTAATGAAGGTATGAAAACATGCACAAGACAATTCCAATGAGGGTATGAAAGCATGCACAAGACAATTCCAATGAGGGTATGAAAACATGTACTATACAATTCGTATGAATATGGCTTTCATGGCCTTCCTAGGTTGGTGAGACCAGCAATTGCAACCAACTCAGAGCCAGCATACGAGGCTGCATGACCAGGATTCACAGTACTTGAAATCCAGGATCACACCAAGTGGTTACACCTATAGCCTTGATTCCTACTCCTCCATATACTAAAGATTATAAATAAATGGGCAACAACTTTGGTTATCGAAAAGAAAGACTCCGTTATAGCTGTTATCTCCGAAGGATAGCACAAATAAGTATATAGAAGATTCCTAAAATCATTGGACTGAGAGTACTTCCCCACAATCCCCCAATACGAAAATGTCATGGATGCACAAACTAGCCCGAGAGGAATTTACTAGCCACTGTATACAGCAATTCCAATTCTGAGAAGCCCATGCTTCATTGATGATTCTAGAACCGTACTCCAAGAAACCACCTGTAGCCAAAGTACCCCAAGAAACCACCTGTAGCCAAAGTCATTTCACCCAAAGCTTGGAAGTGAAAAATATAGGATTGCAATTATCAAGTACCCAACAAGTACCCCACAGGAGATAATGCTTGGAACAGCTGACGGATAAGCCTGATCCCAACCAATCTAGCTTGATAAACTTTTAAGTTATCACCGAGCGATCTGTTCATCTGGTATTCCTTTTTCGATTATTTTAGTGCAGTGGCTTGGTACTTCGGTGCTTGACGGAGGTGTTTTTTCAGCATTTTCAGTCATAGCTTCAGATTTATAGAGTATGTACTGATATGCTTTGATCTGCCGTGACACGATTTAGTAATGAACATGCTTAATCTACAAACGTCAGGAACACGCTTAATCTACAAACGTCAGGAACACGCTTAATCTACGAAAAGTCCATGAACATTGTCATCCTTTACGAGTTTATTTCCAAGCAGTACACGGCTTGGTTGCACTTTGAGTATCTAGGCTTGTCTGCCGATCATTTGCTACCACCTGTATTTCTTCTTTCGTAATGGCTGCAGCCTCTTTTTTTCTTTTTATACTACGAGCCCAAATTCGTTCAACGATGCAATTTTGCAATTGACCTTACACCAATAGTACGTGTAATACTACGAACTATATAATGTACAATCGCATAACTAGAGACGCCAGAGATTCAAAATGGACCAAGAAAAGAAACAAGTCCAAGGAGTTCTTGGAGGATCTACGTTCATGCGAAGATCTACATGCAAGGATTAAATGAGCCGCAAGATGAAAGTTACACATATCTGGTCAAATAGCAAGCATTGTTGACGTGAAATACTCCTTACATTCTTCTGCGAAATGCAATTACGAAAAGAGATCTCACATACAGTATCTGCTACAGCTGTTATTATTTGTCATTTATTCGTTATATAATTTGTGTTCAATTGATGTGGTAGTGGTATTGGTACCCAGTGTTTCCAATCTGTAGTCCATATCAAACACCCCGTCTTAATAAGGTATCAAACACCCCGTCTTAATAAGGTATGTCCTTCCCAAGCCTGCTCAACTCTTCCCTGAGCTGCTCATTCTGAGCTTGTATTAGTAAAATGTACTCTGTTGTCAATTCCAAAATACTAGACTTATTGAGTTTATCTCCCTTCCCCTTAAGAGTAGGGACGATTTCCAGCAATCCCAATATTTTTGTATTGATGTTGACCCTATACCTTTTCTCAATCTTATTATGAGCTAGTTTCTGATCCAGGGTAAGCTTTTTACGTTCTCTCTTCTTTCTGCCACAATCGGTCAAGCTCAGAATCGAGCTGTTTCTACTTCTGTCTTCAATGTCCAGCATGTTATCGTATTCACGTTTAACATGGATGTTTCTCTGAGAATATCCAAAGTCTTGTTGAATTTCCGCCATGTCATATTCTTGTTTGACCTCTTGGATGTTTTGTAACTTATCATTAACTAATGATAAATCAGGGATACCAACGAATTTATCCACATTCAACTCGAAGAATCCAGATAAGCTTGGAGTACAAGTCATTGGGGCAGAAACATTGGTTGAAATATCGGCAGAAACATTGCTTGAAATATCGGCAGAAACATTGGTGGAAATATTGGCTGAAATATTCTTTGACATGTCTGAAAAATCAGAAGTTGCATTGGTTGTATTGGAGGACATGCAGACTTGGTATAGCCATTGTTCTTGTTCATCATATGAAGTAATGGGTGACAGCAGAGTAGAAGCAATCTGAGTCGTAAATAAATCAAATCTATCGTTGTAAGGCATGGTGATTATCGTTAGTTGGTATTAGTTGGCTATGAATATGCGAGGGTTTACCTACATTATTTATACTATCTACCCAATAAATATGAATTACACAATATTATCCGGGGTTAGCTGTTCAAGCATCGTGGACCTTTTGTGTCATACGATCAGCATTTCTGGTGGTCATGACGCATGTATGATTAAGAACAATAACTATCTATATTTGAACGGCTGCAGGAGTGGTAGCATTATTTTATTTTTCACCTAAAATGATTTAACTATTGTAGTTAGGGTGGTGTTTATATCAATTCAATGCATGACATTCCCCGTAGTGTAAAAGATACGGATATCAATTTAGAGGTGCAGACGGAATGGGGTGATTATCTTGCTATGGTGTGGTTCAACACACACTACTCGTGGGGGTTGATGCATATGTGGATAGTGCCGGATAGATACAACGGATACCATATACAACAACGATATTGAACGGATCATGTGAGCGTAGATGTCTCTTTGAGAGTTGGGTGAAGATGTTTGAGAGTTGGAGGATGCTCAAAGAATTTCAGAGTTAACAACTTGATAGGGGGTATAAACGGGTTATGCGTGTCCGAATTTAAACAACATTTTAAAGCGCAAAACTAACTTAGATCTTGAATGAATCTAAAAATAATGCTGGACTACGCAGTTCAGAAGTTGTAATTAGTCAAAATCATTTGAAATTGTGGTGTTTAGTTAAGCGGAGTCGGGGGCTCACACCAGAGAGTGTTGTAATTGGAGTGAGTAATTGAGGAGAGATTGTAATTAGAGTGAATAATTGAGAGTGAGAGATTGTAATTGGGAGTGAGAGAGTGAGAGAGTGAGAGATTGTAATTGAGAGTGAGAGATTGTAATTGAGAGTGAGAGAGTGAGTGAGAGAGAGATTCAGAGACTTTAGATGTTACTAAATGATAAACATTAAAAACAAACCACTCAACCACATGAATAAGAACCCTAGATTTATGAGTTAGGATACCTAATTTGCAACGTAAATACCGTTATTCAGTCCCTTGATCGTTCTTGTTATAGTGTTACATTAATATGTACAAAGGTACTCAACTCAAAATCCGTCTCAATATTTTTACGTAATGACGTCGAGCTATTGTTATGGATTCATAGACTCGAAATTCGACTACAACGTTATGCAAGGGAACATTCATACTAAATCATTTCGTTACATCACAGCCCGTTCAACGTTTAAGACTTGATACATGAGGATAAATTGTTTATCAAGAGAATAAAAATATCTCAAAGGGTGACTGGTTAAGCTATTAAAGAGATTGTGCATCAGATATATCTGACATAACATATGATATTACATTTGTGGGGACATGCAATCAGTAAGGGAATCAGCTGTTTCTTCCTAGATTTACGGTTATGCATACTTTTAACCTCCATCAACTCGTAAATTGTGGCTTACAAAATGCCTGATTTTAAAAATGCTACTTGGTTACAAAATTATAGATGCTTACCTCTGAATACATTTGATCCCGTACTCTGAATACATTTGATCCCGTAGTTAACCGGGAATATTAGCCGATCTAGTATTCTCTTATCTTATAACATAGTATAGTTTAGTGTAGCGAGTCCCTATTTAATGAACGCAGAACTAATAGTTCTATTCGGAATTCGTTAAAACGTTGATTGAAACAATGTAGATGCGTAAACTATCTGCATTATGCCATCGTCATAGCCCTACCCAGATTTTTCATTTGTTTGGAAAAGGGTTTGGTGCTGCACAAGAAAAATTCGATGACTTTTTCTTAGTTAACGAAGAACTCTCTACATAATGTCCATTCAATCACTTTATAATGAGTACATAACTACGGGGTTTATTAAGGACCTTAAATTTTGGTTTGCTTGTTTTGTTGGTATGAGCTTTTCGCTTTGTCATTACGCTTGGGTTGTAAAACAATGGTTATACAATCCAGATCAACCAACCTTTGAAATTGTATCCAAATTCGCTGGGTTCTTTATCGTGGCTGCTGGTATTACTTATTTGTTATTTGGTAAGGTTTATTATTTGATATATGATGAAAGCGATAAGGTGGGACAAGTTGAAAAGAAGGAGCAATAGTCGATAAGACGAAGAAGAGGAGCAATAGTCGATAAGACGAAGAAGAGGAGCAATAGTCGATAAGACCAAGAAGAGGAGCAATCGATAAGACCAAGAAGAGGAGCAATCGATAAGACCAAGAAGAGGAGCAATAGTCGATAAGACCACAGAAGAGGAGCAATAGTGTAAGTGAACCTTACCTACGTGAAGATAGAACAATGTATGATTGCAGGTTATCTAGAAGAAGTAGCTGATATTTTCTAGTGGGATGGATTTTAAATCTACTGACCCTTGTCTTGTTCTCTAACCAGTTCCTCTCACCTTAGTCACAAAGGTGACTATGAAGAAGATAGCAAGGAAGGGCCTTTCTAACAATGCATAAATTACTATGGGAACTCATTTGCATAATCGGGTCAAGTATATTTTGCGTAGGATTATCTGGGGAGGCGAGATAAATCCTAATAGTATCCTACAATTACATATAATAATACAGTATTCATAATTCACTAAATGCATATATAATAATACAAGTAAATCTGTATTGAGTCTCTCCGTTCGTTCTCACCAACGGAGTCTATCAATGCTTCATACTCCACGATACAACTACTGTGATAGCTCACCTTCTCTTAAAAAGAACCAACCCATAAACACCGAGGGAAGCAATCGAAACAAGATTTGTCAAACTGGAGATTGCATGGAAAATCCCAAATTGTTTTGTAATTGCCTGGTATTCTGCAGTAAATTCGCCCGAATCAGTTTTATCCAACTTATCGGCAACCAACTTGTTTCTTTGTTCTTTGATTGATTTACATTTTCCTAAAAGAACGAAATAATTCAAACTACCAGCAACGGCAGATAATGCAAGTAAACCAGTTGTAAATGGACACAATTTAAATGGACTCGTCAATCCTAAGATAATTGGAGCAACTGTTTGCCCTATGAAGTATGTTGGAAAGACTTTTGATTGTAAATTACTGAACTCCTCACGAGGTAATTCTCTGAAAACAAGTGGTGATACAATGAATGAATAAAATGCTGCACCTCCAAATGAAAGTGAGTAAAATAAGAAATGATATGGAGCTCTTGTGTTTAAGCCTAGGCCGTGGAATCCGTGTGACATGATTTGGTTAGACTTTGGAAATCTAGAACGTTGAGAATTATAGTGAATTTTTGAGGATTCACTTGTGACACTGCAGTTGATAATATACACATGTGAACACTACAATCGATAATACACACATGTGAACACTACAGTGATGATATACACATGTGAACATTCGATAATACACACATGTAATCATTAAAATCGATAATACACACATGTAAACATTACAATTGATAATATACACATGTAAGCATTACAATTGATAATATACACTTGGAAACACTCCAACATTGGTATTCACTACAACTGATAGAATTCACTGTAAACACTACAACATTGGTATTCACTACAACTGATAAAATACACTGTAAACACTGCAATTAATATCCACGTAATCACTACGTTTCTTTGTAACTATTGTATTATATTATGGAAACTCACCACCAGTGAATCAGAGTGTGATTCTCACAAACTATCAATCATTCTAAATACATTAACCAATGCATTCGTCTTCACCTCTTCATCATATTGTAATATATCCTCCGACATATTCCTTCCTTGAACCAAAGTTGAAAAATCACTTTGTAATCCCAAACTCAAATGACCAACTTCATTAGCCTTTAATTTCGAAGTTTGTTCATATTCTTTTGCAGCCACCTCTGCAGCATCAACAATCTCATTTGAGATTCCGCACATTGAGGCAACATTCATACCAAAAGATCCCGGTGCCACACCAGGCTCTAATTTATATAAAAAGGTGATATTTCTAGAATTCTTGTCAACAATGATCCCCATTCTTTTTGGCGTGATTTGTGGATGCCCCATAAATGCACTTCCAAGAGTACCATAATGAGTTGCAAAAAATCCAAGTGGTTGTACATGTGTCAGTAAGTGATGTAAAACAGCTTCTGCAATCGCATAGCCATCACTACTACTACCACCACGTCCTAACTCATCCAAGATTACAAATGATGAGGGTGTAGCATTACTCAATATCTTCTTGGTTTCAGATAATTCAACAAAGAATGTGGATTTACCTTGCATAATGTTATCGTTAGCACCCAAACGAGTCATGATTTTATCTACTGGTGATAAAGTGGCACTCTCAGCAGGAATATAACATCCCAATTGACTGAGTATTACAGCTAACGCGGTGGTTCTCATCAATGTGGATTTCCCAGCAGCATTTGCACCAGTCAATAAGTTGAAATTAGCTTTATCTCCACCCAAATCAATATCATTTGGTATGAATTCCTTATTGCCTGTGAAAACCGGATTACGCAATTCTGTGAACTTGATGCTACCAGTGGTATTAACAAATGTAGGTCTACATGATGGAATTCCAATTTGTTCAGAGCTACGAGCAAGTGAAAGTAGACAATCAAGATTGGCAACACATTTGATGGTATCCGACCACACTTTGTAGTTCTTGTCAAATCTTTGATACATACGTTGTTTCAAAGTCTCACACACCTGTTTATGCAATTCTCTTTGTTCCATGAGAGATCTTACTAAAACCTTCACCTCAGGAGACCAATACCTTTTTACTTTGGCGGTTGATCCCATTTGTTGCCAATCACGAGGAACCAGTTTAGTGACCTTATTTGGTAATTCGATCAAGAATATCTCCTTCCCTGAATCTCTGTATTCTATTTCATGTGATTTGAAATCCTTTTTATATTGCTTCAAGTATTCTGCAAGTTTGGATTCCAAAACCACTTGTTTCTCCTGGGAATCATCGAATTCAAGATCAACTCCAGATGCTGGGACAATCACCTCATTTGTTGCTTCAATACGATCAAAAGCATCTTCCCATTCACCAATTGCACTCAGTAATTCTTTAGGAAATTGATTCACATATTTACCCATCAATCCAGTATCCTCACTAAGAGCCAATTTTGCAACCATTTGCTTGATACGCTCGAAACTTTCCACAACTTTGAGGAAATCTTTGAATTTTAGGGAATTAGAATGAATACGGGCAAGCATTCTTTCCAAATCTGGGAATGCTGTTAGGTATTGTTCCAATAAGGCCCTATTGTCCAACCCAGGTCCCAACAAATAATCTACTGCATCATACCTTTCATTTATGTCGGATTGTCTGGCTAATGGATGTAACACCCATTGTTTCATAACACGTTTTCCAAACGGGGTAGATGCTCTATTAAGCAATTTGAAAAGTGTACCACGATCGCCACCATCAAAGGAGTTATTTAAGATCTCCAAGTTATTAAGAGTTATTCCATCAAGTAACATGAATTTCGATGTGTTCTTCGAAATATCATATTGTTTGAAATTCCCAAGACTCACTATACTTTGATCAAGTTTGAGAGATTGTAAATACCAAAGCAAAGCACCAAATGCAGAAAAGACAACTTGCTTTTCTTTGAAATGTAATAAGACAGGTGGATAATTTGAAAAATCATCCAAATCTTCAGCTTTAAAGTATTTCCCTTTAACGAGTTGTTCTACGGTAGTATCATAATCCCAAAACTCCAGGTATGGGTTTAAATTATTCCAGATTTGACCCTCTGATTTGAGGATTTTGGTGGCAATTGGACAAAGGTTACCTTTTGCACATAAGACTTCCTTTGGTCTGACTTGAGTTATTAAGGTATCAAGTTTAGTACATTCCATATCATCTTCAAATTCAATCATATTCAATTCTCCGGTAGAAGTATCAACAAATGCTACCCCAAATACTCTATGATCACCTACGATTTCTTCATTGATACTCAAACAATAAATGGACATATCATCACTTATCATATCTAAATCAGTTAAAGTACCTCCTGTCAAAATACTCAGAAGTTCACGTTTGATGATCTTTTCTTCTTTGGTCGAACCACCTCTCATTTCCTTTGCTAAAAGCGATTCTTTCTGATCAACTTTAGCAATCTTGTATCCAAGACTGATGAATTGTTTAGCCCAATACTCAAAGGACATTTCTGGAATACCTGCTAGTTTCATATTGGCACGTCCACCACCTGCAATTTTCAAATCAAACTTTGAATTGGCAATGATTGCATCATTTTCATATAATTCATAGAATTTCCCTTTCTTGAAGAACACAACGGTGTTCCACATTTTGGATTTGATTTCCCAATATTGCTTTTCAAAAGCTGTGAAACGAGACCATGCTGATTGCGGGATATATAAAGTACGAGGATCGTATTCTGGGTGATCCACAGGACGTTTTTCAGCATCTTTGACGTCTACAAGCCATTGATAACGATCTTCATTTTCTTTGGCAAATGATTTCTTAGCAGGAATTATTGTGGATGGTTTCTTAACCAGTGTAGATTTCTGTATAACCTTACTAACTGAGTTGAATTTCTCCATTAAAGTGGAAGGTTTTGTCAGGGAAGGGGTATGGTTTACGCCTGCACTTGTAGATTTTGAGGACGATGGCTTTGATTTACGTTTTGATACTTCTTCCTCAATGAAATCGTCCAAATCATCATCCAGAGCATCCTTAACATCACTATCTTCCAGAACATCTCCATCTTTGACAATGAAATCACTTTCCAGACCATCCAGACCATCCAGAACATCCAGAACTTCTGCGTCACTATCTACAATCTTTCTTCTCTTACGACTGATTGTAATTTCATCTTCAGATTCGTAATAACTGACTTTAGATCTTTCGTTTGAATTGGTTTTGACAATTTTTATTGGGGAACTTCCTTCATTGGCTTTGATTGGGGAACTTCCAGTAGAATCGCTATCATTTTTGATAGGACTACTAGCTTTAGCTAACAGATTGGACTCCTCTAATGGTTTTCTCACCTTTCTCTCTACTGGTGATGATGGCAAATTCTTCTGAGTCTCTTTTATTGCTGGAGAAACGTTCTTCAGGGTTGGTTGAGTAGAAGGAATTGGTTGTGATGAGTTTTCGTTTTCCTTATCACTATCTGTTTCCTTTCGATTGCGAGATTTCAAAGGGGACAGAAGTTCATTTGATTTGACAGCTGGTTTGAAAAAGGCCATTAATGACAGTTGCCTTTTCTCAGTAGACCCACCAGGAGTCTTCACATTCGACTTGTTCGGTGTGATTGGTTTCTTGGCCATGACGGTTGAAAGAGTGTTGGTTTAATTTTGATTAAGGAATTTTGCACTTATAAGGATTTTGTTTTGGTCGCGTAATTAGGTGTACGCGTTTTGTGTGTGTGTAGTTTGCAGCCATCGGGTGTGATGAGACTAGACATGGGGAAATCAGAATGATAACTAAGCGAATTGACGTGTGAAGTTATGGATATCACTTACTGTTTTTCTTTGTTGAAGCACTCAATGTCCCCAAGATGATATCAACTCAGACAATCACGATTGCTCAATACGGGTACCACATCGTAATACGGTACATAGCATAAATTGGATACACCAGTATCCCGGACTTGGTCATATCTGAATGCAACAGAATTCCATAGACTACATTCAATAATCTACTTGAAAGACTCCAATCGCGTTAGCGCTATGTACCCCAAGACTCCACCGAGTTCTTGCAATGTACTACTTGAAAGACTCCAATCGCGTTAGTACAATGGATGTACCTCCTTAATGTATGCTTAACTTCCTATACGTTGCTTCTCTTCTTAGGACCTCGCTCAATTAAAATAGAGGAATCCTTCGCACGAATTTGTTCCATTTTGCAGCTACATCTATTTGTGAACTTCAAAATGACACTAACCAGCTTCTTCACTTTTCTAAGCTTCACCACCTTAGGAATATCAACCCAATTAAACTTTTATCATAATTCATTATACGGTGTGTCGACAAGAACCCATGATCGTTCTACAGTTGGTATTTATTTAGAGAAAGCATATATTCAATTACTTCCACCCGGATCCAAACCTATAAAAGGTCATAATATAGAGAGGGGATGTTTAGAATCTACAAATATCAAGTTCTACCTTAAATCACTCAATTTAACTAGTAGAGAATTTCAATCGAGTGAATGTAGAACCAATCTTAATACAAGATTTTTGCAGGTGGTTCAACCAACTCCAAGTATTCATGAAGATATCTTTAGAATAGAGGACCCAGTTTTGAAGCAATTGGAAGCAGAATTAATAGAACAATTTCAATATCATTCTAATCTTAAAGATTACGAATTCTACAAGTTCGAAGCTTTGAATTATGAGCTTGAATGTTTAACAGGTTATCAAGAATTGGTTCAAGTGATGTTGAATTCCACAGTGATTGTGGCTACTTTCGATCAAGTTACTGAAATCCCACCTATATGTGAATTTGGGAATCTACTGCCTGAATTTGGTGGGAAGGTTAACGAGAAAATTACAATGGTGATTCCTTTGAATGCAAAGTTTTATTGTCGTAAAGGTAGGTCTACTTCTTGCAAGAGGATGACGGCGGAATATAAAAATCCAAGGTACAGATTGCCTTCAAAAGGTTGACAATAAGCTACCTGATAACACAGTTAGCAGTTTCATGTATATTAATTGTAATTTTTGATCATACTAAGCTGTAACATCTCAGACGACCCACTACTATATTCGAACTCTTTGTAGTCCCGCTGCCATTAGTCAACTTCGGAATCCCAAATATTATGTCTGAGTATAATGCCTGAAGTATAAAAATTGAACTAGAGTGAGCGTAACGAAAACGGCTGTATAAATTGGAGTGTCTCAATGGAGTTCGGTCTGAAGGCTCTATTATAAATTTAACCAACCTGCTGTTCGGGCTCGCATCGGAACCTGAAGTACGCTCACCTCGATGATCAGTGTAACCGCTTCGCATCAGCATTGATAAAATACTTCACGATATCAATAGCAGCTATGGAATCCTCTCTACTATCATGTTCTCCAACCTGGATATTTCTCAGTAGATAACTAAAGGACAAATCCTTAAGACTATACCTGAAAGTTGGCGTAGCTTTATATTTGGGATACAAAATAGCAGTATCCACAATTTGATCATGAATCAATCTCATAGCATTCATATCATTTTCCAAACCATGACCGATTAAGATAGTATTTTTATCAATGAATTTCCTCATGTATGCAACCAGTTCATCGAACGTATATGCATCTTTAGGTATTTCTGAAACACCGGAATATCGAGTGTTCAAGTCAACAACTTGGCCTTTAGGCTTTACCATTATGTCAAAGGCATCTTCACCAGTAAAGAAATCAATAGCAGTAACTCTTAAAAGTTCAAATCCTAGTGTTGAATATCCCATTTCGCAATCGATTCCAAGTGCTTTACAAGCGCCCGGTGTAGTATGTTTGATATGTTGGAATGGAATAGCAGAATGCATTTCTTCTTTATTACTCCAATAAAAAATATGGTATGGATTTGATGAACAAGAATCCCCTTCCTCACCAACAATTGCCCCACAACAATCATAAAATCTAGTTGATTTATTCTTTCTACGTATTCTACCGGCATGAAAACGACAATCCACAACCTTCATTTGTTCAGACATTGTGAATTCAGCTCCACACCTTTTACATACTCTTTTTTGTACAAGGTTTATCTTTTCTGGTATTTTCATGATGTATCCAAATTTTTCTAATTTAGAAGTGGGAATCACCAATTGATTTAGATGCTTGGAAAGTTCCAATTTGCTTAAGACAACTTCTTTTTTGACATACTTCTCCGGATGGGAAATTTGATGTATCTTCTTTTTTATAGATGGTGGATATGTGATTTTAGAAGTGGTTGAAGCGATTTTGAATTCTTCATCGATAGCATAGGAAATTGGAAATTTCAAATTCGGATCAACTCTTTTAAGAGTGTCCACCATGAATTGAATATATTTCTTTCTATCTTGAATTGTTGCTGGGGGTATTGGTTTGACTTCTTGAGGCACAATGAGTTTTACATCTGAACGTATGATCAAAGGTTTACCAGATAAAATTCGTTTAACATTAAGTTCATACTCTTTAATTGTCGTGCTAGCTTCTGTAATTTGATATTCTTCAAGAACAGCATCTTGAGCTGAGTGTTGGAGATTCTTGTAGATTTGTTCGATGGTGGAGACTCGAACATCGTAGGGAATATCTAATCGGCTAACTTTTGGTATGAATGATATTTCCTCATCGGAGATATCTTCTGCATTTGTTATTTCTTCGATACCAGTCTCTTCATGCTCCTCCTTAATACGTTCCTCCTCAATGCGTGGCTTCTTTCGAGGTTGTTCCTCGTCACCTATTGCATGTCTCTTACTCACCTCATCATAATCACCATCAAATGTATACTTTTCGTCAATAGATTTATCATGACCGAAAATGCAATTCAAAACAACACACGATTGACCTTTTCGTACTCTTGGACATAGGGTGTTGTTGAATGATCCATTATTGAACATGGTTAGATATTTTGTGGAGAAAAATATGCTGCAAATATCAGATCATCAAAAGCGAGAGAAAATGCACAAGTACTGTGACGCCTAGACCGGATGCGATATCCCCAGAGGGCTTATGATAGGAGAATTTATAAAACTGGCCCTGCATGTCAATATCTAAGTACTTAAGGAGTTAATTTCTAAGAAAGGAGGGAAACATGACTTCGTTTTGTCAGGAGAGATGAAAATACCACTGCCTAGAAACTCCATTAAAGCTCTTTCGTAGATATGCGAGTACAATTTGACTAGAACACCTTGGACTACGTGTTTAACCAATTTAAAATTTATTTTAGTTCATACTGATAAATTCATTTTCTATTTAGAATATGTACATGTCATTGCTAAGACGGCGAAATAAAGTCAGGTACTTATCTAGAAAAACACTGGGTAAGTTCGCAAACGTTCAATACGGTCACTGGATACTTGCATGACAAATAGTGTTGTGAGTGGCTGTTGATTAGTGTGTCCAATGATATCTCATTCAACTGAAATATCAATACAATAGTGCTTATTCGGCGTTGATTCCGCTCTCACGTAACAGCGGACCCCCACTCCAAGGTTTGCTCCGCTCCTACCCACGGGCGCTACACCTCTGAAACACCCGGATACTCATACAACTTGTAATAATCAACAACAACACCATTCAAATTATTCTCGCCTTCAATGGGCAAGAAAAACACATTTCTCCAATGCAAATCACCCAATACCCAAAAGTCCAACCAATTCTGCTTGAATCCAAAATCCGTTGGAACAACCAAAGTCGTGTAATCATGTTCGAATCTTGAAGGAGTGGACCTTCCAGTTACTTTCGAGACCAAACTGCCAAAACTCAAATTCGCAGTCATGATAAATTGATCTATTCCAAGTAATTGAGTCAAGATTTGGACTCCGTTATCATGCGAATGTGCTGGAGGAGGACCTGATTGATCTTCATTTAGTTCACGAGGAACAGTCAGATGATTGAATCTTCTCTGGAAAGTAGTATTAAGCACGCTGAATTCCCACGTTGTAAGACCTTTGAAGATTTGGAATGTTTGCACCAAATTCAAAAGCAGTACCCAAACTAGTTGGAAACAGCACCAAAGGAGAAGATTGAATTGGAAATGTCTATTTTGATAACCATAACAAAGTTCTTCACTCAAAAACAGACATTGGTTTTCTTCTGAATCACTAGCATATCCATCTTCATATTTATCGAAGAATTGAATGGTTAAATAAATGAATAGGAATATGGCTGCATTCAACGAATAAGTGAATGTGAGGAAAAGTTTATGATTTCTGACTCCAATTTCATTATAAACCCATGGACATGTGTGATCGAATCTTGCAATCAATTTTTTATTTGTGAATGAATACTTTGAACGTAATGGTTTACGTACAAACGAATTCACACAGAAATTGTCCGTGTCATATTTTCCTATAGCAATCAAATCCTTTACTTGCGATAAAATTATCTTGTTATCCGTTGGGGTTGGAACGTAACCTGGATTTATGAACATTGTTTTGAAAAATGACCATGTAACAACAAATATCAATCCACCCATGGACACAACTGCAAGGAAATGACTGAAAAACAAAGAAGGTACGAAATTACCAAACCAAATCATTGCAACCCAAAATGCAGAAGCTGAAAAAATCCCAGACAAAAATGGAGATTTAGCCATTGCTTTATCATTTATTATGTATGTTGGAACAATAAATCTATTGACTCCGTAAATAGAACCATAAACAATCAATCCAGTTAAAAACAACTTTGGAATTGCATACCCGGAATTAAACGAGTTTATTTGCAAGATTAATGGTAAAATTATATATGGAACGAAGAAAGTGAGAATCTTACCAACTTTGGGTTCTAGGATTTTGGGAGACTTTTGCCAATTCTTCTTTTCATCTCTTCCATTTTCTCTCAATACTTTATTCCAAGTTGAAGAACAATTCATATCCTTCGAAACATCAAACGAGTTTTTGCCTTGATCATTTTTAACGTAGATATCAGAACCTGCTTCCAATAACAGCTTCAACACAAGTTTGTGACCTCTTACAAAGCCCCAATGTAAAGGGGTGAATAAGGTATTATCAACCTTGGACACATCAGATCCAAATTTTAATAACGCATTTATAGATAATAAATCTCCTTGATATGCTGCCCAATGTAAACTAGTACGATTATAATTATCTGGTTCATCAACGTAAAGCTTTTTGATCGAATGTTCGCTACAACATGTCAATAAAATAAGTATCACCAAGGTGATATTTGAACTATGAACTGCCAAATGTAAAGCATTATAGGATTGAACATCTCTAATTGAAGGATCCGCGTTTGTTTCATTCAATAAATAATCAACAATGTATGATAACCCGTTTCTTGAGGCCCAATGTAATGGAGAAGCTTTCAAATCCCCTCCCAAGGCATTTGGATCACTCTTAGAATATTCATTAGAACAAAGGTATTTAACAATTGATAACCTATTATTAAGACATGCCCAATGTAATCCTGTTACATTATCTGAAAATGTATCATTAGCAAGAACTTTACCCTGTGAAAGT
This sequence comes from Kodamaea derodonti, assembly GCA_030570035.1. Taxonomy (NCBI): domain Eukaryota; kingdom Fungi; phylum Ascomycota; class Pichiomycetes; order Serinales; family Debaryomycetaceae; genus Kodamaea; species Kodamaea derodonti. Next base: position 53,406 of record JAJLUU010000015.1, read on the forward strand.
GATTCTTTAACTATAGTTAAGTTACCCTCTTGACAAGCTCTTAAGAATTTATCTAAATCAGGATTCAATTCGTGTTCTGTAATTTGATTTGGTTCATGGTTTAATGTATTGAGATCATCTTGTTCAGTATCGACAATAGCATCTGTTGATTTCAAACTTATATTGTCAGTGATTTTATCTGAATCATCTTTGTCATTTGCACTTGATCCTGGTGGTGTATCAATGGAGACTGGGGACTCAGCGGAAGTTGTTATGTCACTATCGATTGGATCAATTGCATTTAGGGGTACCAATGGAGTTGGCTTATCTGGTGGATCCATGGTTGGAAGAAGTTGTACTTTTTACCACAGCCTTTTTTGATTTTCACTGACGTAGTCGCAGAATGATTTGTGATCAAGTTAGACGGCACAATCAGCATGCGCGATACCAGTGGTGAGATGCGAGGGAGCTCAGAGAGTTAAGAGACAAAGAAGCTTCAGTGACGTTAGGAGGAGAGTTAATGATTGTCAACTTGTACCTACTATCGAGAAGAAAGATTCTCCTCGTTAGATTGATCCAGTCAGGAACACTTAATGGGGTGTGATTGTGGTATCTTAATTATATCGAATGGTTGTGAGTGTTATTATTGATGTCAGTAGAAATAATATACACAATAGTAACATCTTGGAGAATACACAGACCACTTTTGAGTATTAAACATCTTGGAGGATACACTGAACACTTTTGAGTATCGGAGTACCTCGGTTCGGAGTTCGTATTTCCAAGAAATCAGTGGCATTTCACCTTCTTTCACCTCTACTCACACTTCCCAAAAGGTCTTAATTAATGAGTTCTTCAAATTTTAGAATTTTTGCAGCCATTATATTCAGCGGATTTCCACTTACAATTTAAGCGATAATAATTTAGAAGTACATTCACTAATATTATACTACCTAACTAATGACCCTTAATTGGTACAAGTCATTATACTTGCACTCTTGGGTGAGTTGAAATGACCTCGAAGATTTTCATTACAACAGGAAATCGCACTCAGGGACGATTTTCAATCCCTCAGGAGGTCTGGCCCACTCGCTTCACTCGCGACTTATTTCTCCTTTTTATCAATCAAACTCCTTATGCTCCTCACACTAGCTCTATCAGCTTCATCATTATACGAAGTATTTGGACTTTCACCTTCAGCAACGCTTGATCTACTACTTGTATTCGAGGTAGAGGTTGTTGGGATACTTTTCGTTTGATTATGCAAGAATTCTTTAATGCTCTCACCAGCTTTACCAGCAATTGGAAGGACCTTTGTCTCCACATAAGGTTGAATTTTATCATTTATGAACCCAGGTCTCACATCTTCTTGAGTGATTATACCTCTATTTTTCTCTCCAACTCTAATCAAATGTTTTTCGAGTAAGAGATAGTTTCTTGAATTGGATTTATACCCAATTTCAATTATGCTACCAACAAAAGGAATTAAACCTAATAAGAAATCAATTCCAACGTTAACCAAAAACAACAATTGCAAATCCAATGGGAATCCGTCATCTAATTTACGAGAAATCAATAACAATTGTAAGGACCAATAAGTTGCTATGATTGTACCGACAACTGGAATTAAACCAATAAGATTAGTTAAACCGAATCTAACACCTAAAAGATCAAACCACATATCATATCTATATGCTTTCTTTTTGAATTGTTGTAATATACTTAAATCATTTGCACTTATACCTTCTGGTAATCTTCTGTCGATTTTCTTATATTTCACAACTCCGTTACTCTTGGTACCAATAGCAATGAATTCATGATATGGATCTTCAACCCCAAGTCTATTCCATTGATTTCCTTTAATGATTCGATTTGTTATATATTTAACTAGAAATGATGACATGTTTGCTATTGCAAAATGTTCAGATTTATCTCTCTCTTTATAATGAACCCTTTAACCTTTCATACATTGCTATCATAAAAGGCTATTTACGGGGTTCCATTTTATCACGTGCATCACATCCCCTTTGTCCCGAAATGGAGCATGTGAAGATAGAAGAATAATAAGATTCAAAGAAGTTTAAATAAAAAATATATAACTTATATCAATCAGAGAAGTCTTTTTTACAACAAAATTATACGGGAAAGTAATAAGAAAGTTACTACGATTGTTATAATTTGATAAGAAGTCTCATTGGTTGTTAAATATGGGCTTTAGAAACCTCGTGAAATCAACTTTACAGTTGTTTCCATTTTCTGATCGTGTTCTTGGTTCAAGGAAGAAAAGGGAACAAGAACCATCTCGTTGGGAAAAGAATGATACAACCTGGGTCAAGAAAAGTCCCATTGATGAAATAGATGATGCTGAATTGTGGATGGATACAACTTCAAGATGCTCAAGTACAGTTACCAAAGTCCCGATTACCCCGAGGAACAAATTTAATGATAAAATCTTTGATGGAGGTTTTAATTCGGGTACTTCATATAATACCGGTATCGCATATACTACTGGTATTAATTCTAGGGGCGATACTTCAGGAATTAATTCTAGAGGGGATACAGGTAGAGGTGACAATAGTTCTAGACTTGGTACCTCATTTAGTAGTCCCACCACGTTGGATGCTCCTTTGAAGTCATTTTCTGATTTGGAATTTGAAAGACGTCAAAAAGATGATCAATTGAAACAATATCTACAAGAACAGAATGCTAAATTCGATGCCTTGATCAATAACAACATCGATGTTGTCATCAAAAAACAACAAAAAGCTAAACAAACTAAGGTTGTAAAACAAATCATTGGATCTGTAGTTAGTGAAGGAGTCAATGCGGTTAGTAATACAGTTGCTGGTACAATTCGTTTACCAACTCGCTTACCAACCCGCCTACCATTTTCTTCACCTCCAACTCCGGTTATACCAACCCCAATAATTTCAGATGTAGAAGAAGAACCAGAAGAAGAACAATTCCTGGTTGAATTGTTCATCGATACTTTGGATCAGAAAACTAAAATCAGATTATTGGAACAATTAACGAAGGAAATGAATGAAACTGAAGATACAAGAAAGTATTTGAAAACAGTTTTGAAAGATGATCAACCAAAAGATAATTTCGACAAAATGCAATTATTCTTGATCATTTCAGTCAAATTGTTTGTCGTTGGTTTGAGAGTTGCAATTCCTTTATCTCAATATGTTTACAGGAAGTTCCAGAGCAATGAATTTTACTTGTTCAACAATAAAAATACAAAATCCTTATTTGATTTGACTTTGAAAATGATGGAGGGTGTCATCTCAAAGTTGGAAGTACATGAAGATGCTATCAATAGAGTGGCGAACATTCTGCGGCGCGAATCCGTAACTGAAGGGAATTTGAATAAATTGGATACTATATACGATGAGTACTCAAAGAAAGCCTCAAATATGATCAGTGAACAATTTAATTCAAAATTCCTTGGAGCTACTCCTACTTGGAAGAGAAGTGTCTTGGAATTTGTACTTCAAAGACCGGTTGGAGAAGTTGAATATGAGAATGATCCAAAATTCTCAAAGTATTACTCAGGCCAACATAATGAGCGTGCCAGGGAATCTTGGTCAAACTCATCTCTGGCTATAAATTCCATTCCAGGTAGTTACCGTAGCTCAAGAACTGCATCGGAAGAAAATCTCCCAGGCAGGTTTTTCAGGGCAGCGGAGATGTTTGTTGATTCATTGGCATAACCGAGATGTGTAGAATTGGAGCATCGCTCAATGAAACCCAAGTAGCCCTATACTCACCAGAGTATAGTATTCACGAATAGGTTATTAGAAATGGGGAACGCAAAGGTAATGCATTCAGGTACACCTAATCCTGAGGCACCTACCGAGAATTCAATATTCAGTGGAATTCTTCAGGACACTTTGTTCTTAACCGGCTCTGGGATTTTGCATTTAAAGTTCATTGCAATGTATCAACATTCATTAATGATACATTGCAAAGTTTTTGCATTGACCTCTACTAAACTTAAACATTGTACATTTGTACATCAGACTGATTTAGAATTTCAAAATCAGTCGAGAAGGGGAACCCCCCTAACTTTCTGGACCTTGTCCCTTTAATTTGTGATATTTTCGATAAGTGTTGAACACTTATCATACACAATATGTGTATTATTTATTAGGAAGCTGTTTGACATTCTTGCGATATTTTAGAGATAGAAGTTTCGTATATATATAGGACTATATGTTCCATATCATTGAATTAACCCTTTTTGGTTTAATGGACCAACTTGGATAAATTCATTAATTAATATTTAATTTAGTAATTGAGAGAACGTGTGTATTGTAGTCAACCACTTAGCAGTATAAGCACGTTTGCATACGATATGGTGTTAAAAGGTCCCAACGATAGTGCAAGGTCACCTGCGCTTATAATATCTTGTCGTAGTAATGGTAACATGATGTCATTTGATGTCACTACCAAGAGCTTCTACAACAACGCTGCATTGTTTCTCCAATTTTGCAGCCTAATTGAAGGATCCCTGATTAATCACATGCACTTAATAATGGCTGTTGTAGACTAACATCGCCAAGATCATGGCACTTGAACACACACAGGGGTAACGAAACAGGCTGGAATGTGTCTACGAAACCTTACTTAGAGAACTCCCCACATAACCAATCGCTAATTCTTATCTATTTCGTCATCGAAACCATACATGAGCAAGCATAGTCTCCCTGTTCGACTCCTATCAAAGTAAATCTTTCTTTTTAATGAACACGTAAACGACTGCCAGGTTACGCATTCCTGAAACAAATCCCTGTTATCAGAATTTTTCATCCTAAAGTAGAAAAATTGATAAGAATAGGGGCTATTAACAAAAACTCACTCTACTAATAAGCTCATAAACAAAATATACCATTATTGACGATACAAAAAGCATCCGTCTACATCCGTCCTGATCGTCTGTATACTAAACATGTAAACACTTAGGGTGGAAGAATTTTTTCCTTCCATTGTCTTCCATGCACTGCGTCTAAAACACCCCTATACATTGCTTGCTCTTTGTGCAGTCCACGACCTATTAAACCTCCTCTAAATTCCCTCAACATCATTTTTTTTTGCTGACAATTTTTAAGAGAAAACTTTCTACTTACCACCTTCAACACTACAGAGAACCCTGTTCACAGATTTCTCTTGTACGAACACATATCAACAAACCTAAGAGTCCGAGAAGTAACATACCCGTTTTACCTCACTCCAACCGTTCCAAAGTCATTGCTTGAGTGCCCGATTCATTTTATCGCCACCCAATTTTTTTGATTTTCGTTGACCCCTTAGTTTTCTGACTAATCCGTTCTGACACCTTGGTTGGTTTTTCAGAAAGATCACGTGTACCACATATACTTGCACAAAGAAACACTAACATGGCTTTATGTTCACAAGTATTCAATACTTCCAAACGTCGTAGTTGTGATACGTCTTATCCTCAACAGAAGAAGATATGTTTGAAGAATGTATCTTATAAATCTGCCGCTTACCTGTCTTCGGAGGATGATGATGATTCGGATGATGAACAATCATGTTATAATGCTGATCAAGTAAGAGCCAAGAGGAGAGCATCCACCAGATCTTCTTTCTTGACGAACCCTGTTTTATCTAGAGCTGTCTCACAATATAGTGATGACAATGAAGCTGAAGAAGAATCAAGAGTTCGTGTACGGAAGCCTACTGAAGAGGAAACTATTTCTAGAAAATCTTCTACTAATGGAGCTCCACAAAGCATAGCAGCTGCAGCAGCAGCTGCTGCTGCAACTTATGAGAATCTCGACTGTAAATTATCAAGCAGTCCAATTTCTCTGATCCCATTTACCTTCAATTATTTTGAAAACAACTGTGTTTTCAACTTTTCTGAAGGTAACCACGATGATAATAGTACTGCTGGAAGTGCAACATCTGCCATCATTATAAATTCCAATCCAGCAACACCTCTACCATGCACCAAGAATGTTAATGCTACTGATAAATCTGCAAGATCTCGTTGTTTTGAATATTTAGTCGGTTCTATTGATGAAGCATGGGCAAGGTATTGTGATGCAGCCACTAACGTTGAAGACGAAGTTTATGGCTACAACACACCAGCATCGGTTGCTACCGATGATGAATACTACTTTGATAACACGACAGACATCACCGATTATGATGATTCGGATTTTGATGACAAACGTCCAAAGCAGTTCATGAGACCAAGATTATCTTCGTCTGCTTCAAGTACTTCTCTTAGTGCTGAAGATCCTTCTTCATGCCAATTACAGGCATTGAAGGATAGATTAACCAAAGCTAAGTATTATTTACAAGATTTGGTTGATTCTGATAATATCCATGACGTTAACTCATTTTGGAAACGTTGGGATATGATCAAATATGCTACTATTGAGTTGGTTGAAGATGATGATGATGATGAAGTTGTTGAAACCACCATTGATGAATTAGAATCTGGTCGTTATCATTAGTGTCATTATCATATCTTTGGTATCATACTTTCTACGATTATGACCATTATCATATTCGTATTTGCTTCTTACTGTTATTATTTACATATTTTGGGTTGAGGATATAGATCCTCGGGTGTTTTTAAACACATTTTTATTGTTATTTGGGGTATGAAAAGAGTCTTTTGGGACGAGTTCAACGGCGCATTTTTATACTTGGTTAAATTTATATACTTGTACAATAGTTGAATATAGGATGTAATCAAAGAGACTGTAGTAATATTAAGTTCACACCCCCATATGTGCTTGCTACTTAATTAAGTAATTTGGAGCGATCTTGCTACTCTCAATATTTGTTCAAATTCACTGCGAAATAATTCTTGCTACGTACAATGCAACTTAACTTTCTTGCTAAATCAATTGCCCTTCTCTCGATCATTACATCTGTGGTTGGTCTTGAGGAATTACAAATCATTGTATTAAAGGAAATCCCAGAAGCCGAATGTACTGTTCGTTCAGCTCCAGGTGATCGTATTTCTGTTCATTATAAGGGGGAATTAGAAGATGGAACTGTTTTCGATTCTTCTTATGATAGAAATTCCCCAATTGTTTTCCAATTAGGTGTTGGACAAGTGATTGCTGGATGGGATGAAGGTTTAAGTAGAATGTGTATTGGTGAAGTAAGAAAATTGATCATTCCCCCACACTTAGCTTATGGTGACAGTGGTATTGGTCCAATTCCTCCAAAATCTACCTTAATTTTTACTTCTGAATTGGTTGATGTTGCCGGAACTGGGGATTCCGGACATGATGAATTGTAATTAATTTATAGAGAATATGAAGTGAAGTATGACGGTGTAGAAACATGTAGATTGATATGCAAACGTATGGATAACATCCCTTATGAGCAGACTAATAGAAAATTGAATTAAGCATTGTGGGGAACTCAATAGAATAGTGGGACATCCGGTGAAATACTGGGACATTCCAATCGATCTACACTACGATACAATTTGACGTGATTGCGAAATCAACTTCAACTTTTTACAAAATCACACCATGTCAACCAAACAATATTATAAGCCGTTACTTGAATTTTTACTGTCACCATCCGACTTTAAGATACTTTATAGTTCAAGTCAATTGATATCCTCGAATACAAGAAGAATATGTGTTCTTGATTCGTCTTTTAATCCCCCACATTTGGGACATTATGCATTGATCAGAGAGTCGATACAACATGATTATTCGAAAAGCTCCAGCGATGCAACAATTCAGAGGACAAACGACAAATACATTGGCAATGAAAAGCCACTTACCACCACGAATGATTCATCAAGGGTAATCTTATTATTACTTTCCGTAAACAACGCTGATAAATCACTGGTCAGTCCTGAAGAATATTCTAAACGAATTGATATGATGTACTTAATGGCGAAAGATTTAGAGCTTAAAATACCTGCTAAGGTTGGTATTGCAATTACAAAACATGCTAAGTTTGTAGATAAATCGTTGGCAATACTCAAAAATATCCATGAAATATCTTCAAATAAAATAAAGTTAACGTTCTTAGTTGGATTTGATACTTTAATTAGAATCTTTAATCCAAAATATTATGTTCCAGATAAGTTATCACATTCTCTTGAAGAATTCATGACTCTGACGGATTTATTTTGTCTTCCAAGAAATGATGAATCCGTATCTCATAAATCTCAAACATCCTATACAGATGATATAAAAAATGGGAAATTCCCTGAAATTCCTAATCATTGGTCTGAAAGCATTCATTTTGTAGAAGATTTTGAAGATTTCGAAACAGCAGTTGGTCATATTAGTTCATCGTCGGTGAGGAACAAGATTGAGAGAGGGGAAAAGGATTGGGAGGACAAGGTTATTCCAGAAGTTAGGGAGTATATTTTGCAAGAATCGCTTTATAAGTGATGTGGGTGCATCGTGGGTGTCAAACACTGCATTCTGGTTGAATACAATGTGTAGCATTTGAGTTGATGCTCTGGTTGGTCACGATCTCAAATTGATTGTGTCTGACGATATGGTTCTGAGCATGCAAGAAACCTGCAGAACTGTGTTGGTTTGCATCTTGCATGGACATGTCTTCCATCTGTTCCTCTGGTAGGACCTGCAAATAGAGCCCGTAGTTCGAATTGAAGACCAAGGTTGCATTTTGTAAGTGGTTGGTTTGTGAGCCTTGGAGTTCTACCTGTGACTGAACTGGAGCGGTATCGAGCCAAGTTGACTGCAAATGACAAGACGGCATTAGTTGCTATTGCCAAGATATGAGTACAAATTCCATTTAATTAAGAGCAACAGGAAGTAAATCCGGAGGGAGAATCTCAGATAAAAAGCGCATCTAAATATGACATTTTTATACACTAATACTAAAATTTCAAGCAAATAGAACTACAATGATATTGTGACTATTTATAAAACATGTAGGTTGTTTCTTGCAAGAATAATAGGAATTTTATTACTGTATCCCCCACTTCAAATGGCTGCAAATAATGTAACACGCACTTGGAATGCAGCGACGTCTTATTAACCCCTTTTGAAACCGTTATTAAACTAGTACCGCAATTCAATTTATCAAATTACCAAAGTACAGTCATTCAAATTCCATTCACTCGTTGCAATTCTGTGGAACCATCCCCATGAATCGAACGGCCAAATTCAGTTGATGAATGTGGGGTAACTCCGAAAACCGGCTCCGAACAAAATATATAAAACAACAATATAATTTAAAGTGATTCGAGATGTAGAGGGGTTATGGATTACTGAGAGAGCCGGGAGGGCGGGGATGGAACAAAATCTAATTATGCTATTGTGTTATCAGTGGGGTTTGATTAGTTTAGTATCATAACTGGACAATAAGATGTAATTTAATTTGTGCATACGTCAAAGTTGCATCCGGAAGAATTTCGGAGTGTACTTCATTCAACCCAGGCAAAACGTTATCATTTATGCTTTTGCTTTCAAATTGCAAAATTTAAAGGGTCTTCTATTTTACAGTTTGCGTTGATTCTCCCTGCTTACATAAAATTTTGCAGCTAAATTAAAGGAAATAATATTATTCACTATACATCACTCTTTTGTTCCGACAAGTTTTCAACTTGTTCAACGGTTGCCTTTTCCTCAAACAACCCACCAGGAGCAGTATGAGAAATTCTGTTGACTTCAGATCTATCAACACATAATTCAGCACCACGTCTTCCGATCAAGTACCAAGGTAAATTGAATATTTCTTCCATTGATTCCAAGGAACGACCTGAGATTTCTGGAATAAAGAAATAAACCCAAGCAATGGACAATATGCAAACACCTGTGAAGAGATAGAACGAACCGTATGGTTTCAAATATATCATCATTAATGGCATAGCTTTAGAATTACCATATTGATTGGTGAAATGTAATACCATGATGAAGGATTGAGCAAAAGAACGCATTCCAAGTGGGAAGATTTCAGAACCCAATAAATATTGCACAGAATTGAAACCCATGGTCCATCCAACACCGGAAAAGAAAAGGGCTGCTGTTGCAAGTTTTGCAGCCGCATCCTGAGAGGAATTCAAAACAACTCCCACCACTTCAGCTTGAGGAACGATCTGTAAGAAGATTGCAAATATAAGAATCGAAACACCTTGAACAACTATACCAGCGTATAATGCCCTCCTTCTCCCCAAGAAATCAATGAGGAAAAATGCAGAGAAATATGCCAGAACGAATTTCACGAGTCCAAAGAATGTCATCATTTGTAAAACATCAACACCCTTATAACCAACTAACGCAAATAAACTACTTGAATAAATTGTAACGGCATTCGCACCACTCCATTGACCCAAAATTTGTGCTAAACATCCAATAACAAAGAATCTGTATCTAATTGATTTAACAGTTATAAGATCTCTAAATTTCTTCCAGATTGGGTAGTTTTCATTAGCTTCACGTTCAAGGATAATTTGTTCTTGTACATCTGCAATTTCACTCACTATGTAAGGATGGTCTTCTGGTAAATGACGTAAAGCTGTCAAATTCTTTAATGCCTTTTCATTTTTACCAACTTTCATTAACCAACGAGGAGATTCATAAACAAAGAAAGATCCAATAAACACTAAACCAGCAAGAACAAGTTTAATTGAAGTTGGAACAATCCATTGAGTATTTGAGAGTGGCGACATGTGTTTAGCAGCACCATAATTTGCAGCATATGAAATAAAGATTCCAAAATATACTGCACCTGCAAATAAACAACCAAACAAACCACGATAAGCAGGTGGAGATACTTCAGACATAAATGTAGGACCAATGGTTGTTGTTTGACCGATTGCTAATCCTTCAATAAAACGTCCAGCGTATAATTGACCAACTTCGGTGGAACTAATTTGTATAGCTGCACCTGCAAGCCAAACAACACATACTGCTTGGAGTGCTCTTACACGTCCAAGTTTATCAACAGTATAAGCTGCAATCAAAGCACCTGCAATAGATCCTAATTGGACCATTGAAGTAATGTTTGACTTTAAATTTGCAATTTGATCTTTGGTCTTATGAGGATCAGAAAGTCCAAATGTTTTCTTGAATGATGTTTGGTAAATGAGACCAGCAACACAACCTTCATCATAACCTCTAGCAGCTCCTAGTATACCAAAGATGAAGACAGTGAAGAATAATCTTTTGTTATAAATTTCTTTTGGAGAGTCACTATCAACCACTCTCCATCTAAATTTAGCCTTCTTTGGGTTTAAAGGATGTGATTGAGTAACCCCTTCTCCAGAAGAGTTTGAAGAGACTTCATCAAGCTTCTCATCTTTATTTTCAAACATATTTTAATAATTTAATGAGGTTTAATATCAAACTTGTGGTCTTATTTATAAAGATATGATTTACAGGTTTAGGCGTTTTACCCCAGATAGCATCCCCACCACTCATAACTCCAACCCCGGGTGACTTATATACATTACGGTTTATTATTCCACAATGCATATACCGTAAATGAGAAGCATAACACGCGATAGTTTTTGATTTGGATGAACATATTCCACTTCAACTTATATTATGGATGATGACTTTATAGACGTTGCCCAGGAGCCAAGTATTCTGTCAAACTGGCCAAGTATTACGTCAAAATGGCAAAGTCTAATGTCAAAATGGCAAAGTCTAAGGCTGTAGAGTGGATGCAAAAAAATTACGTTAATCAAAAGAAACAGCGCGGCAGACCACGGACACATTGTATTCCGAGGGTTTAGAGTCCTCTCCCCGCATACAATAACTCCGAATTCGAGAAGTTGATGTGTCTGTTAAACTTAAGCACGGCTATAGCTTTGTATTAAGAGGCATTAATGAATTTGAGTCAATAATTCTACTGGCAACCATAAAGATCGGTGTCTTACACTTGGACAAACCTTTCAAGAATATACTCAACAATGAAAATTTCATAGAACAACATGGCTTGCGTCAAACAAAAGTGTGGGGGATTTGGTGCAAAACCCGGAATTTCTAGCAACGGAAATGTAGTAAGGGTTCAAAAGCGGCCGCATGAAAAATATCGAACGTCACACTGGTTTCTACGATAGTGGGGAACTAACTTGTAAAATATCAATAAGCAACAAGTGAGAATTCGAAGATAGTCTTGGCATCTTTTGGGGGAGAGATACATCTTAAAGATATATCTTATGATTCTATATGATGACAACGCACCTAACTGCTTCTGGAGTTGATGTTGTTGGGAGTCCCAAAATAGGAGTCATTGTGAGCAAAACGCCTTACTATAAAGCCCGTGGTGCTCTCTTGCCCCAAGGCACTTGGAAAGTGTATATTCGGAAAGATTGTCGTTTGGAGCAGAAATAATTGCGATAATTATCTACCTTGTGGGGTACATTCCATGCTTAGAACCGGCCAATCTTACTTTTAAAATCGGTTAATCTTACTGAATATGGCTTAAAAATTTATTTTGTGGTTGAGGCTCTACGCTTTTCCTTGCACCATTTATTTTTATTTAAAAGAGGGGGTGTGAATTTGCAACCGATTTTTTTCCGAGTCCCTGGCGCTTAAATCTGTTTTTTGAGGTCTTCGGAGTATTACCATTAGTTGGCACATGTCGTACTATTAGATCTGAATGTGAATATTCAGAGAAAGATTTTAGAATATGGTGAAGATTTCAACAATCCGGAAATTAGACGTCGATTGTGAACACAATAAGTTGCAGCCATGCAGATCTTCAACCACGATTTCTATAGAGGAAAGGCGAGCCCCTCCAACATTCGGAATTAAAATGCCTTTGCGGGATTATTTGAAGTCAACATAAGTTTCCCTTGTATTAGGACATATAAGATTTTCAACGTCATCGGAATACTACGGTTGGACTCAGTGCTTAAAATCCAGCAAGTACTGTTGCAAACTTTGCAAACTCTGAAGCTTATCTCATCTCCACATTGTATAACAATGAGACGGGGTAATTACCATCCCGAGATACCCAACAAGAATTAACTAGTAGTGGTAGTGTGTTGAGAGAGGTACTCTTACTGTAATTTGGAGCTATGATGTCACCAAGCAAGTCAAAGGTAGAATTTGCAAACGGGTATGATTTTTGTAGGCTTGTATTGTGAATTCGATGGACTTGTATCTTGTACAGTATTCGAGTAAGTTTTAGTTCTACATCACATTCTACAAGAGTGGAGATCAATCTCATTCCAAGATTTGAATGTCAAGATATTTGGAATTAGTAATACTAATATATTTGCTCTGATTACATCAAGGCGGTAATATGAAAATACTCTGGCTACAGCATCAAGGCGGTAATATGAAAATACAACCCGGAGTGAACACACAAATAGATGACCCGGCAATCCTTAGTAATGGACCGTGGAGATGAGAGAGGCTCACAAATATAAGCCAACATGTGCAAGATTAAGGTCATTAGAAGGCTTGTATCAATGAAATGTCAGTAACATATTCCACAGCGGATAGGACTCCCAAGTCGACTTGGTAGGTCGATGACAACCCATTTATGTAATGGCAAATGTCTGGTCTACCAAAGTTTGTCTCGCCATTACGGTCAATCACTTGAAATGCAACTGGTACAACTACAGTCACACATGAATACGGATTTTAGTTTCTCCGTATACAATAGAGACGTTGGACTCCGACGTTGAATATTGAGCCATACTTCAGATACCAAAGAAGCATGAACCACGTCCAAGCCCTGGTGCAAGGTTTTTACATACCTCTACTTCAAATCCTGCTCATAAACAAACCCATTCTGTTCCCTGATCCTATCCATCAATCCCATAATCTTTCTACTCTCTTCCCATGAAATAACCTTGTTTTCCTTTTCTCCATTAAACAAAGCCTCACCAGCAGCAGCGGCTTCGTAGAAGAATCCTTCACCACCCTTCAAATCATCACTAAAATCAGCTTCTATTGGAGTCTTTTCTTTATCGTAGAAGGTGATCTTATAACTTTTTGGAGAAGGAGTATCACCAATACTTTCAACTTCAACTCTACCTAAATCACCTTCAATGACCACTATTGGACCGACGGTTTCAGTATGGACCGAAGTTGTCATAATGGCCTGTTGACGGTACTTTTTGTTGTTGAAAATAGCAGAAGAAATGAAATCTACTTCATCTTCATTCTTACCAGTTAAACTATCGAATGTCAATTCTGAACTGACAGACCAATCCAGTGGTGATGAATCAGGGTGCAAAAAAAGTCTACTGTAAGTAATTGGATAAATACCAACATCAAGTAAAGCACCACCTCCAAGCTTTTTATTGACCATACGATGTTCCGGATCCAATCCATCCCAATCGTACATACGAACACTAAAATCAGCAAATATTCTACGAACATTTCCGATTACCTTATCAACATACAATTTTTCTTGTAAATCAACGAAGGCAGGGAAAAATCTTGACCACATTGCTTCCATGAAGAAAACGTTATTCTTCTTAACAACAGCTAAAACCTCGTCTAATTCTCTTGAATTAATTGTGATTGGTTTTTCACATAAAATGTTTTTATGACCTTCTTCAATTGCACGAATTACAAATGGAGCGTGTAAATTATGAGGTAAACCAATATAAAGAATATCAATTTCTTTATCATTGATAATTTGTTCATAATTCAATGATCTTACATCACTTGGTAGTTTATTTTGCTTGATGTATTTTTCAGCCTTGTCTGAAGTTGAAGCACCAACTGCAGCAATTACATGTTTCAACTTATTTGGACCAATGGGATTATCTCCAAGAATCAATAAATCTTTAAGGAAACGGAGTGAGATGTTTCCTGCTCCAACAATTCCCCAACGCACAACTGATGATTTTGCAATAGATGACATTTTCAGGGGAAATTTGGAATCGTGGGGGTTGTCTTTTTTATATGTTTTCAATTTTTTGTGTCCGATGTTACATTTGGAAAAATGTAACACTGATTTGCTAGTGTGTGAAGGTGGATCCGAAAGTCTTAGGGTTAGTAACTTAAGAATGGTTGCTTGGCTAGTTGATTAGTAATTGCTGGTCTAATGTGAGTTTTTAGGTGATTTGAAGTCCATGATGAGTCTTCCACTGAATCTTTCGATCAGACTAATTTAGAAGAGCATGTAGTGCCAGGAGATGTACTTCGAAGTACTCAAGCTTAAAAATATAAACGTATTCTACTGAATTACCTCCTGAGTATTGGGGGTCAAAACTTGTATCTCGTTTTCCATTTTACGCCCAATAAGGACTAGACAGAGCATTTTCCTGATTTACATGTTTTGGCTGCAAAGTCGTCAGCGAAAGAAAACACTTTATGGCACCACCTGGAAATAATACATACCAATTCATATCAACATCTTTTTGGAAAACATAGTACAGAAAGTTATGGTTGAGCTAATAGATTTGTTGGATTCAATGTCACCCCCAAGATTGAGTTTCTCTGCGATAGATAGCGTTATTACTGGTACATTTAATCCTTTGAGTTACAAGCTAAGATGTCGAATGGACAGAAAAATAACAACTGTCAAGTACATTTGAATAATTAATAAGGGTGATGTAGTTCTAATTCTTATTCAATAAGCACACCATATTGATGGATAATAATTGGTATCACCACATGGAGTAAAACCAACAAATATCTCCAGTTTCAAAAACACCTTAAAAAAACAAGTATGGCATCCAGGTAAACAAAACTGGCTCTGCTTACCTTCCAAAACTATCTAATTAAATCATACACTTTATATCATCAATCCAATCCTCTCTAATCAAGTCCACCTGAAAGTGTCCCACGTGACTTTCGCTATCTAGAAATCCAATTTCAGAGTGAACAAAATTAACAAAATTAAGCACAATGGTTGTAGTTCAATCAATTTTAACGTTATCCCTCTTAACCGTTGGTGGATATTTATTGTTCCATAATACAGGAGAAGCTTTCAATGTTGGAGCATTTTTAGAATCAACGTCACCATATATGTGGGCTAATTTAGGAATTGTTGCTTGTATTGGATTATCTGTTGTTGGAGCTGCCTGGGGTATTTTTATAACAGGTTCTTCAATTATCGGTGCCGGTGTCAAGGCTCCAAGAATCACAACGAAGAATTTGATTTCGATTATTTTTTGTGAAGTTGTTGCAATTTATGGACTCATCATGGCAATTGTATTTTCATCAAAGTTAACAAATGTTCCTCAAGATATACTTTTTACAAAGGAAAACTTATATACTGGTTATTCTCTCTTTTGGGCTGGATTAACCGTGGGTGTGTCTAATTTGATTTGTGGTTTGGCTGTTGGTGTAACAGGTAGTACTGCTGCTATAAGTGATGCTGCTGATCCTTCATTATTTGTAAAGATTTTAGTTATTGAAATCTTCGGTAGTGTTTTGGGTTTGTTTGGGTTGATTGTGGGTTTATTGATGGCTACAAAGGCGGAGGAGTTTTCATAATCGATATATGAGCCAAAGGATGGTGGGCGAAGCGAGCATGTTGGCATTCCTTATTATACGAGCGAAATGAATAAAGTCATATTATTAGCGTGAATGAGCAAGATCAATTTGCTTTCAGAGGGTATACAATGAGTTAAAGTGAGAGTAATATTTTGTGGTCTCGCTGGAGATTCGAAAAATGCCTAGGTCCTTTCCATACAATCCATAGTGAAGTCACGCAATCCTTAACAAAGTGTCTCATTACTTTCCTTTATCTCCACCCTTCCTACTGACACTTTTTAAAGTAGCATGAGTGGAAGGATCTTAAATTAGGGAACGGCTAACGTCCATACTCAAGACACTAGTGCAATTTTTTCACTCACTAAACCCTCAACTCCCGGTCCTATTGAATCCACTAGCTAATAAAAACATATTGAATATTATTCAATTCATATTTAAAACAAACATTCTATTCCTATGTGAATAATTTAGTTCAAGAAGTATAATATACAAAATTTATATACATAAATCTAACTAGTAGGTAATGGGTGACGAATCAAGGCCAGGTAGTTGTGGAGCTGAAACAAATGTAAAAGAACTGCAAGTTAAATATTGGACTCGGTTGTAATTAGGCGATGTCAAGTGAGCTGGAATCAGTAAAGTAGTTTTTTGGCATTATGCATGCTTGGATGCTTATCTCCTCCCTTCAAACTATATAAAATATTCCGTTGTAACATAAAAGGACAGTATGAGCTGTTACTGATAATGGAAAGTCATCAAATGGAACATTTTACCAAGGGAAGAATCGTTGAGCGGTGAATTTTCATGATCTCAAATTTCGGAAACGTTTGTCATGTTTCCGGAATTGTTATTTGACGTTAACCATGGATTACCATAATAGGAAGATAGATTTATACTATTGATAATACAATGTACTTATTGATATAGATAGTGAAGAAATCAATCCAAATTTCTTGTCATTAATCCCTGTATTCGTCATGCAATTTTAGCGCTTGGATTCGTAAATTTATAATTTATATTAACATAAACGTTTCTCCTACTCCGTTAGTTGCAAAAGCTATATATAAAGTCGACGACCTTTGCAATTGATAATCAAGATGAACAAATAACACATTATGCACCAATTGGAAAGGTCTAGTGATGGGTGTTGGTGATACTAAGATATCTAAGTTTGCAGGAGAAATTTCTTAGGAATCTATGATGCATGGTAAACTAGACCTAGAAAGTGGCTGTTCTGAGAAAGGTTTCTAAAGTAATGTAGGTGATTGCTTCGCTGCAATATCATAACAATCCATATGATTTCCATTAGCTTCAAGGATCACGCGTTGTGTTACGTCATAATTCGTTGCTGCTAAGTCACAGTTACTGCAACCATTCTTTAAAACATGGGAACTGAATTTAAATAATTGAATGGTTAACTTCTATTAATCTACATCCGCTGGTAACATTAACATATTTTGGTTATCAGGTGGAGGAGCTGCTGCAGGATTACTTGTGTTATCCTTCCATCCACCAACCATGGGCGGGAAAGTTGACGAAGATGGATATCTTACCTAATAATTCCGGGTTATACTTCTAGCATTGACATTGGAGTGCAATTTTCATCACAATTTGCAGCGCTGTGAACCACACATTTAGAATGTTGTTTTTAAATTGATTTCAAAGTAACAGTTCAAAACCATGTATCAGCTTCCAATGCTTGCAGTGAATTTAAAAGATACCCATGCTTTGATTCTCGGAGTTATGTGGCACTCTCGAAATACTGCTGATGAAATCGTTTCAAATCCTGCAATTATATCGGATTTTGGGTGGCATTGATGGAGAGAATGAAATCATCAAAAGTATGTTTTATCTCTAGATGGGCTTCATTAATTGTCTATTAGAAGGAATATTTATAACAGATAAGAAGGTTCCATTATGGTATAGAGGGGTATATTCGAAACTGATAGAATGAAGCGAAAAGGAATGACGAGGAATTGGCAGATCAAGTAAGCACTCCAAACGTTCAAAGGTAAAACATCAAGAACTCTCAAAGAGGGACTCAATAGATAGTCACCACCTTGCCATAAGACTGCTTTTGTATTCTCAGTGGCCAACTTAAAGTCACGATAACCCAACAAGAAAGAAAACGTTGTCGTTGTTAGAGTAAATCACACAAACGACGGCCCTAAATATATGTCCGTTAAAAGCCTGCCGCCAAGATGAAACTAGAATATCTACATGAATCCCCAACCCAGTTTAAAAACCAGATTGATTGTTTCCCAATTTGACGGTTTGCAGCGATCCTTAATTCCGAACTGCATGGCTGCAAAATGCCATATATATAATTTGTGATAGCTCCAAAGGTTTCAGCAGGAGAAATGAAGGTTGAAATAGATTCTGCAGAAATTAGGAGTGATCTGCCGCCTAGTATTTCAAGTAGTGAATTGAAAAGGACGAATGATTTGGAAAATGTAACTCCAGAAGTGTACTTCGAAACTGGTGAAGGCTCTAAGAAATACTTTGAAAGTAATGCTGGTGACGGATCCACTGCTATTTCTCAGCATCTAACTGGATTACCTTTAGCCTTGACAATAATCAGTTGTGTGGCTGCTATCTTTGTATCTGCTTTGGATATCACAATTGTAACCACTATCCTAACAATAATCGGCAATGAATTTGATAGCTTCAATCGTATAGGATGGCTAACTTCAGGATTCTTGCTTCCAATGGCTACATTAACTCCATCTTACGGCAAAATATCAATCGTATTTGGAAGAAAGAGTGTGGCAATAGCGGGTATTGTAATCTTTGAAATAGGTTCATTGGTCTGCGCACTTGCAAACTCAATGGATATGTTAATCGGTGGACGTGTTATTCAAGGGATCGGAGCTGGAGCAATAACGGCCATGGTGACTGTCATTTTGACTGAAATTGTTCCCATTAGTAAAAGATCCCTACTGTTGATGACAGTTGGAATGACTTTTGCGTTGGCGAGTGTTCTTGGGCCATTTATTGGTGGGGCATTTGCTACAAACACAACTTGGCGGTGGTGCTTCTATATCAACTTACCTATTGGAGGGGTTGCTGCTGGATTATTGGTACTTTCTTTCCACCCCCCAAAACCAAAGGGGAGGTTTTACGATAAATTGAAGAGAATTGATTATCTTGGTACGTTTTTAATGTCGTCGGGATTAATTTTGGTTCTCTTAGCTCTTACATTTGGTGGAGCAGATTTTCCATGGGATTCGGCAGCAGTCATTTTATGCTTTGTACTTGGTGGGTTACTTCTTGTGGCATTCTCGTTATGGAACTTCAAATATTCCAAGAATCCTATAATAGCAAAGGAATTGATTTTGCATACTGAAATTCTAGCAGCTTGTACAAGCGGAACCTTTAACTATTGTATATTCGTTATTTTGTTGACATACCTTTCATCATACTTTCAAATTGTTTTCAATTCAACAGCTTGGGAATCAGGGATTCATTTACTCCCGTGCCTTATTGCAGTTACCATTTCCTCGGTGTTCAGTGGAATTATTGTTAAGAAAACAAGAATGGTCAAGCCCGTTCTTATGGGTGCTGCTATTCTCGGACCAGTTGGAGTTGGACTCTTATTATTACTAGATATAGATTCAGGACAGGGAGAACAAATTGGGTGCATTATTGTGATAGGAGTACTGATTGGACTTATGTTTCAACCCGCGTTACTTGCAAGTCAATTACTGGCCCCTGCTGATATTGAAGGTTCAATCATAATGGTTACAGTACTTCTTAATTTTTTTAGGTCTTTATTTGCATCCATAGCTATAACGTTGGCACAGCTTATATTCCAAACCTCAAGTGTGCAGAACATCAACAACTTAACTTCAAGCCTATCGCCTGATTCCTCAAGTTATCAAGCACTCTCTAGGTACACTTCTGCAGAACTCGTTTCCAGTCCGCAAATTATCCAAGAATTAGATCCAGTGACTAAAAGATTAGTATTAAAGGAGGTGATGAAATCGTTCACGTATATCTTTTACTTTTCTATGGGTTTAGCAGTTGTAGCCATCATATTGGGAATTTTTGTTACGAACAAAAGAGTTCCAGTCGAACTTGAGGTTGACGAGATGGCTGAGATCTTGGAAGCTGACCAGGCAGGAACCATTTCTAACCGTGTAAAGCCCGAAGAAGTGGTGACTGTCGAATTGGTCGCGGAAGGGAGTATAGATGAATTGGCTGCCACAACAAGACACAAAGCATTTGAGCAAAACGATCGCTCTTAGCTGATAATTAAACTTGAGATACGAATACCGTAAAAAAGCTAGCTAGTGGATGAAACCATATACTTTAGAATGTGCAAGATTAATAAAACCTCAACACGAGATGTTTTCTAAGGCGAAAAGATGAAACGGCCACGATTGGATGAAGTGAATTGTTAATAATTCGAAGTATCAGATTACGTGATAGGATCTACTTTCACATTCACATTCTGAAAATAACACACACCACCAAACCTACGCCAATTTTGACAGTAGATTAAAGCAAAATGAACTACCTCAAAACACATCTGCGGTGAATCCAAAATCTAGGGATATCTCATACTCTGGATCAATGATACCAAATAATCTAAAAACAGATCGCTTGACCCAGTTTGTTATTTAGAAGTGATAATACAGTAGATCTCATGCAAACATCAAATGTCATATGAGAGTTGCACAGCCCGGTTGGTAAAATTGAGACAAGACTTTAACTATTTCTATTAGATTCCACCTTCAAACATCCACTCATCCATTGGAAAATGGTGCTCTGCTTTATCGCAATTCAAGAACCACTCTTTAAATATAATATTAGGATTATCAAGGGCTACATAGATTAGCGTGCGAAATAGTTTATCAATTCTTTAAGCTATCGATCACACTAACATTAGTCGTAGCTCCATAGAGAATATTTGCATCACATTATTCGCATCCCCGCCATTTGTAGTAAATAGGAGACCTAAAAGCTACCATCTACACAAAATCTAGTTTAAATGATTCCCGAATTCTCGGGATTGCTCTGATACCACTCAAAACCTAAAAGCGAAGAATGTTTGACATATCCCGGGTTAATCCACACGGCTGGCTTTGTGCTTTCCTCTGGAACTCCAATTTTGTGACGCATCCCGGACCTTACATTATTTAACTTTGACTCGGCGAGTTGCACAATCTCGTAATTTTTGACACAACGCAGTGTGAAGGAGATGTCATAATGTGAAGCGGATTTATGGAAGTGAAAACTCACGACTTGGTAAACAGAATGGTCCAATACTTTGAGTTACTAAGAGATTAATTGGAGAAGTTGTAGCTGGTTTGCTTGTTCTATGTTTCCATCCTTAATTAAAGGATAAAACTGTATTATCTAGGCAACGCACTTCAACTGCAAGTGGATTGCTTATCAAGTTCACAAAATCAGTAAGGCCAGCTCTTTTTTTTCAGCTATTCATGCCTTGGTGCTGGCCTCTTGTTAGTCCGGCTAGTAAGGATATGAATCCCTGTTTCGCTGGAGTTGACCGGACTGGTGTTTCAACCATCAATAATCTTGGCCAGCTAGTACCCCTTAAAGTCGGGGCCGTTATTTTTGTCACGGTTATAGTAGATTTTACAAGAACTACTAGCAGCACTTATGTTTACGTTGGCACTATTAATTTACAGGCAGGAGTGAAAATATCAACAAATTAGCCATGATTTTGGTTATCAAGTACTTTTAAAACTGTACCCCATACAGCTTACTTCAAGATCGGAATCAATTCACGATCTTGATGGGGAAACAATAAAATTGGTATTTAAATGGTGAAGTTCACCTATAGTATTATTGATGTTGTCTGTTTTAGATTTTATTTCCATACTTAAGAGGAACAGATGATAATCATAAAGCTACAGACAATTCTTCATCAAATTTGGACTTACATGAATTAAACCGATTAAGGATATGCTTGAGAATGGCTGAAATTTTATATAGTATATATGAACGATTGACTAATGAGGTTGCAAATTTGTGATGCATTTTAGAAATTGAGCAGAACGTCTCCAAACGGTACCACTACTAGCAAGTTGTCTATGCACATATCCTTCAAATACATTGCGTTCTACAGTTGATCTTCTCTGTAGCTTCATATTTCTTACATGAAATTAGCCTCGCGCGGCTGTATCATCAGTCCAGTGAACTCGATGTGTACATACAAAGTAGGTAAGTTACACCCATGACATACTCCCTCCTTCTAAGTAAGGTATAGGCGAAGTAAATTAGCCACCAAGGTAGAGTTTCCTATTTGAAACTCACCTTGGCAGCACATTCGTCACATTTCTGCAATTATTCCGAAGCCGGAGCTGGTTATCAAAAACAATTCAATGCTTTATTATTCCATCTTCACTTTCATGAACCTGGCTGATCCCCAAATAACCTGGTATTTATTATGAGCTTCGCAATACCGATGTAACGAGTTCCCATGGTGGTCGCACTTTTTGCGGTTTCAAAACTTTATGAATCCCGTCATTCGGAATTAGTTGCAATCCCTGCAAACCGTTCCCCAGTCTCCATATTGATCAAAGATGGCTGAAACACGAGAGAAAGGACGTGTTTTGTCAGATCATACACCACCAGAATTGCATTCGCAGCTGAATACACAGCCAGAATTACATCCAGTGAATGAAAATTTAATAAATGACCCACTCAAAGTGTCTGATTTGGAGAATGGTGGCTCTAAAAAGTATTATGAGAGTAATGCTGGTGATGGTTCACAAGCTATAGATCAGCATTTGGTAGGCCTACCTTTAGCATTGACAATAATGAGTTGCGTCGCATCCCTCTTTGTTGCAGCTCTAGATATGACTATTGTAACTACACTACTTTCAAAAATTGGAAATGAGTTTGACAGTTTTGATCGAATTGGTTGGTTATCATCTGCATTTTTTCTTCCAATGGCTACTTTAACGCCTTCTTATGGAAAAATCTCAATTGCATTTGGCCGTAAAAACGTTGCTCTTGCTGGTATAGCTATCTTTGAAATAGGTTCATTGATCTGTGCACTTTCAAAATCAATGGATATGTTGATCGGTGGACGTGCTATCCAAGGGATCGGGGGAGGTGCGATCACCTCAATGGTTTCAGTTATTTTAACTGAAATCGTACCCATCGATAAACGTCCACTACTGCTAATGAGTATTGGTATGACATTTTCTTTAGCGAGTGTTTTAGGGCCATTTATTGGTGGTGCATTCGCTTCACACACAACTTGGCGGTGGTGTTTTTACCTTAACTTACCAATTGGAGGAGTTGCAGCTGGTTTGCTTGTATTTTTCTTCAAGCCACCAGCAGCACAAGGAGGAATTAAAGAGAAATTGAAGAAAATAGATTACCTAGGTACATTCTTGATTGCATCAGGTTTGGTACTTATACTTTTAGCATTGACTTTTGGCGGTGTACAATTCCCTTGGAAATCTGCTGCTGTGATTGTATGCTTTATCCTAGGTGCTCTACTACTTGTGTTATTTACAATTTGGAACTTCAAATATTCTAAGAATCCAATCTTTATAAAGGAACTAGTTACCAATCAAGAGATCTTAGCTGCTTGTTTGTGTGCCACGATTAGTTATGGGGTTTTTGTAATGTTATTAACATATTTGGCAGCATACTTTCAAATCATATTTAATCTGTCACCTTTTACCTCAGGTGTTCATTTACTACCAATACTCATCTCAGTTACATTTTCTTCCATTGCATGTGCAATTTTCATTAGAAGAACTAAATTGGTCAAGCCAATTGTCATGATTTCTGCGGTGCTTGCTCCGGCTGGATGTGGGATCATTTTATTGCTTGGAGTAGATTCTGGTACGGCAAAGAAAATAGGATGCTTAATTGTCATTGGTGTCCTGATTGGTCTCATGTTCCAACTGGCAATGATTGCCTCTCAATTGGTGGCACCCCGTGAAATTGAAGGATCTGTTATTATGGTTACAGTTTTCCTCAACTTCCTTAGATCAGCAACTGCAGCCGTTGCGATAACCTTGGCTCAGCTTATTTTTCAAACTGCAGGTGTCAAGAACATCAACAGCTTGCTCGATAGTTTACCTCAAGATTCACCAACATTTGCAGCAATTTCAAGGTTCAGTTCCATTGAGATCATATCCTCCCCTGCAATTATTCAACGCTTGGATCAAACGTCTAAGAGATTGGTTTTGAAGGAAGTGATGAAGGCCCTAACTTATATTTATTACTTTGCATTGGGATTGTCGTGTTTGGGCTTAATAACTGCATGCTTCATTACTAATAAAAGAGTTCCAGATGACGTCGCCACGAAGGAAAAGGTTGTCA
Source organism: Kodamaea derodonti (assembly GCA_030570035.1). Lineage (NCBI taxonomy): Eukaryota > Fungi > Ascomycota > Pichiomycetes > Serinales > Debaryomycetaceae > Kodamaea > Kodamaea derodonti. The sequence goes on from JAJLUU010000015.1 coordinate 78,098, forward strand.
AAGGCGAAAAGGTGGAAAATATCGGGGAGTCAAAACTGAATGAGACAGTTAAGCTGGACAAACATTCTGTAGAATGTGTAATAAAAGAAGTAGATGCAAATGTGGAATCGAAATGAATATTCCAGAAGTTACGATTGTTATGTGATTAAAAGATGCATTTAGGCTATGAGAATAAATAAAGTAATTTGTTACAAACTGGATAACCAGCTGTAAAATTTAATGTGCTGAAGAAGCAACTAGCACTTTAGCTTACCAGGCATACACCACGCAGGTTACCCTGAGCAGTTGGTAATGTACCCCTCTTTAAATTCTAGATTAGTGAATGGATCGTGCCACAGCAAAGATATTCCGTAGCTAAGCTCACTCAAATTGATTAATTGGAGGGTATCGTACACAAAAGGCGCACAAACTTTTGCAGTCGTTGAAGATACAAACAGTTACGTAGCATTTTATATTGTATGGGGTTCAATGTATTTGGCAGCTCAATGTAGGATCGGTGACTTCTTTGTAAGCATTGTAAAGATTGCCATTACGGCGTCTCAAATTGCTTGAAATAACCCGACGGTCACTGAGCCAAATATTGAAAAACTATCAGGTTTTTATTAAAAGAGATAGGTGCAACACTTTCAACCGTTAGATCATGGATAGATACAATTAGATCTGTGGCTGTGTCTCCCCTAATTTTCAAAAAGCAGCATAGATGCCTGAAATTGATGTTACAATGGAATGGGCATAATAATCAGAGTCAGTAATACCTGCAAGAAAAGCCTGCACTGGTTAAGATCCATTTGAAGTTTACCTTCACAACATGGATTCTCCAACCAGAACTATTTCAAGAACAATCCGTGATAGTTTAGTGGCTAGAATTACCGCTTGTCGCGTGGTAGACCGGGGTTCAATTCCCCGTCGCGGAGCTTCTTATAGCGTCAGTGGTTTAGTGGTAAAATCCAACGTTGCCATCGTTGGGCCCCTGGTTCGATTCCTGGCTGACGCATATAATAGAATCTTCGTGACTGTTCTTTTTTTGCATCCTTTGAATACGTGTATTGTAGGTATTGGAGTGAATATGGTCTAGCTAAAGAGGCTCAAAGTCTCGTCTTATGTCTTAATAGAGGTTGCGTTTAGAAATCATTTGGACAAGGTTTTAGAGAAAGTTTTTTTTTGGTTAGTATAAAATTTACAAGAATGTGCCAAAATGTTCCTACAATTTTAAAAGACTGATAGTATCACCTATCTGATATTCTATCCTATTTCATCCCAAGCGGCATCAAGTGGTTTTAATGCTACGTTTAACTTACATATACTTCCATTAACTCTGATTCTCATTTACTGCATTCATCGATCGTATCTTATATTTTCTATACACCTAATTATCAACCTCCATAAAATCAGGATTCTTCTTTAAAATTACCACCCCATCCAACGAACTACTTAAACTAATCCATTCTTCATTTTCTAATTCGGCTCTTTCACCGAAATTAAGTAAAACTGGAGTGCTTTGAGTTACCCAACCAGTAATTGTTTTTGGTTTACCAGCTTGTCCAACAACATCAACAGCTTGACCTACTCTTACATTCACCTTTATAGGATTCAACTCCTCATCAACAGTAACCAACATACGAGGTTTGATAGCTGGAGTCAAGTAATACAAAACTTGGTGAGTAGTTTCTGAAGAAGAACTATTCAAGATGAATGAAGTTGGATCCAAAAGAGCAATGGAAATGGTCAACAATGAAGCTAAAGATACCTTGGACAAAATACTTCTTTCGTTATTGAATGGAGTTAAAGTTAAGGTACCCTTACCCAAATGTAAAAGACCTTGGGCAATTCTAACCATGAATAATGAATCAGCAGATTTAACATAGTACAGAGCAAGTTGTCTTAATAATTGTGCTAATCTTGCATTGTTGGTACCAGCACCAACCAAACCCATTGAATAAATAGCATTTTGAGCCACTTCCAAATCTGGGTCATGAGAATACCTTGATAAGGTATCAAACACTTTCATTTGGGGATTTGAAGTAGATACCAAACCCATTGCTAATGGAACAGCTCTACGGATTAATGGTTCCCCATAATGCATCAAATGTGAGAAGTGACGAAGAGACATATCTTGACCGATTTCTTCACCCATGGCAATGATAGCCAATCCAAGAACGGCAATACCTTGATAAACGTCTTCTTCTGAATCAGATTCTGTGGATTCATCTGTGGTTTCTTCAGCATTCTCAGTGGTAGCTTCTGTCGTGATAGGTTCAGCACCATCAGTTGTGGCTTCAGCAATTGGATTTTCAGTTGAATCCTCATTAGCATCTGCATTTTCATCTACGATTTCATCTTCACCCTCAGCAGCTCTTTGTTCCTCTTCATTCATTTCCAACTTCTTTTCTTCAGCTTCCAAATCCTTTGGTTTGGCTGTACACATTTGTAATAAAGATTGGATTTGTAAGACATTACCCGTACCTGCGTAAGCGCAAATGTTCACCAAAACCTTTAAGGTTTTGCTGATAGGATGTTCGATAGCATCAATAGTTTCTAAAACATCATCCACTTGCTCGGTTTTACCCATATATAATAAACCCAAACCAAGAGACATGAACTTGATGAATTTATTTGTTAATTGAGCGAAATCTCTTTCTAATAAAGTTTGTAAGATGGTTGAAGTAATGTCACCATTACATGAACCTACGAAAACATGACCTAATGCTAAAGCAGCTAAACATGAGATTTCTAAAGCAACGTCCAAATCTGAAACTAAAGGTAATAACAAATTCAAAACTTCTTCATTTGAAGAGCCTGCAAAAGCAATTCCCAACCCATTAATAGCTGAAGATTGCAAAAGCTTATCTGAATCAGTTACATATTCTTGTAATAAAGCTAAAGCAGCATCTACATCATCATGGACATTTGAAGATACGATACCAGTACCTAACAAGGCACCAGCTTTAACTTCAACTTCTGTTGAGTAAGTATATTTATCTAAGGCTTGCAAACCTTCATTTACATTCCATTGATGAATAGAACCCAAAGAAGCGGTGGTTGAAATCATACCGGTGCCTTTTGTTTTATAAATCCAAGATTTGTTATCTTCTTCTGTTTGAATTAATTTATCTGAACCATAACCGAAATTAAGGAACGAATTTACAAAAGCAGCAGCCAAGTTTTGTTCTGCTGAATCTATTGAACCCGAAGACCCAACACTTGACTTAGTATTCTCTAAATGAGATTTATAAACATCTTCTGGAATTTTTGGTTCTAATAAATTCAACTCTTTCACTAAATATCCGTAATATTCATGTAATTTAGAATTCGAAATAGTTTCTTGAACTTCTGGATTTTCACCTGGATATTTGAAACTACTATATTGTTGAGATAAAATGAAACCCAATTGTTTATGAATCAATTCATCGTTTGTGCTTTGGAAAACTTGCTTTATCAAATCATCATTATCTAATTTAATAGCTAATGTTAAAGCTTGAGTTAACTGATTGTTTGCTATGTAAATACTATAAGCAGTATTAAGGAATGAAATATCATCTGGAGGTGCTAATAATGGTACACAACTAACCATGTATAAACAAACTCTTGCATAAGTATTTTCATCAACATATTCAGGTAACTTATCAATTTGTTCAATTTCTAATAATAAATCAACTGCATCAGCTTCTGCATTATGTTTCAAAAAGAATGGTACAATCTTCAATGATAACTCGATCAATTTCACTACATCTCCTCCTAAACTTTCTTGATAACTTTCTCCGATTTCCAATGCTAAATGACGCATATATTCATGACCCCAATCAGTAATGGTTTCATCAAATGAAAGCAATCTGTATTTTAAAGATTCTTTTTTACCATCATCTGAATAGGTCATGGCTAATACAGAAAGAATATCTGCTAATTGAATCACGATTTTAGAATCAGCTCCATTCTTAAGTACCCATTGATCATATAACTCGGTCAAACTAGGGAACTGAGGTCTTAAAAATTTTAAAGGTTTTGGTACAGCGGTCATTGAGGTGGTTGAATCCTTAATGAATGTCTTTAATGACTTTAAATATTCTTCATTTGATGAATCATTTCCATCTTCCTTTAATTTCTCAACTAACAGTTCTAATTCATCTTTCAAATGTTGATCTTCCTCGGATAATTCTTCTTCTTTAGGTTGCTTCTTCTTTTCTTCCTTTAAAGTAGGTTCCTTAACCTCTTCTTTGGATGGTGACATGTTGGTGCTGATTGTAAGTTGGTTTGGATGGCAAATTTGGTGGACATACGCGATCACGTGAATCGAGACTAAGGAAGTTATGAGGTTAAGAGGTAAAGGTGGGCGGTATGTAGATGAGAGGCTGTTGAGAGTGGGTGAGAATTGGATTATGTTGCATAAGTTTAGGAAGTATTTCTTGAGTGTTGAGAGGAACTGAATTGGAGAAGTTTTTTCATTGGATACTTATTACGAAGGGTAAGGAAATTGGGATTGTAAGATTAATGTTGTTAGCTAAGGATGCTGAAAGTTAGCGTTCATTAATAGTATAGAATTCTACAACGTATGAGAAAGCAAAGGGCTTCCTCTTCAGGCTTCAGCGTTGGTAAATCTCGATCCGGCGTTAAAAAATATAGTTTTCGCAGCCAATGAGTAAGCCAAATTTGGATCTTTGGTGTGGTGGCTATCCAAGTTCGATCTGGTACCCATACTAATACTCACTAAGAGGAGCCTTTCTAGTTAATGGGGAACGGGTGCTCTAGTCGATAAGACAGGTTTTTTTGAAATTACAGTGCTTTCTCTGCAATATTTTGCCAAATTCAGGAATAATAGACCAGCGAGGGCAAAAGAAAAGCCTCGTCACCCAGTGTTATATACAGAAGCATCTTTATTCATCCTGTCGTATCTGTTAGTAGCGTTTTCGATATTTTCGCTCTTGATTATGGGCAGAGCACCAGTCCTGGTTCAATGTAGTGTAAGTTATGTCTTCCATCCTTCAAGAGCTGGAGCTGCAATGGTCAACATGGTATGATGTCCATATTGAATAAGCAGTAGTCATAGTTACAATGTCGGATTTCGACTGAGAAACGTCATACTTTGACATATATGTTTAACTATAAGGTTGATTTTGAGGGATCGAAGGATTTTGTACACCATGCATAGCTGCAAAATAATACCTATTCTCTGACCGTAAACTTGCAGTATAAACGTTTAACCCATGAATATTGGTACTGAAAGAGGACTACTTCCAGGGATCACATAATTGGTCTAACAGAGATTTTCTTGCAAAGTCCAAAATATACTTAAGCTTGCAAAAACAAATATCACACTTAACGCTCCAATTTCTGGTAATTAAGTATCAGTTGCCCTCTATTGTATATACATCTTCTGATTCAGATCCTCTATATTAACTCCGCCAGATTAACTCCGCTGGATATGACATGTTATTTATATTTGTTCCATTCGCACCTTAAAAAAGACAACACTAACGTCTAAGACGTTATTTCACAATGGAACGAATATTCTACCCAGCAGATGTCAACGACCCCATAACCAACCTTCCAATATTCATCTTTGACACTTCATATTTACCGCCAACAGATTTAATAGATTATGATGAATTTTTACCAATTTTAACAAGCTATTTGCCTACCACTCCATATGTACTTATTATGTTTAGTTGTGGTTTGAACAAGATTAGTTGGATATGGGGAATCAAGTTTTTAAAAACATTCTTGGAAGTATCAAGGAATCTAACCAATCTATGGAAAGTTACAACGGTTCATGATAGTTGGTTCATCAAATCATTCGTACAAATGTTAAACAATTTTCAATCCACAAAGAATAGTTTTGCTCAATTGATTCTCGAACTGTTTAACAATATAGGTAGAGATGAAGACAAGAAGATAGAGAAAGGAAATTCTTCTCACAAAAGTGAAAGTATTCATTGCAGTACCCTTTCTGAATTAAGTGAATATGTTGATATAACCAAATTGAAAATATCCCTAAATGTTTATAAACATGATAATCTACTTGAGCCAGAAATTGTCTTATCAATGAGAATGACTCCGCTTATAAATCCATTTACAAAATTGAGTTCAGATTCTGTCTTTTACCATCATTTCTATCAAATCTTTCGTATTATTGATTTTTATGGTGATAAAGTGGAATTGATATTTCACAAACCAGGTAACAAATTAAACACAGATATCTTTTTCAAATGTATAAACAGAAATCAAGTAATTTGGGTTAATGATTGGGATCTATATTCAATCTCAATGGCTTTTAAAAGAATCTTAATGGAATTGCCTGAAAAATTAATACCGATAAATCTCATAACTTTACCAATCAAGGATGATCTACCTTATACCTTGAATATTTTTGAAAATATTCTAAAGAATCATCAAGACGGTTATCCACAAGTTCTATTACAATTATGTAATCTTTGTCATAAGATTATTAATCAAAGTATCACCAAACACACATCAATTTCAATTTCAAAATGCTTAAGTCATTCTTTGAGTCATGAATTGATCACTTCAAATAAAGATAGCATCCTAATTATCAATAGATTTTTCAAAAATGTATTGGATAATTGGGGAGATATAAAAGTACATTTCAAAGTTTACGATTCAATCGAAGAGTTTTTGCAAGGAAGAGTTGAAGAATCTTACGAATATGACAATCCACCAGAAACTCCAAGGAGGCCGAATACCGCAACTACTGGCTTGACCGAAAGTTTTGAGGAATCACCAGTAGAATCAATCAAGCTTCTAAGTGAATTATCAGAAAATCTACAATCGGGAAGTAGCTCACCTTGTGCGGTGACACCATTGGATCTGACCGTAAATAACGAACCTGTAACAACAAGCAATTCAATTAAGGTTACAAATGATCTACCTGGTGCCAAAATCACTGCAATCAGTTTTCCCTCAAACAGAGACTTTTTCAAATCACCCACAGAAAGCCCACTTAGTATCCTGAAAGATTCTCCTGCACTTCCCAAACTTCCAAATCATGGACATGATCCAAAGAAACTTTCAGATGTTTCAAATTTCAACAGTTCACCAAGACATGACAAACTTATAGAAAAGAGAAATCTGTTATTGTCAACCAAAGCTTCACATTCAAGGTCCAGATCAATTCCACCTCAAACTCCTTCACCACAAACACCAGCTTTGCCAGTCAAAAAGCCGGTTATAAGAGGTCGTAGGGTTGGTGAGTTGGCAAAATTGTTCGAGGAGAGGACCGAAGGAATTGTTCTTCTAAGCGGGATGTAACACATCACCATCAGTTTATTTAGTGCCACTCCCAAATAGTTTGACTCCCATCCCAAATGCATTTCAATTCAAAAATATAGATAAAATAAAAATTTCACCGATGGTATTATTTTCAAGAAAAGTTTGTAGCAATTATAGTTCTCTTGCTAAAAATCCTACCATACTCACCTTACTGAGTTTGCTTTATTCTACACTTGTATACATTGGTTTCCTAAGTTTCAGTTTCATTTTAATTTCTTTATTACACTAAATTACAATAATCTACAGATTAACTAATTTTCCTTCAGCTGCCAACATGATAGGCTATTCATAAACAAAACAAATAGAACTTCGTTGCTGATATTGCTGCCAAATGCTATTAGTATTTTTCCACGCAGATGACTACAAACTGCGTTCACTACTCGTTTCGTGAGCGAACAAGTTCGTGATTTGGATTAGCTAGCATTCGTTCACTGTCAAATTCGCACGCTCGCTTTCATGTACTCATTCTCCCACCAACCTACTATCAATATTCTCCATCAGTAAATCCCCCTCACCATGCTTAATCCCTCTCTGGGCATTTGCAACAGCAGCAATAACCTCAGCAGTTCTTGAATCACTCTGCATTGTATCTTGTAACTGGAATGGATGATATTGATCCTCCAAGTGTTGAGATTCGGGGCTGAATTGACGAAACTCCTCCAGATTATGGTCATATTGCAACTCATGATCTCCATTAGATAAAAATGCAGCAGCAACAGCATCATCTTCATTTGAACCAGCTCTTGGAGCAGCTCTAACGGCGGCTGGTTTTGGGAACTTAGTACCCCTAACAAATGGTAAGTTGAATCTTGCACATTGTTTCTTCATTTTCCTCTTATACCCCCTTATTTCATTATAAATATCTTCCCTCTTTATGAGAATATCCGGAAATTGATCCTTAATCTTCGACTCTATATGAGAAGGCTTTGTACCTACCTTATATAAATCCAATATGAGCAAATTCAATTGATCCAGTCTTTTACGAAGCATTGGATGATTTGAAAGTGGATCTAATTGGGGATGATTATGTTCATTGCAAGTTGTTTTCAAAGTCCATACATCTGTTGCTTTCTTATGACTTGCAGTCATAGCAAAAGGGCATTTCAATTTTTTGGTCTTGGTACCAGATTCAACAAAATACCTATTATTACCTTCATCGTCATCATAACCATTTGTTGGAGATTGGTCTTTTTCATTACCCTTCCCTTTTTTATGACGGTATTTACCACCTAATTCACAGGTGTAATAAATAGCCTTACGATTAGAATGAGCAATAACAACTCCGAATGCATTATCACGAGCAAATTCCAGTATAAAATCATTTAAATCAACTCTACTATGAAAAACTTGTTCAGGATAAGGCCTTGTAATTAAATTACCTTCTGCAGTGATGGTATTTTCAGTCACAGGGTAAATCTTGGATTTGGAATCGATGATTGGTTCTGGGATTTGAATATTATATTCAGAATCATCATAAATTTCATATTTGTGGAGCATATGCTGATGTTGTTGAAGCTGCTGTTGTTGATGTTGATGTTGTTGATGTTGGTGTTGTTGATGAAGTTGATGTTGTTGTTGTTGCAGTTGGTGATTGGATTGAATTAATCTATTATTCCCATTCTCCCTTGTGAGCATTTCATTAATAGCAGCATGAGTTGTAGCATCAGAATCATTCGAATCATTCTTGGAAAGCAATTGTTCATCAATGTTACCGGAGTATTCCAACTTTGGATTAGAAGTTGCAGCATTAACTGCTGCAACGGCAGCAGCAGTTACGGCAGCTGTGTCATCATCTAGAAGATGGTCATGATGATGTTGTTGATCCCCACTTTTATTGAGCTCATTTATTTGATCATAATTGGAATCATCATTAAGCTCATCATCATTATGATGATCAGAGAGTTCAGCGGTCGCTTTCTTCATGGTTGCGTGTCTTGGTTAATGCGTGTATGGCCACAATTCTTTAAGTGTAAAATTTTCGGCCCATTTCCAAACAAATGTTGGTGTGATCACGTGGAATCAATTGCCGATTATTGGTAAAGATCTTGGAATCTCGCTTTGAGTACTAGACATGGGAATAAGGTAATCATGGTATATTGACTGGAGAGAAAAGAATAATATAGAATGGGTAGTTAGGGACTAGGAAAATCAGAATGAAACTAATGAGTTAGGTGTACAGCCGAATAATCCAGAATAAGCACTCAGAGTTAATACCCGTTGCATTGAAGTATGCATTCTGAGGCAATTCGTAAGTTTACAATTTCAAGTTTCATATCATTTCTGTGGATTAGCGTCCAAAATTACCGAATTGAGAAATTGCAAAATGTGCTCTAGAAGTTTAAATTTATAGCTAAAAATCATAAATTAGCTAATCCTCCACAGGATCACCCAAACACATCACTAAGATTATCAATACTATTCATCTCCGCTTTCTTGTACAAAAACAACCCACGAGTTATTTCTCTGTGGATGATTTTGTCACTTCTTTTAAGAAAGCCATCTTCGGCATACTCGCTCGTTTCAAGTACCGCAGTTTCATCCTTGCCGTCAATTTTCTGTGCGACAACCTCACGTTTGACTTCACCATTAGATTCACTAACACCTCTGACTTCAAGTTTCATATTATTCAAACTACAGACCATCATATTATGGTCAACCTTTGAAATGTTCATCCAACCTGCTTCATAGCTCATTAAATGAACGCCCGTAAATTCCAATTCGTTACAAAACTTTTGATATTGACGAAATATGTTGATACCATAAATATCCGAGTCTACTAGAGTTTTGAATGTAACATTTTTAAACCCCCTAAACATACTTAGAACCTTTTTACTTAATAAATCCGGATTACCTTTACCGGTTATCAAAAAGATCTTCTTTTGAATTCTTGAATTACGGAGCATTTCACATAATGATTTGAAAATTGCATCTTTTTCAATTACAACTACTACAGCATCATCCAAACTTCCAACAATATCAATTTTATCAAAAATTGGAATCAAAATTGGATCCATATTTGGATGGAATTGAACACTATTAATATTGGTTGTAGTAATGAAATTAACCAAAATGCTAGAATTACAATATATCAATCCCTTTTGAGATGGATATATGTAGAAATCCTTCTTCAATGATAATCCGAATGAGCTTTCAAAAATCAATGTCAAATTCTTCTTACAATTAGTTTGCAGTAAAAAGAGGGTCGTATCTTTATAATAAATATCTCTAATTGTAGTATTGGTTGGTTTATCTTTCAATGCATGTAATACAACTAGTTTAAACAGTTTGATCAATGAATTGAACCTTACAAATTCCTCAAATTGATTGACATAAATGTTATTACCAGTTTCATTGACAAGTTGTAATGAAGTCTCATTAGTTCCAATTAGTGAAGAATATAATTGATTCCATATTTCCAAGTTACTAAAATGTCAGTATTTGATTAATGTCGTTTTTGATAACGTACGTACGTTGAATGAAATGATTTATGATTGGATTTGAAAGAGATTGTGTCTAAAGGCATGGCTTTGGTTGCAAAAATGGCTGTGAAGTGCGAATAAGTAAAAATTACAACACAGAGGAAGGGCTGACAAAATCACTTTAATAGGGAAGACAGTGCTAAGCTCGTAATTATGACAGTTTGTTTTATGGAATCTCAATACTTGCGATGGCATTTCCTCCCTCGAAATGTTGACTCTACAAAACTGTTTACATTCCTCATACTTTACAAATATCATACACACACACATCTTATTACTCATATCATACAGTCCTTATCTTACTACTCATACCATACAGTCCTTATATTATCACTCATACCATACAGTCCTGCGTGTTAAAGTACGAAACCTGACTTATTTCACGATATTTCGAATAGTCTAAATATATAGGTGGAGTGCAACCAATTGAACTAGTCTCTAATATTTGGAACACCTTAATTAGTACGCTATAGTTGCAGCCGTGCAACTGTGCATACTATGGTTTTAACCAAAACATCAGAAGATTTTGTTATTTTCAGAAGACACTAATAGGATTATGGTTCAATGGTGCAAGTTTTACTGACTACAGTTAATTGCATTTGAAGATGGCACTTCCATAGAGTATCTGGTAGCATGTTAGAACCAAATGACCATAATTAACCATGAACTCAAGCGAAATGCTGCGCACTGGGAGATCCCATCTATCAGCTGCATCGTCAAAGTATCCCAAAAACACTAGATGAGATGTGCGATATGAGGTAGTTCACCTAATAAAGAGTGCTATCGGGAAGATGACCTTATAACCAGTTTTCAGGCGATAGCTTATAAACAACGACCCTGTATTCTCGAGAATGCGTATTTTTGACCACTTTGGCTAACACCTATTCCTTACACTCCTCATCCACGCAATTTATCTTCAGCCCACCTTGGTAAAACAAACGCAGCACTATGAACATCCCCACTATAATATCTAAACAATTCCCTCTCAACGTCTTTAGCAAACCTCCTTGTTGGGTTTCTCAAATCAATATCCCTATTAACGCTTGCAATAAGTAAACCCAATTGACCGCTTGTATATGAAGGCATGTAGCATTGACAATATTCCACATTTGGGAAAACCAATTTGCAATCATCAACCAAATTTTTCAAGTATTCGATATTCAACCATATATTTTCACTTGATTGCATTATAACAATACCGTTCTTTGGTTCTAAGGCATTGAGCAACAAATTGAAATAGCTTTCTTTGAAGAATTCAACCGCAGGACCTTCAGGATCGGAAGAATCTGTAATAATAACATCGAAAATCTCTCTTGTCTCTTTTAAGAATTTGAAACCATCATCTATAATCAAATTCACTTTTGGATGATTATGAAACTTAGCCATTTCTGGTAAATATTTAATAGCTAATTGAATAACTAAAGCATCGATTTCAATCATGGTTATTGATTGTATAGTACCTTGATCTAAATCATTTGTATGCTTAACTAATTCTCGAACAACTCCACAATCACCACCACCAATTACAAGGACATTTTTAGGAGATGGGTGTGACATGATAGGTAAATGAGTTATAAGTTCTTGATATGCAAATTCGTCTTTTTCAGTACATTGAACAATACCGTTTAAAACAAGTACATTACCAAAGGTTGTACTTTCGAAAATAAGAATATCTTGATATTCAGAAGTTGTATGATGAAGAATTTGTTTAACTTCAAGTCCAAATGATTGACCAGGAAACAGTTCTTTTGAAATTTCATGGAACCACCAAGAATCTCCAGTTTTATGAATCAGTTCATGTTGAAATGTACCAAGTGTAAGCTGTTTACTTGGAGTTTGACTATTCATTGTATATTCAGGCATGATAAGAATCTGAAAAATAATGAATGCGGAAAACTTGAAGTCATCGGGCATGAGATCAGATTGCGCACGGAGAAAAGTTGGATCAAAGGCGCAACTGAGTAGGGGTGGGCAGTTTAAAATGTAACTGTTTAGAGCAAAACGTGCGGTGGTTATGTGTAGGGTGGTTGAGGGTGTGAGAGGGTTCGGTTTAGTTTGAAAAGAAGATTATTTTTTAAAAATAATAAAATCGATTCAATGTAATATCACACGATATTAGCAGTTTGGTGTGTGTCATTCTTAAGCATATCGGGGTATACTTGGTAATAAATATCGCGATATTTCATCTATAATATGGCTGTTTCATTGTAACCAGGTTATCGTTTGTGATCAATGCCTTGACTTTTATCGAGTTTCAATCTGAATGGCCAACTTCATATATTAACGTATCTCTACATGATACATGATATGTATACTGAGGCAGATCTAAGAATATTATAAGTGTTATTGGAAGCTTCAAATACTTGGAACCATGATCTCAAATTTGATGGCTGCAAAAATAGAAGTTACGAAATAAAGGTATTGTAATAAGCACCAGCATTGATACTTAAAAAAGAAATCAACCAGAAATGACAAGCTTTCCTAGAAACATAGTTGAGACATATAGACCCAAAATTGGTGTGAGAGAATGTCAACAGAAGTTCATTCGTGAAGTCGAGTCCATTAGCTAAATCAGTACTCACCGTACAAATGGGAAAGTTGGAAAAGCTAGAAATTACCACTAAATTGATACTACGAATCAATAACCGTATTTTAATTCAATTGAGTAAGAGGAACAGGCATACCTAACTTTAATATTCAAGAGGACCAGGCGAACCTTACTATAATATTAAAAAGGAAAAGATGACCCTAGCTTATTTAAGAGAACAAGTTCTGCTTACTGTAATCACAGGACATTAATACCTTTGGAAGGATATCAAGTATCCTATCTCAATTCGTGCCGATAATTTGCTCACCTCAAAAAATCACAATCTTATAAAGTTTAATTGCATGTCAATACTTAACTACCAACGACCGGTTTTTGACTACGTTTCGATTTTTATCGACAAAAAGCTTAATTCGTTTCTCCAACTTCTTGAGTTATACATTAGCAAACCATGAGATACTACTCAATTAACGATATGCGGTGGCTGAAGTGCTAAGTTTGAGGGCGGTGCTGTTCAGTTGATTGCTCCACAGAACATTAACACATTAGACATACCTGAATTGACTCGCATTCCAATCCCAACTCACATTCCAAGCTCAACTCAACTAACATTCTAATGATCAAACAATTATCTAAGGCGGAACTTTCGCAGCCAACAATAGATAACGCTACAAAACAATACCTGACAAACAATGTAAAGGGAGCATTTGTATACCGATATTGTAACAAATACAACTATTAACCAGAGTGAGAATAATTCAATTAAAAATTATTCCAAATAAGATTTTAACCATTAAGATTTTTTAGAAACATGACTGGATGACTATATAATATTTCCTTACACAAGAATTCTTCGTCGTTAGATTCCTTCTATAATGTTTCAAATAGGAGGTATCGGCGATTCGGTACACCCCAAATTTCTTCTAGAAGCACCACCCCCTCATGACTTGACAGTCTTAACCGCGGCTGCAAAAAAGGGGAATCAATATACGTAGTCAAGAATAATGGGTAAGAGAGGAATGACTATGAATAGAATATGGATGACAATATCGAGGCGATCCAAGATCTATCTATGATTTTGGGATTGTTGGGATGGGAGAAACATTGTCAAGTGTTGTACGAATTTGTCATACAATGATAGAATAGTACAATGTGATTAAAAGTAGACAATGTAATGGTAATGACAATGTGAAAGTATAGGATATTATGATTGCATAAGCATGAAATACACGATGTGTTAAAATATTCACTCCAAACATAGTCAGAAGATATGAATACTTTCTAGCCATAGTAATACACAGCAATCCAATGAAAATCACCAAAATTTACCTGCTTACATCCATACTCTCGTCGCAGTCAATTAGGATAACTTTGAATACGCCTTACTCTCAATGCACTCAAGTATGATATCTTTGAGTATGCCATATCATTCTGTTGTTGCTCTCACGTACAAAAGTGTTGCGTATTATACTTTTGCTGCTCTCCATGATTTATGCTCTATGTCAGATAAGAGGTTATGAATCTGAGGGGTACTGTATAAACTCTCAAAATTGCCGTACCGATTGACACCCAATTCAAGATACATCACCAAATAGAGTTTTCGCAAATTCGTATACACCATGTAGGTAACAGGTGATATGTTATTGGTAACAACAGGCCAGTGACTTTTAAAGCCCCCAATCTTACTCCCGTTCTGCACCTCATGTCGAATGCATTTCAAGTCCTGCGGTTACACGAGCTAAATTCCTATCACGCCACGTAATAACAATAAAACTAATACCCGTAACAATACTCCCGGTCTCATAATATATCCTAACACTACAATATAAGCTAACTATATCAACACCCTATCTTCGTAGGTTTTCATCACACCTCAAAAAAAAAAAGAAAAAAACTTAGTAATTAAGGAGGTAAAATTTTTTTGAGTGCATTTCCGGTCTGAGACCCCCAGTCAAAAACATATAAACGAAAGTATTTCAGGAGAAATTTAAACAACGCTAAAACATGATAAAAGTTCAAACAAGCTGGTTAACCAGATTTGAAAAGATGTTTGTTATATCATTGATTATACTGATGGTCAATTATGTAATTAATTATTTAAAATGGTTCAGTAATCAAGTTGATGAAGTACCAAAACAAAAGTCATTATTTCCTGATATTAGTAACGTAGACAGTTTTGGAAAGTCTCAAGGTAGTGAGATTGAATCTGATGATATTAATGAAGAAGGTTCTGTGGAAATCGAAGATGGACGAATCTTCGGCTCCGCCACCCCTTGTTCAACAGGTCTTACCACAAGACTTTTACCTTTTAAAAATGATGAAGGAGAAATTGAATGGGCTTTCTCAGATGATAAAGATATGTTTGGGCTTTCTCAACAACACCTCACCGCCCCAAATGAACATAGTTTATCACCAACCGTTTCAAATTCTTCAAATAATGAATCAATAATTTCAAATAATAAGAAAATTCAAGATGATGAAGACGATGAAGATGAAGACGGTTCCCCATTAACCAATCACTCTTCTCCTTTCACTCCAGGTGATGATAAAAAGTCCCTTGATGATGATTCCCTTGATGGTGAAAAAATGCATCAATGTCCTCATTGTGAAGCTTCTTTCAAAATCAGAGGATATCTTACCCGTCATTTAAAAAAACATGCTGTTAAAAAAGCTTATTCATGTCCTTTCCATGAATTTAGTGTTTATATTGATGAAAATAATATCAAACATAAATGTCACCCAAGTGGGGGTTTTTCAAGAAGGGATACCTATAAAACTCATTTAAAATCAAGACATTTTAAATATCCAAAGGGTACCAAAACAAAGGAAAGACTGAGCACCTCTGGACTTTGTTCAATGTGTGGTGAAAATTTCCCAAATGCTGAAATTTGGTGTGAATTACATGTAGAAGGAGGCGAATGTAATTATTTACCTTCTGGATTCAAAGGAAAATCAAGAATCAAGAATAGATTGAAGAAGCAGTTATCTAAACAACAACAGAGAGATTTGGAACAAAGTGGGGTTTTGTTCTCGAAACAATTTTCTATGGCTGCTGCAGTAGCAGCAGCTCAACTGGCCCAAATCCCTGAATCGGTGACGCAATCTCCAAGGATTATCTCTACCGAAAATCACCCAAACCAAGTAAGTGTAGACCATCCAAGCCAAAACCACGAGCATCCACACCCTCATCACCATGAACATTTAACAGCACTCGCTGAGGAAATCGAGTCTCCATATTCAACTGTACAATACGAATACCACAATATTTCAGCTTCACCAAGTGGTTCAATATCTCCAGCAAATAATAATTCAACTACACCTCCAGTAATAAATCCACCAACCAATAATAATCAATTATTCAATAATAGATTATACAAAAGGTCTGGGTCTTTCAATAAAGAGGAATACGATGACGAATTTTGCTTAGATATAGATCAATTAAATAATGCAACTTTTAATAACTTCAATGAGATAATAAATTATATGAAATTTGAATCTCAAAGTTATTTCCAAGGACCAGTCGAACAACAACAATCAACTTCACAACCAGACCAACAATCTTCTCAACAACAACAACTGCAAACTGGGATTCCCCAGCCTTTTTCGATCGAAAATCAGTATACTGGTCAATTTGTAAATCAACTTGCGATTTACAATTAGTTATTTAGATTGATGACTTTTAATTCTAGGGACAATGTCCCGGCAGTTTTCTGCTTTTTTATTGTGGGTTTATATATTATGTCGGTTATATATGTTATATTGAGTACTTTAGGTGCCAAGCACCGATATGTAGTTAGAATTCTTAGTCGCTTTCGCAGTGTCTATCAGAAACGTATTCAAGGCTAGTTCGTGAGAAATGTATTACGGGCGCGGGAATACTTAAGAGGAACAAGCTTAATTAAGAAACTAGACGATAAAACTCGATAAAATTCTCTGTTAATCTGGAATATATCTCCGTACGCCTCTGTAATAGCAATCATTATTCAAAAGTCAGGTTGACACATAAATTGCGGGGAATCATCCAATGATTATTTTATCTACCTAACAAGCTAGAGGCGACCACATGAAGAGAAATGTGAGCGCATATCGTGTATTGCCATTTCAACTTGGTTAGAGCTCTTCAGTGGCTTTTGAAAACGCCACCTTGAGGTATTTCCTGATGGCTGCGAAATTCATGCAAGATAAGGTATTCTAAGGTTGTGATACGAATTGGGAGGGTATTATGTACTTTGTCAATTTATAGAGGTACTTTCTCTATATACATTTGTACCTATGGAAAATCCAGGAAGTACGAAGAGGAGTCACTTAATCTACTCCGCCAATGGAAAACAATAATTGGGAGGGACTACAATGTCATTTAAAATCTAATGGTGCACATAACTTGTTACCACGTAGAACAATCCACCAAACTTCATCGGGCTATTAATTCCAAGGAATAGTCATCGCCCGTCCCACCTGTGATACTGCTCTGAAATTCCTTATATTAAATCATTAACACATTGGAGCTCATCCAAAAATATCATCCATCGCACTCTTGCTCTTCTTCTTCTTCTTCTTCTTTTTCACTCCAGCCGAGTCCTTTGGGCGTTTTTTCTTTGGTACTTCTGTAGGTTCCTCAAACATCGTCGGTTTGATTTCCCTTTCTATTTCTTCAAATTCTATAATCTCCCCTTCGTCCTCCATCAAGTCATCATTCTTCAATTTCAAATCATCTCGCTCAATAGGTATCAGATGAATGTTCATGTACTCCCTTACGCCTTCAAAATCAATCAACATGCAATAAATTTTACTTACACTTCCTAACAAAGCGAAGCCTAAATTTATGTATTGACCTAGTGCAACAATTCCGTGGAATTCATAGAAGCACCTTCTAAATATTTTCTTACCAATCAAATATTTAATCACCTCTAGTATTTGAT
The DNA here is from genome assembly GCA_030570035.1 of Kodamaea derodonti. Lineage (NCBI taxonomy): Eukaryota > Fungi > Ascomycota > Pichiomycetes > Serinales > Debaryomycetaceae > Kodamaea > Kodamaea derodonti. The sequence continues at coordinate 96,322 of JAJLUU010000015.1, forward strand.
TTGTCTTACGGAGTGTTTTCTTTATTTGGGTATCATACAACAACTTCAATAGAAGTCTAAGTTTTCTATGTAAGATTTTTAAGGAATTAAACCATACTTGTTGTCGATGTTGATTCTTACTTCTATGATAAATTAGATGTAGTATTTCATATTCGTTTGTAAGGGTGGCTATTTGCAAGTCAGACATGGAGGTGGAGTTGGATATAGTTTTAGAGAAGAGTAGATCGAATGTGGTATATACAGGACTATGGACCAAGTTGTAGGTTCGAAACGATTAAACGGGGATGATAATTGAAACAGAGGAGTAAAACATGGATGATATTTGAGATATGAGGAGGGTGGGATGTTTATAATCAGACGATTTATGTAATTGCTGAGTTTGCTTTGGCTGAGCGATAATACGATATGGATAGCAAATTATCATGGACCGGAGTCTACTATAGCTAGATGTTGAAATCATTTATTATATGATACCAGTAGTTGAAAATAAGAAGTAGTTATAATACACTTAACCATACCACCTGGGACTGTAATCAGTTCTTGCTACGGTTGCACACTCTTTTTGTCGGAGAGAGTTTCTTCCACGCGAAGAGCATCAATACGATTTTTCAGAGTAAAAATCAATCTTCAATGACTTCCCAATTAATAGCCAATTCAAGGGCTTTGTTACAAACTTCACAAGTTGAGAAAGCCTTGGGTCTACTTTCACCGCATTTTGAAGAGAATTCCTCAAATGTGGAATTTTTACAAATCTTTGGTGAAACATTATTAGAGAATAATGATTTGGAAACTGCTTACGAAGTTTTAATGAAAGCTTGTGAGTTAGATTCTGAAGCTTCTAAGGGTATCGAAAAATTCTTTTATCTTGGACAGATTATAGGAGGGCAAGATGGTTTAAATTCATTGGATATTGGATTGAATAAATTGTATCAACAAGTTACACTTATAAATGAAGAAAAAGGAGAATCGGATCTCATACTTTTAGAACTTTCTAAATTATACACAACCAAAGAAGAATTAAAAAAGTATCTAATCAAAAAGTTAAACCAGGGAATCTTTGCCAAAATCGAAATTTGGATGACTGATTTATGTATGGAAGAAGAAGCTGAAGAAAAATGTAATGAATTGATTGATTATTCATTAAGTTTAGATCCAGAAAATGGTGAAGCCCTTTCTTTATTATCTTCTATTAGAATTTCACAACAACGCAATGATGAAGCAATTGAAGCTTTAAAGAAATCTTGGACAATTTTTCAATCTAAGAAAACAGTTTTAGAAGATGCTTCAAATAATCTTAAAGATCTGAAGAATGATTCCAAAGATACAAAAGATGCTTTTGAAGTTGGTTTAGAATATGTAGAGCTCATTCAACCGTTACTCACATTATCTAAATTTGCTATTGAATTAGAGCTTTATGATATTGCTAATAGTATCGCTTCAAACGTTCAAGATATTAACGAAGATATTTTGGACGCTTATTATATCGAATCTTTATCTAATTTGTTTGCCGCAAAGAAGACATATTCAACTGTAAATCAAGATGAAGGTGATTACAGAGATATTTCGATTTCTGTATTGAAAAACTCAGAAAATGAAGAAATCAAGGCTTCTCTCGCAGAAACAAAAAGTAGTTTGACTCAAGCTTTTAGAATTATAAATACAGATGGGTGTGATGCAGACGTTGAATTGATCGAACAGGTTAAAGAGTTGATTAAAGAAGTTGGTGGTCCAAATATGGGTGAGTTGATGTCAAAGAGAGTTAAGGACGATACAAACTGGGAAGAGGAGATTGATTATGCGGAGGAATAGTATGAGTGGAACGAATACTATAACTCGGGACTCGGAAATGAGCTGTCAAGAAGGATGTTACAAGTTGGGAAGAGGAGATGAGGAATAGTATGAGCGGAACGAATACTATGACTGGTGCGAGTAGATCTTGAAAATCATCGAAGTGCTGAAAAGTCTCAAGAGTGCCCTACATACGATAAATCAGGCACCCCGACGCGAGTACTCGGTCAACTCCTTCTTGGAATTGCCCAAACGAGCAACATCGAGAATCCACGGATCTTGACCTCCTGTCGACTCTCAAATCTTGACGACCGTTACTAATTCAGGTATCGTCACTTAAATCCATTACATTGATCTTAGTGTCACCATCATTGACGATGATTTAAGCGCATGGACTTAACCTGATTGCATACCAGTACATATCCAATGCCAAGGGGTTGTTGGTTGCATTTGGTGAGCATATTTCACACAGCGCATCTTATGAGCAGAGGAATTAACAACTAATTTCCAGAGCGAATGCTTTTTATTTAATTCACACCCCACCATTCTTGTGAGTGTTGTTGCTATGGGAGAGAAACTGTTGAATGAGAACTTGCCAATAGTCTCCAATGTTCCAGAAATGTCACCAACATCATATGACAACAAGATTTACCCGAAAGTGATCAACAATTAATAGATATTTTAACCGAGATTCATATTCTCACTTTGACAATACCTTTCTTGACAATACAATTTTCTACAATAAAAGAACTGAGATCAACTTACTCAGTGATACATATATTGAACGCAACACGTCCCTGTTCTGGCGTGGATGAAGAGGAGTATGTATCACATTGCTGTACACGTAGACACTGAATATGACAGTAAAGAAATAGTTGGAGTGCTCTACAAATATTATAATTTTTAATGTACATTAAAACTACAATACATAGAATAAATATACAACACCTCATTTTTCACTCAAATTTCAATTCAACAAATTTATAACATTTGGAACATTCTTGAAGAAGTCATTGTTAAATATATCAAATTGCATTGATTCGAAATATTGATCATACTGTATAAATCCAATTTCACTCTCTTCAAGTGAAGCACTCGTCGTTGTTGAATTTGCCCTTTGAGCGAGTTGATTATTTGGAGTTACCGGATAATTTTGTGGGGGAGATGGTCCAAAATCAAGCACTGGTTGATCTTGATGCACCATATTTCTGATAGAAGGAATCGAATCAGCTTTAGACGTTGGAGGAGTTCCCATTGGGGTAGCGCCCAAAGGATAAAATGGAGTATTGACTTTAGGAGATTCCAGAGGAGAAACTCTTTTTTGAACTTGTTCTTTTGGTACTTGAGGAGGTTGTAACTTTTGACGTTTTCTTCTTGAACTTTTCCTTCCTTTACGATAATGCAATTTATCCATGAAATCTTTAGACAACCTGTAGATTTCATCAACAATCCACCAGGTACCTCTGAATCTTTCCAAACCATTCATATATTTATCGAATTCATAAGCAGGGTCATCTGGGAGTTCATCCAGAGTAGGATCTGCTTGATCAGAATCTGTGAAAACAACCTTGGCTTCTTTTTTCATAGCCACAGCCATTGCTAGAGAGATGCACCAAGGTATCATCGGAATGTTAACCATGTGTTCATCTTTCATTTGATTTAAATAATTCAAAATATTTCGGGATGCTCTTAAGGAAATAGCAACTGGGATTTCATTTGGAATCAGTTCATCATCATATTTAGCTTTTTGAGCACAAATAATAACGACATTGTTTACCATTCTCGCAAGGAAATGAGAAGTATTTTCGATATAATTGGAAGTATCACTATAAACATTCTGAGCTTGTTCTCTATCGCAAAATTCAAATTCGTTTTTCTGGAATTCATCTGATTCGAATAATTTATAACGTTCTTCTTCTCTTGGTTGATTATCATTAAATGGTTGATAAATCGCAAAAGACATATGTTCAACAGCTCTTGCTAATTGAATCAATTTCATCAAATTAGTATTACTGTAAGGTAAATCCAAATTGAAATCTTCTTGCTTGATGAAAATACATCTTTGATTTACAATCGAATTAAATCTATCAAGAACATAGCAACACCACCATAAATTGGTAGTATATTCAGCTTTACCATATTCCAATTTCTTGGAGAGTCTTTTCATATGAATACCTAAAGTAACCGCTAAATTAACAGCATCTGTTAGATCGTGAGAGCTCTTTTCATTACCGTACCTATCAAAATTGAAATGTAACAGTAGAATCAAACTTACAATCATGCTTGAAAATTTATCATCATCACCTAATTGAGGCAAAATTAAGATAATTTGACGTAATTTGTATTCCAAATCAGTCATGAAGTTAATTAACTCGGTTGCAAAATCATTCTTCAAGTCCTCGTTTCTTGCAAACACTTTCTGTAAAATAGGCTTTGAAAGTTCATCTCTTGAAATAGAAAGAATCATTGAATATAATAAAGTATTTTGGCATCTTCCAGAATTGAAACTATGCCAAAATGACTCTTCATAAACTAACGGGAAAACCAGATTTAGTTTATGAAAATAGATTTTTATCAATGCTAAAGTATCATCATATGTAAATTTATACTTCTCACTCGACAATGTGAATGCTCTTATCCCTAATAAAAATTTATAAATATGCATATTTCTAATATTGAACAGCTTATAGGAGCTTCCATTACCAAAGTTCTTAACTTTGTATTTTTCTTCATTTGTCATTTTGATATAAACTCCCGATTCATGCCAAATGGTTTTATCTTTAGAAGCATTCGCAATGATCACTCTTGGATGTCCATGAGTTAATAATTGATAAGTTGCATCTGAGTCTTGACCTGAAATATTGAAATTGAATCTTTTTTTCAAATATTGAGGAGTTAATAGTTCTACATCTTTTGTTGCATACTCTGCAGAATAAACAGATTCCATTAAATCATTAATGTCTTGATCGTTATGTTCATTACTTATGCTTGAGGTTGTACTTGATGCATTTGACATATTGTTGGGTCCAATATTATGAATAGTTCGCCCAGGCGAAGGATTTTGAACTCTCCCTGGAGATGGATATACTGGTAATCGTCCCATATGAATTGGATGAACAGGATGAACAGGGCTTAATGGGTTATAATTTTGTATATTTGGCACGTTTGGATTCGTTTGAGACATGAAATTTTGATTGGGTGCTCGAACATTGGATCGGGGGATATTTTGAATGGGCGGTATTTGAGATAAATGGGAGGATTGAGAGTGAGTTTGATGATGTAGTGGCGGATGTGGTTGTTGAAGTGATTGCGGGTGCGACTGTTGAAGTGATTGTGGGTGAGACTGTTGGAGTGATTGTGGATGAGACTGTTGGAGTGATTGTGGATGAGATTGTTGAAGTGATTGTGGATGAGACTGCTGGAGTGGTTGTGGATGCGACTGTTGGAGTGTTTGTGGAACTGAGTGTGACTGTGACTGTGACGACTGCATTATAGAATGATTAATACTCGGCACACGTTGAACTTGTTGAGGCGGAGATGTAAATGCACTCAGCGGATGTCCAGAGTTTCCAGTAGTTGGAGTCGCGTATGGATACCCTCTATTCACACCCCTTGGCGGTTGAATAACCAGGGGAGGTTTCAGTTTCTCTTCAACCACTTCCGGTACCGAATTTCTAATTAGACTGCAGTTCCATTTATGTTTTCTGCAAGTTAAACAACCTAGATTTTCATAATCTTTTGAAGTGATTTCACACTTAATTCTTTTATTTCGACAATTTTGACAACATTGGAATGTTCGCTTTCTTGTTTTATAATTCGAATCAAATGCTGGGAATACAAACATTTGCTTTGTATCTTGGACCATTTATATGACTTGATATTGAAGAAATATACTTTTTTAGATATTTTTATATGAGTTGAATTAATAATCTTTGATATGTACTTCTTCTTTTATTAACAAATCCTCTATTTCCCCAATAACGATTATCTTTGCAATACTTGGTGGACGTTCTACTTCTTATATAGATCTCCCCACTTTTATGATCTTTTTGTTTTAATTTTTTCCCCAATATTTTGTTTAAACCTGGGGCGCAAAAAAGAGGTCACAATCAAGCGTTATAAATAATGTTAGATGATGATCCAGAAACAATTATAAACCCAAACCTTATATTGGTCCAATGATCATAGAAAGATTTAACTGAAAGGCTGTAGTGGGGGTGTAATAATTATGGATTTTGCCACAAGTATGTTGAATTAAATGTTATAGCCTGGTAATGACTCCTAAGACATTTAGCCGCAAAGCTTGGGATAGAATAATATACCTTATAGGTGTGTTTAGGATGCTAACAATTGTAAAATTCATAATGGAAGAATTTCCTGCTGCAAGGATTATTTTAATGCTTAATTAAGTAAGGACCCTAACTTCATAATTGAAACATGTTGAATGGACTATCTTAAAATCCTAAATAAGAAAACAAAGAGGATTGGAATAGAGGCGTGTGGTGTGATAAGATAACGCTGTAACTGAGTGACGAAGTCACACACTGGATATTTTCATATAGCTTTTTTCATATTGGATCGTCATTAGCCTACTAAATCGTATTAAATCGTCTAGATTAACATATTGAGTCGTATCTCAATAAATCTCAGGAACTTCCAAATCCAACTAACGTATTTCATGCTTTTAAACAATCCTAACAATCCAATAACTCATCTGTCTAACAATTTATCTTGGTTCTGTGGCATCCCTTGTCTTGAATCCTCAATACTAAGTTTTTATCACGTGGTTCTAAAAAAGATCATTGTTAAAGTTTATTGAAGAAAGTTGTCTTTGTTATCAAGTCGTTCAAAATGACAACCAACCATAGACCCACCTTAGAAAGTAAGAAAGGAAAGACTGCTGGCATTAAAGATAGTATCGTGCATGCAAGATCTTTATCACAACAGAAAGAACTTAAATACAGAAATGATACAAAAGTAGATGCCAATAAAGCAAAGGTTGGTTTGGATGAGCTAAGGAGAGAATTACTTATACAAGAAGGAGGTCCAATTGATCAACAAAGTCAGCCGCATATTTCACACCCCGAATCTAGTGAATCCTTGCATCCTGTGGCTAAAAAAAGGCGAATTACAGATTCAAATAATCTAGACTTACAACTGACACACAACACAGCCCAAGACAAATCCCTGGATTCCGACGACGATGACGAAGATAACGACGAAGAAGAACTAGAACTAATTGAAGAATTACGCAAATTAAAGGAACCAACATCGCAACTAAATAATAATAATAATAATAATAACTCCTCCGACTCGGAGTCAGATACAGAAGCTTTGTTAACTGAATTACAAACGCTACGAAACCAAAAAGTCGTCCTAGACGAGAAATTAGGCGAACCAGGTGATACTACTAAAATTGATACGAAGAAGGGTTGGAGATCAAAAAGGGTATTTGGAAAAAAGGAAGATAAAGTTGAAAAGTTTACAAATGATACTTTGAAAAGTGACTTTCATCAGGATTTCCTTTCTCACTTCATAAAGTGATGCCACCTTTAAGTAATATCACATAAAGTGAAGATGTGTGTTTAGAAATCATCTTGCGGTATTATCTAATAATAGTACTTTTAAATCTACTTTAGTATTTCTGTCTCACTCAACCCCGCAAGTTTTACATGACCTGACATATCTTCTACGTTGATCATGCACCAGACCTTCTTCCACGCACCAGACGTTCCTGTTCCACGCGCCAGATCTTTCAATTCACACCCCTTACAAAGAAACCAAAAATAGATAAATAATCTTTTAATTAACAACTAATAATACTAATCAAGAAAAAATAAATGAATGATGGATAAAAATAACGCCTAAAGTAATCCTTCAAAGATTGTTGAATTTATCTTCTGAAACTTCGAAAGTTTAGGTTGCAAATTTCACCAAAAATTCACAGTGATATGGAACTCTCTCAAGTTAGTAATGAGTGAACATACATCACAGTCATGCGTACATATCAAACAAGTGATCACTTCTCTCTCACCATCTAAGTCAAATCAACACCTTGAGCCAACCTAGCATCTAAGTTAGCAATATCTTCTTTCAAACTTGCTTCTTCTACACTCTTGACTAATTCCTTGGTGCACTTAGCAATATCAAATGAAATCCCAGCCAACCTTTGTTTGAAATTCTTATCTGCGAAATCATCATCACTCTTATCATTATTTGGCTTACACAAAATAGTCATACGATGTTGACAATCTTCCAAACTTCTAACAACCCAACTTCCATGCTCCTTCAATTGAGCATTTCTAGTTTGGTTCATAGAAGTGTTAGTAGCTTCCGTCATTTGTTGAATAACAATTGTAATTGCCAGGGAGTTTTCTCTAAGATCACCTCTTGTTGCATCAGGTTTCTTGATTGCCGAGAGTAACGATTGAATGGTCAGGATTACTTGAACGGTTTGATGCTCTAAATAAAGTAAAACTTGTGTCAAGGTGTTATCTGGATCATCAATATCAAACAAATCAACATTGAATGTAGCGGCAGCCATGGATTTACGATGTTCCTGTCTCTGTCTAGCTTCCAGTTCTTCATCATCACTTTCAGATTCATACTCAGATTCTTCTTCCGAATCAGTTTCTGTTTCTGTGTCAGTTTCAGCATATGTAACTGATTTACCAACGGGTTTAGAGATTTGAGTTGGTGCAGGTGCTTCAACCACTGGAGCCACAACAGTCTTTGCGACTTCCACAGATCTTGGCGCAGGAGAAGGAGCAACCCTTGGAGCTTCCTTAACCGCAGGCTCCGCAAGTCTATCTGAATTACGACGAGGAAGCAGTTCTTCATCCTTCTTCAAATCAATAGTTGTGTCCGAATCAGCAGTGGACGGTTTCCTTGGCAGTATAGGGTCCTCCGTTGCAGTAGTGAGCCTATCTCTAATAGCCTTGAAGAATCCCTTTTCTGATTGAGAATTAGAATAATCGTTTTGTTCATCCGCTTCAGCATCCTTTGTTGGGGTGGTTTCAGCAGTGGAACTCAATGCTTTTCCTTCGACCTTTTCATTATCAGATAATCCTTCCTCTGAATTGGTTGTGTCTTCATTGTTATGTTCAACCTTCGGCTCACTGTCAGATACTAATCTGTCACGTATAGTTTGGAAAAGTCCTTTGCCCTTTTCGACTGGTTCTTGCTTACCTCCGTTGACACCACCTTTAATGGTATCATTTGAAGAAGCAATCGCTTCGAATGGGCCCGAAAGCAGCTTAACTGATTTCTTTGGCAGTTCATTATATATCACGCTATTGTTAGCAGATTCTCCGGAGCTGGATCTACTGTGAAGCAGATACCCTGGAGAGCCTTCGCCGTTTTCAAATTGTTTCACCTTATCTAAAATACTATTTCTTTTAGGGGCATTCTTTCCATTTGGTGAAGATGTTGCAAACGAATCTTGATTTGATTCGAATTTAGAAGCCAAAGCATCGATGTTTTTACCTCTTGGAGAATCCTTTTTTGGGTCAGGTACTACAGTCGTTGCGGCCGCAGAAGCAGCAACCACACCAACAGCAGGAATACTGGTGCTCTTTTCTATAGATACACTTCTTGGAGCTGCACTATTCTCTAAAGACAATCCCCTTGGTTGAATTTCGCTCCTTTCGGATACACTTCTCGGTTGAGGGATCTGCGATTTGTCCGAAGAAATCTTTTGAATGTTAAGTTTTGTCAATGATTGATTTCTATCAGGAGTGACATCATTCAAACTCAGGTTTGAAGTACTCTTCAAAATCCCTTTAGGAATCTTTGGAGAGGAAGGGATCTGGCTGGCTTGTAACTTGGGAGAAGCTGCTTGAGGGTTTACCTTTGTGGAAGACAACTCAGGTTCTTTATCGATAGGCTCTGCTGGAGCAGACATTCCAAATGGAGAAAACTTCTTAAGAAAACTTTGGGCAGTAGTTGCAACAGTTGCTGGCTTTTCTTCGTGCTTTATTACTCTAACAACTGGAGTACTTGAGACATCTCTTTGCCTAGGTTCAACAGAGTCACTCGTTTGAGAATCACGTAGTTTATTGGCCATCCTCAAGGGTCTTACACCAAAATCATCAGATTTTACTGGTGTCGTACCATTTACTGAACCAACCTTCTGCTTTTCAGCCTCCACAACTCTGGTGTTACCTGATTTTTCGTTCAATTTTGAAGCTGAAACCAAATCACATAAGGAGAAACAAATCTCTCCTATTGATCTTTCTACGACAATCTTTGGTAATAAAGTGTTATAGACTGCAAAATATCTTGTTGAGGTTAATGCATAACTAACAGCTTCTCTAAGACCAACTGAATGTTCATTACTATTGAATTGTTGATTTTCACCTTGACTTGCAATTTCATTTGCTAAGATAGAAATTCTTGATATCTTCTCAAATAAAAGATCAGAATCAAAAGCATCAGAATTTAAATAATTTATGAAGGTTTCAACCAATGCTTGTAAGTCTGCAACTAATTTAATGGATATAAGTCCATATGGAGAAATAAAGGAATTCATTTCATCCTTAGTTAAATATTTGGTTAATTCTGTGGATAATCTATCGGATCTCGCCTCTTCATATTTCTTCTGCCATTTTGCTATATCATTTGAAATGGATGATTTCCTTGGTTCCAATGTTGACAATTTATCAAGGAAGAATTCGACATCCTTTTGTATGGACTTCTTTGCAATGTGTCCATTACTTTGTTTAAGATCTTGATCTCTTGAAATTTGAGCTTGTTCCGATTGTACTCTTTCTCGTTCAGTATGTTCAGATTGTGCTCTCACTCTTTCATTATTTTCATTTTGAGCTCTAACCTCTTCAGCTTGAATTCTCAGTTCCTCGGCTTTTTGGATTGCGACAGCTTTAAGATGTTGTAATTCCAGTCTTAATGCTGAATTGGTTACTTTCAAATTTTCCAATTCAAGATTATTTTGACCAATGGATTTATTATGTGATACGTTTAAGTCATGATGATTTGATCTTAACGATTCATTTTCAGATTGTAGGGTTGAAATCTTTGATTTCAAATCATCAATGAGAAGATCTTTGGAAGAGATTTGGTCCAAAAGATCTTTATTATTATTAGCGCTCACACCAAATCCAGCACCGGCCACATCGTCTTCTTCATCATCACTAGACCATGTTAAATTTGCTTTATTAGGGATAACTGTTTTTGATTGTATACCAATGGTTTGGTTTTTATCTGAATTGACTGAATCTTTGGTGATGTTATGCTGAGAATATTCATCTTCTTCTTGAATTCTGGCTTGAGGAGTTGCTTCTGGTCTTTCACCAAAATTACGATTTGAAGATTGAGAATGATTATGACGATGGCCTCTTTCTGAGGATGTTGAGGATAACAGAGGTCCAGATGCGGATCTAGCAACGGCGGAATCTCTTGAATCCCTTTCTCTGTCTCTATCTCTTGCTTCCCTATCTCTTGTTTCTCTCGATTCCCTTGTTGATTCTCTTGTTGGAGCTTCACCTCTCATTGAAGTCCTTTCAACGTGTAATCCTCTTCTTTCAATTTCATACAGAATATCAGATACCAAATCCTTGAATCTACTTTGAGGTAATGAAGATAATTTTTGTCTGGCTTGGTTTCTCTTAGGATGAAATGAGCTTTTAGGTAATAAATAATCTGGTTCACCTCTTGATTCATCAATCCTTCTTTTTAATTCATCATGAACATCGGTACTCAACTCCTTGAATTGGGCGCTTGATAATTTAAACAACTTCTCTCTTGCTCGAACGGCTCTATTAGAATTTGATTTACTCCTTGCATTCAGATCATCCGATATGTCTAGAAATTGTTTCAACACTGTATAGTGATGAAATAAATCACTTTCACTCATATTGACACGGTTGGTGGTAAAATTTTGTTTACTGATTTTTTCGCTCTAATCAACTTTTTTGAGCACACAATTTTACAGACTACAAAAAAGGCTTTGTTTGTGGAGTACGAAGATGATTGTAATTTCTGTTCAATTAGCTTATTGTCCGTAAGAGCTACTAATTCAAGTAATCGAATTACTTGAATTATAATATGGAAAATTACGGGGATCAAATTTGCATCAAGGATCGGAATATCGTGTAGTACACAAACTCAAATGACGCGTTGAATGATCTGAATCATCAGGGGGATGGTGAAGGATAGGTAATTTGTGATAGAGAAGTATAGAAGTTCACAAAATACACATTCAATTGATTTCGGAATAATAAATAATATTTAGACATGTCTTGTTGACGATACTTTAATGCTGGTGATGTAGGCGCAATATAAACATTCTCATTGTTATCATATTACTCACAACAGACTGTCTGCTATACACCTCAGATTAAAACACATTACAGTACAATTTACGATGACAGGATAAATGACATAGGGTGTAATTGTTTATTTAGATTGTCAACAATGAATGTGATCCATGTGAAATTTCAAACCTTTATTTAGTGAACTTTTAGGCGAAGGGTACAAGCCTACATGGACCCTAACATCAATATTAATGAGATGTATACCAAGCACAAATTCACTCCAAAAGCCAATTTGATCCGCAGGTATAAACAAAAGTGCTGGCTTGAATTCTCAAAGAGTTTAGATTAAGTACTTCCAGGCGTTATGGTACATTAATGGCAGTTTTAAGTTGCAACCATATTTAATTGTTGATAAATCTACATTGGGAGGTTGTTAGTTGGATGATTTGCAACCACAATGACGGTGGTTTATAATAGGGGAATAATTTGAAAGTGCATTTCAGTGAAATCTTATTAAATCTCCCGTTCTCAGAGACTAAACGATATAATATATTACGTTCACAAAAATGTTATTATTAAGGGAATTTCTTCAAAATGATTTGACTAGATTGGACATATTTTATTTCTAAAGGTGGATCGCGCACATATTACGGTTTTGATCTTCGGCTAATCGTCTTGATGGACCCTGATCTGGGGAAGCTGTGAGAGCATTGCCCGTTTGCCATGCATTGAGTATGAATTCAAGTGAGTGCCATATTACTAGCTAAGAGTATGAGGCTGCCCTTTATTTGATTTTCAGCGATCATTGCTCATAATGTCGACTCCCATTTTATTTCAGATTAGTTGCAGGTGAACTACCTAATCTTTCACTTCTCAGCATTACTTTGAATCCTTCTTGTAACAATCTCCATATTATTTAAATCTTACTCACTAAACCAAATCGTGTTATTCATCTTTGTATCTACACAATTCATGTTATTTCTTTACATCTACATCAGTTCATGTTACTTCTTTACATCTACATCAGTTCATGTTATTCATTTATTAACAGTCTACTCACAGTACACCTGTGCATCTCTATGTTCCCACCTCTGGTTGGTATTCAAATATCTGGAAGTGAATTCTTGCTCATACAAGGGGTTAGAGATCGTCACCCTTGAACTTGCTATGTTCTATATACATGCTTCAAACTTCCGTATTTATCTAAGTGTTATAGTTTGTTTGCGTGGTTGTACTCATGAGTGTCTTAGGTGAATAAAGCACCACCACGTCTTGTGGTTGACATAAACAGAACCTGGTGCTAGTTCAGTTCAATTTTCAATAGATTTTATATCGATAAGAAATATAACACGATCCATTTTATATTCCAATTAAGACAGTATGCAAAAACTGACGCCATTGAGATTAGTTTGCACTTGAATGTTATATTTTCTCTCGATGATGAATTGTTAGCCCTGGATACTTCTCTATTACGTCGTTGTTCGTTATTGATTGTTCCACGATCAGTTGGGTTACCTGGGGCTTCCCCTGACACTCCACTTACTTCTTCTCTACAACCAAAACAGTTATATCTTCCAAACTTGGATTGACACCCAAAAACTTCTCTTTAATGAACTCCTCTGCAATAGTCTTTCCATGAACAAAGGTCACAGCTCCGATCAAAGCGTAAATCATTTGAGCACTTACTTTCATTTCTCCACTAGTTTCGAATCCCAAGCCTTGGTTATAAGAGTTCCAAAACATGACATTATTCAATTTATTTGATTTTGCAAATAAACCAACTGACATTCTACCACTTAATTCTTTTGACATTGGAGTTCCAAGCACATCCAAATTCTTGCCATTTATGGATAATTCATTATTTGTATTGTGTTCAATGACATATTTAGCCATGTATAAGTTGAGTACTTTTGAACCCAAAGCACTTAATTTTTCATTATAAGGTTTGATACCATTTCCAAATGATTTATGAGTTAAGACTTGTAATGACAAATCATCCGGTATAACATATTTTGAGCTTAAGAATCCCTTGATATCCTTTAAATTTTCATCATTTACACCGTATTGATGTCCTGTTCTTGTTACAAACACTTCTTCAGGATCTCTTTTAAGACCGGCAACTCTAGGACCCTTATGAAGGTAGATTGAACGAGTTATATTATATTGTAAGGATGGGGATGAAACGATTGATTTCCTTCCAATAGTGTTCAATACTAATCGTACGTTCATTTCTTAGTCGTGAATTTTTTGGATCGCTGAAAAATTTTGTTAGGTTCTGGTCGCACTAAAAATGGGGCAGGAGTGAAAAGCGATGGCATCGGAACATTCTCATTAAAGTTAACAATCATAAAGAGTAGCATTTAATATGGATATCTTTAGAATATTAAGTCGTGGAGCTTCACTTAAGAAAAGTAAAGCTGTTACCACGAATTATTCAACTCCAAAAGTTGAAAAGTCTACAAAACATGATGAAATCATTCAATTACAAGTTGAGAAAGAACTTGATTTCTTCCATACAAGGAAGAGTCAACCAGTAAAATTGAAAGAACTGAAAGAACCTAATCAAATTAAAGAAACCATTGTAGAAGAAGAACCTCCATTGGAAATTAACAATGAAGAAGATGCTAAAAAACTCCGTGACATAAATAAATCAAGAGTTACTGGAGAAAACATCCCCTTACCTATTGGTTCATTTCAAGATTTAAGTAGGTTTAAGTTAGATAAAAAGCTTTTATCTAACTTGATTGAAAATGAATTTGTTGAACCAACTGCAATTCAATGTGAATCTATTCCAATTGTATTAAATAATAGAGATTTGATTGCTTGTGCACCAACTGGTTCCGGTAAAACCTTAGCATTTTTAATACCTTTAGTTCAAACCATAGTTTCCAAAACCGTTCAAAAAAATTATGGTATCCGTGGCTTAATAATATCACCAACTAATGAATTAGCAAATCAAACCTTCCATGAGTTAGAAGTACTCATTAGAGGTAAAAAATTGAATACTGCAATACTTTCAAAACAACTAGCAGGGAAATTAAACAATAAAATAGTCTTATCAAGTAAATTTGATATTTTAGTGACAACTCCCTTAAGATTGATTGAAATGGTCAAAAATGGTGTTGTAGATCTTTCCAAAGTAGAACAACTTATCATCGATGAAGCAGATAAATTGTTCGATCAAGGTTTCGTAGAACAAACTGATGATATCTTACTGAGTTGCTCTAATCCAAATATAAGAAAATCAATGTTTTCTGCAACCATCCCTTCCGGGGTTGAAGAAATGGCTCATTCGATCATGGTAGACCCAATTAGAGTAATCATTGGACATAAAGAAGCTGCAAGTAGTACCATCGAACAAAAACTTGTTTATACGGGAAATGAAGAAGGAAAACTTTTGGCGATAAGACAAATGATTCAAGAGTCTGAATTCAAACCTCCTATCATTATTTTCTTACAATCCATCACAAGAGCCAAAGCCTTATTCCATGAATTATTATACGACAGATTGAATGTTGATGTCATTCATGCGGAGAGAACTCCAAAACAAAGAGATGAAGTAATCAAACGTTTCAAAAATGGAGATATTTGGGTTTTGATCACAACAGATGTAATTTCCAGAGGTGTGGATTTCAAAGGTGTCAATCTTGTCATAAATTATGACGTGCCTCAAAGTGCTCAAGCCTATGTCCATAGAATTGGTAGAACAGGTAGAGGTGGTAAGGTTGGTAGAGCCGTCACATTCTTCACAAAGGAAGATGATCAAGCTGTTAAACCAGTCTTGAACGTAATGAAACAATCGGGTTGTAAAGATGGCTTTAGCCCTTGGATGGAAGACTTGAATAAGTTGTCAAAGGACGATAAAAAGAGAATAAGGCAACAAGAAATAAAGAGAAAGCAAATCAGTACTGTTCCAAAGGTTGATAGACAAAAGAGAAGAAAGAGGGATGAAATGATAGAAGGTTCAAAGAGAAGGAAGGAGAATCCAAAGCCAGTAAGGGTTGCAAAGGAAGCTGTTGAGAAGTGATTTCAGGGACCGGTCCAAGAGTAAAAAAGGTCAATGTACCCTTCTTATAAGTGTTCCTGGGACTGATACCCATCGCACAGATTCGATATTTCTGGCTTTGACACCCGTTACACTGGTTGAATATATTTGGAATTGACGGACGGTCATCTGCATTCAACGAACTACCATACATACAACGCTGGAGTTCATTCCTACACATTAATAAACGAATATCCACATAAGCTAATTGTAGTCGGCGTTTTTGCTCTGTTCTCTTAATTTGACGATCTAGCCGCAAATTCTTGCATCTCTAGTATAACTACCCTTTGGACTATTAATGCTACTACTCAGCATCCTTGTCACTTCACTTCAGAGTCTACAACACAATAAATAAGAATATGAATTTATATATATGATACAAGAACCTCAACGTCCTTAAGATGTGTTCACTATTGTGAAGAATTTATAAATACGATGTAGGTGAAGATCACCAAAGTGAACAAATCATTACGCAAATTGTTGTTGTATTTCTAACCAACCTATTTCACCTGCGCTGCATTAACAACGTTCTCAATCGTGGGTACACTTAGGTGTTGTGTATACACTTTGTGTTGCTACACACTCACTCGTGCATAAACTTCAATGTTACCACACTCTAACTCGTGTACACGCTTCAATGTTGCCTCACTCTCGTGTATACGGCGACTGCTAGGCTCCTTAATGGTGCTCAGCATGTCCAAAAGAAGGATAGCCGATAATCTTTCTTCTTCCAATGATTTCTCCAATACTGAAAAAGGCTAATAAGTGGGTACCATAAACAGCAACTTTGATACCATTAGCTTTGTTGAGTTGGAATTGACTAGCCTTTTCTAAGAAAGCTTGTTGTTGCTTTGAAGACTTTACGAAATTCAAAGCATTTGTATATACTTGTTTGAATTGTTGGACATTTGGTGGTGCTAATCCTTCTTGTTTGTAGACGGTTTTACCAACTTCAGCTCCAACTTTGGACCAGTAGGTAACAGTGTTAACAAGTTTGGTGGATTTAACAGCAATGTTATTAACAAATCCAGTGGCTTTAGAAATGATTGCAGACATGATGGAGTTTAACGCTTCAAATTTGTCGATGAAATTTTCAATACCGGGTGCGAGTGAAGATTTTGAATATTTCTTATTCGCTGAGAGAATATTCTGCAATAGGATTGGAGGGGGGATACCGAAAGCTCCTGAGAATTTGTTATGGACTTGTTTAGTTTCATTGTAGTGGTCAGCTGTAGTTTGGTAGACCAGAAAGTTTGAAAACATATTTAAGAAGATTTTCTACAGACTTCCTATTTAGGATTATTTTGTTGACAGGTGACTGTATGAGTACTGCTACTTTTATTGTTTTGAGAATTTCAAATTCAGATGGAGTAGTTACTGTGTCACTTGGAGTATTACCTTCTAGTCTTTGCGGTTATCTTGGTTATTAATATCCTAACTCTTTTTGGGTTGTAAAATTGTTTCTCCAATCACAAATGAGTCTTTCTATTTAGATTCGTTAGTTATCAGGTTCAGAAGAGATACGAACAACTTGCTACTATGTACTTTGTGAATGGCCATCTGCGTGGTTATTCATCATTTTAGCATAACATTCATCGCTTTACAGGTTTACTTACAAGATTTCACATTAATTAAGTAATTCTCTTACTCATATTACTACTTATGCACGGGCCATTATATGCATTCTCAAGCTATTCAAGCTTGTATTGGGAACTGGAAGAAGTAGTTCCGACACCACTTACACAGTGACTGTAGTTCAGGTACGCAACTTCGCAGCTCATTTTGTTGTTCTCCATGTAGTCAATTCAGCTGCAAGGACCTGACAATGGACAACCTGGATCAGTGCTGAATGATCTACAGCTGATTTCATTCTTTCCACCAGACTTAGTATCAACTATAAGTGCCATCCTTCTGATGTAATTCGTACCGCTAAATTCTGATTGGTCTCTCCCACTGAAGTCAATTCTCTCCGTCAGAGTTAACCCATCAAGATTAAAGTTGCACCCCAAACCTATCCGGGAACAAAACGGGAGCAATCAACGTCCACCCGTACAACATATAACAAACCCAACTACTAATAATCTTGACCCAACTTGAAAAGTATGTCCTTCCAACTGGCATGAAATCACCCATATCATCTTGCTTAACGTTGATAGTTAACAAGGTAGCAACATATTGAGTTGCAAGGAAGAAAATAACATGAAACAAAGCATAATTATACTTAACCTTATATATTTCTTCACTATTAACATCTGGTTTAAATTCACCACCTGGGTTTTGATCATCGTCATCATATAAATCCAATTGATTTAAAGCACTTTCAGGTAATGAACCTTCATCTACTGCTTGTTTTATAGCTTGGTATCTCATTTCTCTACGAGCATTTGGTTGTTCTGATAAGTTACCAGTAACCACTTGTTCTGCCATTTCTGAAGCAAAAGATGAATTTGCGGCAGCTCTCGTAGTTGTATAAGCAATAGCAACAAAGGTGAAAAATGCACCTAGGATCACAGATGCAGTTCTTGTACCTTTTGATCTAATTAAAGGATTACAATACTTATCATCTGGTTCCGAAGCTACTGCACTCATGATCAAATAAGTACAATAAACAACAACCATAGAAGCCTGAGCTAAACCAGCATTAGGATTGTATTCTTGCACTGTTTGGTTGATTGAAATACCGGTAATAACCACAGCTAAGACCAAATTGAGTGAGATTGCTAATTTATTCATTCCACATCCACTACTTGTGAAGAACCAGAACATTAAACCAGTTAAGATAATAGTAAGTCCGTACATTGATAATGTACCTCCAATCAACAACTTTTTCCAGAATCCAGCATCACCATCTCCTTCACCCGTTAAGTCCTCCATTTCAATTTTTTCTAAACATGTTTCTGCCCAAGCATGGGCAAATTCAACAAGCAAAACAAGACCAATTCCTAAGAAAATGGTTGAAAAGATTAAGGAAATGTAATTCCCATAGAAGATAAAGAAATTATCTGGAATAAGCAAGAAATTTATGAAAATCAAAGCAATCCATGCCAATATTTTCATCCTCCAACATCCATTTTGAATCACTGACCTTGGATTACCTGTTGATTTGACATTAACAAGAAGAGCAGCTAATAACAAATGCAAAGTTCCCAATGCAAAATTAATTCTGTGAACCGAAGTAAAACTAACACATTGATTACCATCAGGTCCACATTTGTTATTTATAAAACCAAATGTGGCCTTTTCTAGCCTTTTCACTATAAACGGAGACATCACAATCCATGACATCAAGGAATTTATTAATAATAAAATTGCATAGGAGATTCTTGTAAGTATCGATGATTGAAATGTACCACCTAAAGTAGAACAGAATGCTGAACATGCCGCAGCTCCAATACAACTTGTTAATGAAGATAACGGGATTAATGGTAGGGAAATAAATGCACCCATATTGTATATATGATTAGTTTTGATTTGACCTGTCCTTGCCAGTAACTTTTGTGGGTGTAGTACTCTCTGTATTTAATGATTCTGCTGCGCTTATCTGAACTCCCGTCACGTTGCCATCGAAAATAATCTCCCCCGGAATCGAGCCTGGAACCTCATCAAAGAATTTTTCAAACACCAGAACGGAGCATTAAGAAGCATGTCATTTAGAAAGAGGAGTGAAGTTATTGGAAGACCAATCGGGGGTAGAAATGTTGGTGGTGTTAATGCGAGTGCAAATGTTAGTGCAAATGCTAGTGCAAATGTTAGTGCAAATGTTGGTGCAAATGTTCCTATTCCAGGGATCCCAAGTAGGAATGCAATTGGTTCAGGTAATCCAGATAGGAATGCATTTCGATCTGGTATTCAAACTAGAGGTATTCCAGATAGGGTCAATCCTGTTAGAGGACCACCAGTAGTGAGTGATGAAGTCAATGTGGTTACCACCCCAGAATCGGTTCCAGCTATTCGCCCATCGATCGTTACCTCGCAGCCAACAATTTCAACAGGACTGAGTGATCTTGATAAACTTCTTTCACATCAAGGATTACCTCTCGGTCAATCCCTTCTTATTGAGGAATCAGGAACAACTGATTTTGCCTCAGTTTTACTTCGATCATTTGCATCTCAAGGTATAATCCACAATAGAGATGCCTCTCCAAGCCATATAATAGTATTAGGAGTGTATCCACAATGGGGTAATGAGTTACCAGGACTTTACAAGGGTTCTTCAAGAGACCAGAAAAAAGCCAAAATCTTGGAAAATGAAACTAAAGTCAGTGTTTCAAATTTACAAGAATCTACTTCTCGTGATATGAAGATTGCTTGGAGGTACGAATTGAATAAACCTAATCAAAAGTCAAATGAATCTGACGAAGATGATACGTATAATAATCAGTTTGATATAACTCAAAAGTTGATTCCAGCTCCAAATGCACAAGAAATCACATATGTTAGTATTTCAGCAAGTCACTCCCAAATGATTGCCCAAATTACTTCGATTATTGAAGGACAATTAAAAAGTCACCCTTCTAAATTAATTAGATTAATCATACCTAATTTACTAAATCCTTCCATCTACGCTCCATCGTGTTCTTCATTTACATATATTGTACCCTTTGTACATTCACTTCGTTCCTTAACAAGGAAGTATTCAGACAACTTGGCTTTAATAAGTTCGATTCCACTTGATTTGTATCCAAGATCTGGTACTTTAATAGGAGCGTTTGAAAATTTGTATGACGCAGTGATTCATTTACAACCTTTCAATCAAGAGATGTCACAATTTATAGAGAAGGCCCATAAAAACGAAAGAGAAAAGATCCAACATGGTTTGGTGAATATAATTAAGGTTCCTGTTTTGTCGGAACGTGGTTTGATGATGATTCATAATGGAGAGTATGCATTCAAGAATGGAAGGAAGAAGTTTGAAATTGAGAAATGGGGGATTCCGGTGGATGACGATGGGGAAGAGCAGACTAAGGTGGATGTAACATATTAATCTATATGTGAGCGAAGTGACTGAGGTCACAACACATTAAAGTGTAACGATGCATATTGAATATATATTTTATAATCGTAAAACTGAAAGGTAAGGAACTCAAGGATAAGACGAATCAATACAAATAAAGCTGAAATTCTCACTTGAACTAGCTCAGTATGTTTGACTTGTAGAAAACACTATTTAGATCCGTGTTGACTGTTGTAAGCTAACTCTTGTAATCGAGTAAATCAACGAGAACACACCATAGACAAACTAAGGATGATGAATGTGTCATTTCTATCAATGAAGAAAAATTCGATGTATCTTATAATACCCCTTCTTTATAGTCCTTACTTTCTAGTCTGATAATTTGCATCTATAACTTTTTTTACACTTACTTTTCGAGCGTAACTTTTCCCACTCATGACAATCCAATTCATATCCTTGATATCCAGAAATGATAAACCACTATATATCCAATCCTTTGAAGATAGTGGTAATAATACATCAGCTGATGCCAATAGGTTTTTAAAATATAATTTCTTGTCACACATGGCATTAGATATATTTACAAGTACAGCACTGTTAAGTTTGAGAGAACAACAACAACAAGTCGATGAAGATTTCGGGGTGTTGTTGTTGTTTATTCAAGATGATACTACGGTTTATGGATTTGAGACAAATAATGGATTAAGAATTGTAATTGGATTTGGTGATAGTAATGAATTAAGTAAGGTTAAAGAGGTATTTTCATTGGTTTATAAATGTTATTTAAGGACGATATTTAATCCTTTTGCAGATGAGAATGAGGAGAAGGTTTTACAAAACGCTACATTTGATAATCGGATCAAGCTGATTTTGTTGAATGTTTGATTACGAAGTATTCCCACACTTCCAAAGTATCCCACGCATTGTAAACTGATAAGACATCTTGAAAAGGGCATCATGTACTAGAAATACTAACTGATTATGTACGAGAACAGAACTTGTACAGATTTCCCAGAAGATTATGTTCAATTGATGTCTGGCTTGACTTTCTAGTTCCTGGGGAGTATCCCAATGAAAGATGTACCTCGAGCAATTATCAAATCAACAACTACAACCTCTTTAGTTAGCATGATTGTATTATATTAATGTAAATAATGAAAATATATAAGAAAGGAAGTGGATTGTAATCTAAGTCGCCAAATTGACGTATTTGTATGAAAGGTGTGCAATTCTAATAATGAACAAAAGAGTTGTGAAGATCAACTTATTGTTAAAATACCTCATTGAGCTTGAACTAATAGTCCTACATTGACAATCTGATATTAGTTCAGTCTTGATCTACCATCTTGTGGCAAGTTTCCAGTCTGATATTAGTTCAGTCGTGATCTGCCATCTTGTGGCAAGTTTCCAGACGTGATTCCCACTATCCGTTAAGCTCCTACGTGATCTACTTCAACTTGGCATGGGCCCCCCTGAGCTCCAAATATTCCTGGTCAACACCCAGTTGCATTCCCCTTATCACCTGCTGGTACACTTCCACATTATGAAACCTCAATCCATTTGCTGGATTCTTGTACTTTCCCTCTAATCCCGTTATATCACAGTAATTCTTCACCGGCTTCAAAGTTGGCGGAGCAGCTGTTGATTGCCATGTTGGAGTATCGAATTTGACATTTTCTTTGGTTTGTAAATATTTCTGTTCATCTGTTAAAAGCTGTCTGGTTGCCTTGAATCTTCTAACTGGAGGGATTCGATGTGGGTTCTTAAATGTGTGGTATTTCGTCGATACTTCGGAAAGTTTGGCTAAATCAGCGCTACGTTCACTACGGTCAGCGTTTCTATCAGACATGTTGGTTGTTAAGTTTCTCAACTCATGGATTTTTGGGTAACTATATTATATGTAGGAATTGCGAGAGATCACAGGCTTGCAAATGAAAACAAAGAAATAAAGCTTCACTTACACTGCAAAGGATCTGGAGAGTAAGGAATTTAGGACATGTCACTTTGGAAGTCTATTGAGCATACTAACGTAAGTTTGAAGATCCACCAAAATAAAGCAAATGGCAAATTCTCGTACCGTACAAAAATCGGATTGACTCTTAATTCGCTAGATTTGATTGTTTGAATACGTAGAGCTAAATGGCTGTAAAGTTGCTATCAGATCTCTGAAGTTGCAATCATATTTGATGCGAGAAGCAAATGAACATAAATGGACCATTGATCTGAAAGTGAGAGACAGATGTCTCATGAATATGCCAATAAATCACTATCTAATACTCCCTTTCTGTAATTTCACCCCGTTCATACTTTCATTTTGCAACATGTGCAAACGTTCATGCAAGCGAATAAAAAATTAGAACTCAATTATATTTTGACGTGGCATTATGAAACTTATTACGACATTTAGGTTGCCTCTTCAGTTCAACCCATCAAACACCACTTCTTTAACATTAAATTATATTATCCTCGGCTTAATATGCATGGTAGGTCCTTATAACCGCAAATTGGCAATTTCCCATACCCATATAAATAAATATCACCTCTACTCATTCTAAACAGACTTATATTCAAATCTACTCCAATTATATCATCCAATAAAAACACCGCAATAATAATCATACCCCGGAGTTCAGGCGAAAATACATACAATCGAACTTTAACTGATTATCAAAACATCCAATCTTCCAGACTTTGACGAAATTAATCAAATAAAACACCCGGCCAAACCAATATTGATATAACCCAGGAATCCCTCTGCACTTCCATCACCAAACTGTGGGGTATATTGAGGACCCCGAAAAAACGTAATTGACAAAAAAATCCATCACAATTGAATGAACATTTCTCGTAGGTCATTTCATAATACCTACCGAAGGTTATTAAATTATAGAACACCTTTAGAAGAATATAATGGACGAGTGGTTTCTGGTAAATTACGAGATGATCCATATCAAAAAAAGATCATAAAGAGTTTATCTTTGTTACATTCACAATTAGCAGAATATCAACCACCAAAAGTTGTTAAACCTAGTATAGAAGATTTAGCACCAAAGGCTGGCATATCAAAATTGCTACTGTTTTGGGGATCTCACAAGAGTAAAGAAAGTGAAGAGAATGAAGACACTCCAGTAAAAGGGATCTATTTATATGGAGATGTTGGATGTGGTAAAACAATGTTAATGGATTTGTTTTATTCTACAATACCAGATCATTTAACAAAGAAAAGAATCCATTTTCATCAATTTATGCAGCATATTCATAAAAGATCTCATCAATTGAAAATGGAAGCCAAATCAAAAGCAACTTCAGAACATTGGGATATTGATGTACTTCCAATAATAGCAAGTGAAATAGCTCAATCATCGTCTGTACTTTGTTTTGACGAATTTCAAGTAACAGATGTTGCAGATGCAATGTTACTTCGAAGGTTATTGATGATGCTATTACTGAAAAAATACGGTGTAATCTTATTTGCTACTTCAAATAGAGCCCCAGATGATTTATATTTAAACGGAATTCAAAGAGTTTCTTTCATTCCTTGCATTCAACAGATAAAAAGACAATCAAAAGTTATTTATTTAAATAGTCCAACAGATTATAGAAAAATCCCAAAACCGTTAAGTTCGGTGTACTTCCATCCAAAACCAGGTATTAAATGGGAGTCAAAAACAAATCAAACAAAATGTAAAAATCATGTGAAAACTTGGTTTGAATATTTTGGTCATACCACGGAAGATATGTCTATCGAAGTGGTTACAAATCATACCTTGAATGTATGGGGTCGTGAATTACATGTACCATATTGTTTACCACCATACGTAGCTGAATTCACCTTCAAAGAATTATGTGGTGAGCCCTTAGCTGCTGGGGACTACTTGCAACTAGCAACTTCTTTCCAATCATTCATCATTACAGATATTCCTTATTTGAGTATAAATGCACGAGACCAAGTAAGAAGGTTCATCATTTTCTTGGATGCTGTTTATGATAACCATGGAAAATTGGCAGTAACTCTGGCTGCTCCATTCAAAGATTTATTTGTGGAGCCGGAAGATTTGCAAAGTGGAAATTATCAATTATATAAAAGACAGCATGATAAGGGGGAAGTGGAGACTTTCGAAGATGATGAGTTGGTGGTTAAGCATGGGTTTGATAAAAGTATTGCAAAGAAGGCGGCAATGTTTTCGAATGACGAGGAGAAGTTTGCATTTGCTAGGGCGTTGAGTAGGTTGCTGCAGATGAGTACGCAGGATTGGATTGAACAGGATGTAAGGTGAGCTAGGTGTGAGCTAGACGCGAGCGCAGCGACCACCTAGATTTGACTGAGAACAGCGAGTTGCAGCCTTCGCTCTAGCTGTATCGTGTAATTTACAAATTGGGAATCATACCAATTGACGAGTAAGAAGATGACAGGATAAACAAGAATGAGGTATAACAGACGACAGGCATGTTTTTGATTGTTCGAACCCCTATTGGGGCAGATTTGAGCCCCTCGAATCGCAGTGTATGGGTCAACTCTCCCTTGGATGCTAGGTGAGAGAGTTCCATCATTGGAAACACACCGAAATATTTGCATATTTAGTAAGTAGGAGGGATACTACGTTTCTGGAACTCTTTGAGGATTTTCCAATTAGCCAAGTAACCGTGGAACTTCGAATACCAATTAGTCGTATTCCATGCACACTAAATTGAATGACTTTGTGGCTTGACTATAAATTACTAAAATTACTGGTGAAGAGGACAAAATTAAAATACACTGCGAGCTATATTTTGCAATCAGGTATTTGCAGAACTGTGAGAAGATATAATTATAGCAAAGAGCAACAACAAATTGCTTTATTCTTTGTTACGAAGAAATTCTAGCGTATTGAAAAACAGACTTCACATAAGAGTTAATTTCTCGTACTCCTACGGACAAACATACTCACAAACTTACAGAGCAATCCAACTAAAGGAAATCCAGGCTCAATGCAATTAAACTCAACAAGCTTAAAATGTTGCAAACTCAATATATCCGAATTGCGGTCCTTTACGCCCGAATTAACAAAAGGTGCGAGTTAAAATAATGCATCCAATGCACGAGTCAATGAATGATTTTGATCTTATGAAAAATCGTTGAGATGCTTAATTACTTAATGGACCATAAGAAAGAAACGAGAAATTACGAGATGTTACATTCAAGTACTAAGCTAGAGAAATTTCACAGTCAATCTTTAGATAAGAATTTGACAATAAAATTATTAGAATAGACATTATATGAATAAATTATTAAAATAGACTTTTAAATTGGATTGACAGTATTAACTCTTCTGCTTGATATGCACTTACATTGTCATGAAATTGTTACGTAATCTTTTTTGATAACAATGTGTCAATCCCTTTCGGATTCGGTACGTTTCAATTGCCTTAAGCTAGATAACAACATTCAGCATACCAAATTGCTCTGATCATCTTGACAACTAAAAGTAGATGCATTTGTCCAAATGCGGAAACGATCTATATTTGTTATCCGTCGAAGAGGCGAAGCTGCGACCTGCATAACTTAATATCTATAATTATACATCAACCTGAAAGTTTGATCATAAGTTGTCGAAGCAAAGAAAATTATCTTGGTCGATTATATTGCTTAGCTCAAACGATTGTCGCCCGTCAAATATCACACTGATTTCCGAAATTGCACAAAAAGAAAAGGCAATTTTCGATCAAGGGAGAAGCAAAGAAAAATAAATAAAGAGTGAAAAGCTACTGTGATCTTCAAGCCATTCATTCGTTAACCTTTCTATAAGAGATTTATCAGAGCTATTTCATATCAATTTAAACACCACCCGTCAATATTACACATCACCCACTTTGATCAAGTAAAACTCTATTTTAAAAATAGACATGAACGATAACTACTACGACGTCACAATCAACACCAAACGTACTGTTCTACCTTCGAGGCAACAACAACAAGCATTTCCTAACTTGCTGACATCCACTCCAACTTCAAGTACGGTTTCCATTCATTCAAATGGTTCGGTTGGTTCATTAGCACTGTCATCCTCAGTCAGTTTGAATACAAAGAAGTCGAACCCAAGGAAACTGGGTTCGCATGTTTCCTTACCAACACTAAATGAAGGAAAGAGACCAGGTGATTATTATGTACAGAAACTAACTCCCGCCCTAATATTCAAAACTTCGGAAAGGAGGAAATCTGATCCATCAGGTACACTCGGTGATAACACTGGTAGACCTATATCTGGAGATTCGTTATCTTCGGATAATTCCCTGATTATATCATCACATTTCGAGATTCCTGCAGAATCAAGACTAAGCTCATTAACTTCCAATAATCCATCACCCGAAGAATCTCCATCAGCAAATAATTTTTCATTCAATGATGATTTACCAGAAATGAGCTTCGAAAATGAAGATTATAATACTTCAGCATCAACCTTAACATTAAAGGAATACGAAAATACTTCAGAATACGGGAAATTTGGCCGGATATCTCAAAACTCATCAAGTCGTAATTATTCAGTTACAAACATACCCAATGCAAGTCGTGATTATTCAGCTACAAATATTTCCAATTCAAATCGTAATTTTTCAGTTTCCAATGTTTCTGGAAGTTCAAATAGCATACCGGGGAATTACTCAAGTGCTTCCAATCTTATATATAATCTGGGTAGTTCCCTTGTACGTCCAATTTTAAGAAGTGCAAGTACCTCGCAAATGAAACCTTCTGGTTCTCAACCATTCGGAGGGTTAAAAAGAACCAAGTCGAGGTTTTTATCTTCTAAAGAATCTAAAGAAAGACAACAAATGAGAAAGAAGAAGTATGATGATTTTGATGATGACGATGATGTATTATTGGATGATATGGATAATCTTGTTTTTAATGTTCCAGTGATAAAAAATTCAGAATTGTATATAAATACAGGAGGATTCCACAATGATTTGATGACCACTGTTAGTAGATCACATTCTACAGGTAGTTTGAATCATGAGAGGAGTTTACCAAATTTGAATCATGAGAGGTCTTCGCCAAACTTGAAATCTCAAGAACCAATAGCAAAACCCATTACAATTGAAAGTGATTCTGATATTGGAAAATTCTCCCTTGTAAAGGATATCATTCTGGAAGAACCTGAACAACAACCACAACCAGCATCGTTAAATGATTTACATCAAGGTCATGCAGATGATCGTAAGATTTCGGAAAACATTACAAACTTTTATTCTCAAAGATCATCATCTGTTTCCAAACTAATCAAACTGACAAGAGAACAACAAATGATTTATAGATTACCAACGTATATCAAATCTCAAACATCCATGGAAGATTTGAACTTGATTTCTTTAGAGAAATTGAGTGTGATTGATCAAACAAGACCAATTAATCTTCCTCCGAAAACCATTGTTGATAAATCGAAACACAACAAAGAGTTTAAGAAGGTGCTTTCGAATTATGAATTGAATACGAAATCTTTATTAGATACAAGAAAGAGATCAAATCAAAATCATATACTAAATCATCAAAACTGGATAAAAATAATAGAGAACATACTGGCAGATACCTCCAAAGAATTTAATAAGAACTTCAATAATGAAAAGAATAATATTAGGAAATTGACTTGGGAATCGAATATTCCACCAAGTCATAGATTTGAATTTCTAATGAAGATTTTAAAAAGTAATTCCGAAGAAGATATTGATTCTCCTGATGGCAAATATTCATTTGAGTCATTGAATGAGAAGTACAATAATTTATCTTCATCAATTAAATCAAATAAAGATACGGAGTTCAATAATATCATAGATGTTATTTTGCAACGTCCATTATTTGAATCGATTCTAATTGAACTTTCAGACTCATTTTCTACCCTTAAATTCAATGAGAACTTCAAATATTTACTTTACATCAAATCATTATCCGAAGAAGGATTAAGAAAACATGATGAGTTGTTTTTGATTCCAATTTTCCTACTTTTATTCCAAAACACTCAACCATTAAAAGAGATCTATAATCTTGTTAGATTAATGAACCAACAAGTACTAACAACCGAATTCTTGGATGTTTTCAATAAAGGTTTATCCAATTGGAATAACGTTAATAAATCCTATTCAAATTCAAATTACCTTTACAAATTCATGCAAAAGTATGACGTTACTGAATTTGATAATTTGAATTCGAATATTGTTTTTGAGATGATTGTACAAATAAATGATAAACTTCCATTGAGTTTATCTGCCCCTACAACACCTGTTTTATCACAATCACAATTCAGTTTTTCATCAGGAAGTTTGACTCCATCGAGTATATTGATGTCGCCAATAAATGGCACTTCATTACAAACTGGTTCATCTGCCGTTTCATTACAAAATGGTACATCTTCAGCTTCATTCCAAACTACCGGGTCGGTTTCAAATGGCTCAGCTTCAGATCTATCGCTAACCCCTCATACAAGTCATGCATCTTTGGATGACTCTAATTATATAGATGTCAACTCTTCAACTTTACAATTGACTCTCAGAGTGATTCAATTGTTGGTAGTTTATTCGAATTCAACTAAACTGAAGAATAAGAATAATCTGAAGGTGTTGCAAACATTCTTGTTTTCCGTGATTAAGAATTATCATTTGAATTGGAATAGTTTGGATGATTTGATTAGAGGGAATAAGAGTATTAGGTTGAACAATAGTGGGGATCAGGTTGCTAATTTGGATGGATTTGTTGAGAAGTGGAAGGATGGATTTAAGAGGTGGTGAAGATTCGCGAGCGTCGCGACTGAATGTTCCAGGAATTCTTGAACAATACAAGAAAATGTATTGTCCATAAATGTCAGCCTACATATTTGCATATTTTTAGATTCAGTTTAGGAGTACCTCCCACTTCGGTACAAGGTACAATTCCCAGGTATTCAATTCTACATTACGTACGGTCGTATTATGTCACTTAATAGAATGGTTATTTATTCGTATTGAATTAATAGAAAATAATCATGTTAATACTTTTAAGTTGCTCTTATAGTTGTAGCGTATCCTCCCAATGCACAAATGAGAACTCCAATACTCACATATCCAATTCAATTTCCTCCGGATTATTCATCTCCTCCGGACTTATCTCCTCAGTGACAACGTTAACCTTCTCTGCCTTTACAAATCCAATTGAATCAGTACCAACATTGTTCTTTGCAAACTCACTAGCAACCTCTCTCTTGAATCTGAGCATATCTTTGAAAGTTGCTTCATTACCGTAATCCAATTCAAAGGTTTCCCATTTCAGCCAAACGGTTTCATTAATTTTGTATGCCTTTCCAACAAATTGAAATAATTCTCGTACCCGTGTGAATTGGGAGTGTTTAGTTTCAAAGTCTATAAATTGGAAAGCCAATTCATTCAATTGGGGCATTGTAAGTTGATTATCTTGTAAAATGAATTGGAATGTATCTCTCACAAGAGTAATATCGTCCACCACTTGCAGGGCAAGAACTTGATAAAGTGTGAATTTATTATCTTCAACAGTTTTGTTTGTATCACCTGAATCAATTTTCCTTACGCCATCCTTGATAATTTTAATTGACTTCATTAATAACCCATTATCATGTTCATACTTAGAATAAAGTAAAACAATCGGAAAACATAAATGAGATGGACAAGTGAGTAAACTTTGTTCAAATAAATCCCTAACTCTTTCAACTTTCAATTTATAATGAATTGCCTTTGAAAGGTAGACATTCCAAATCTCAAATCGAATATAAGAATCCTTGAAAATGGATAATCCACTCTCATATACTTGAAATGATTTTTCTACTCGCTTGACACGTTGAAGGAAAGATGCATAAGTTATGAAGTTTTGAGGAGTGGCCAACTTTGAATCTATTAATTTTTGATAAGCTGATGATACTTTATTAATTTCGTCAACTTGATTTTCATCTTCTACAAATGAATCAAGTAGATCCAAATAGAATGCCCACAATTTTGGTGATTTGTGGATTCGTTTATGGATGTCGATTTCTTTGTCAGTCACGTCAACGTTGTGTTTACTCAGTGCATCTGCACTTTCATCATTATTAATCAATAACACATCCTCAACCACTTTTATTGCCCTTTCATCGGGATCATCAAAAGAATCTGACAGTAGACAAAATTCACTCCATTTAATATACAAATCAGCCAATTGATCCAACGATTTGAATTGAGAAGTAACTGCTTTTGAATATATGATATTTGCAGTAGTATAATCATTTTTTGACGCATATTCGTTAGCGTATTGCACCCAAATATCAACTAGTGATCTTTCAGGATTTTCTGAATGGGCATTCAATGGGTTTATTTTATTAATTGCAACTGTATAGGTTTGTAATTTCTTATCCAATTTTTCATTAAAAAGTTCTAATCTTTGAAACCAATAATCAAGATTATTTATATCTTGACGAAGATTCATTTCATTAAGTAATAGTGGTCGATCTGCTAGAAGATTTTCAAAGATAGTCATTTTGAAATCTAATTCAGAATCATCAGTAACCTCAAGAAGTTGTCCTTCGGAATACTCAATATAGGAATTATAAATCTCAACAAAATCATGTGTGTTGGTACATGATCGAATTCCAAAATTATACAAGTATCTCACTTTTGAGTAGTTTGTTATGTATTTATAGTAATTTATTCCCTTCAATAGGAAATATGACAATTGATCTGGCCATTGTGAAATTGCACGAAACATCAATTCTTCAATTTTCTCTTCAACTACAAGGTTGATAAAATCATCTGAAGTCAATAAATCAAAATAATCTTTCCAAACGTTCAAAATTGAACTAGTTTTAGTCTTACCTGAATTGATCAACCTCTCATATACAAGAATAGCTTGTTCTAAGTCTCCAAATGAAATGAATTTGTCTGCGTATTCCTCCAAATTGGATTCTTCTCCTTCGAATTGTAAATATTTTTGATAAATTTTTGAAGCTGTAATTCCTCCAATACGATCTGCAAATTCAAGATATAATTTCCAAATTGATCCATGATCTTTTATATTCAAATTGAATAATGCTAAAT
The DNA here is from genome assembly GCA_030570035.1 of Kodamaea derodonti. Taxonomy (NCBI): domain Eukaryota; kingdom Fungi; phylum Ascomycota; class Pichiomycetes; order Serinales; family Debaryomycetaceae; genus Kodamaea; species Kodamaea derodonti. Next base: position 128,420 of record JAJLUU010000015.1, read on the forward strand.
TAAACATTCTTCGTATTCTTGATATTTGACCATATTGTTTGACCAAAAATTGTAAATATCTAGTCCATAATGGAACACTAGTATTCAACAAACTAATTGCTCTATCAAAAGCAAAATTCACACGATTGAATTGCAATCTATGATGATAATAATTTAATTTGGAAGCATGATCAACAAGTAAATCAACATAAATTAGCCATAATTCTTCTGATTTGGGTAACTCATTAACTGCCCGTTCTAATATAAATGCTTTGCCAATTAATGTTGATTCAGATTTTGTAGAATAATATTTTAACCATAATTCTATATTCTCAGGTTGTTTGATGAGTTCTTGTTCATATTGGATGTCATTTTCCGTAATTAGATCTTCTAAAGAAGGCATCTTAGTCTTGTTTTTCGCAGTCTTGGAGATGTGGTTAAGTAGCAGAATTTTGAAACGCTATGGAGGAAGAGATGATTATGACTATCCAGAGTGTACCGTAGAAGGGATAGATACTTGTCAATGATTTGGAAGAGGATTTGAGATGTTTTATAAATTATGTACTTTTGGTATATGAGGAAGCCTTACAAAAAGTTGAATTTCAGAAAATCTAATTGATCAAGTTTGACAAATTTATAAACGGGGTTGATTAACACTGTTTCTCTACCTCGTCAAGTGTGACAGAAGTGTTGCAGTCTTAACTTGGGTAAGAGTAGTCCTGAAAAGTTGTTTTTTGCAGTAATTGACTTCGCTTTAATGTACGGCAGAGTTCAGGTGACCGCTTGTATGCCTGCAATTGAGATATCATAGGGTAAGATCAACGGAAGAACTTCAGGTCACTTTGATGACAATACAATTGCTTCTTGCACCACGTTGGGTCGGTTGCAAAATGTATCGAGTTACCACATACAATAATAGAATAATCCTCTAATAAAGCTAAGCAACCTTACTCCATGGATTAAATTGTAATGTAGTTGATCTGATTTCCAGGCAATGTGCTACTTAAAGCACTTCCTGCTGTGGAGCTGCCAACCTCCTCCATCAATTGCATCGTACAGCGCCACAGTAACTTCAAGAATATCCACTAGAGTATCTTACACACTTCTTTTCAAGTCATTCTCTATGTATTGTAACTTAAGTCCAAGCGAACCCAACTGTATCGACGTATCCTTCTCCCATACTAAAGGCTACTGCAAACTATTTTTGCTGCGTTCTTGTAGTATAAAAGTCACAACAGTGTGCGACTAATTTAACTCAACAACGATAACGATTCTATCAATTCATCATGTCCGGTGCTGGTAATAGAGAAGCAGTCTTCCCTACACGTATGACTCTTGGAGTCATGAAAGGTAAGTTAAAGGGAGCACAACAAGGTCACTCGCTTTTGAAAAGAAAATCGGAAGCATTAACAAAGCGTTTTAGGGATATTACTCAAAGAATAGATGATGCTAAACGTAAGATGGGTAGAGTTATGCAAACCGCTGCATTCTCATTGGCAGAAGTTCAATATGCTACCGGTGACAATATTTCATATCAAGTTCAAGAATCTGTTAATACTGCCAGATTCCAAGTTAAAGCAAAGCAAGAAAATGTTAGTGGTGTATATCTTCCAACATTTGATAGCCATATCAATGAAGAAATCAATGATTTCAAAATGACTGGTTTAGGTCGTGGTGGTCAACAAATTCAAAGAGCTAAATTGGTATATACAAAGGCTGTTGAAACCTTGGTTGAATTGGCTTCTTTGCAAACTGCTTTTATTATTTTGGATGAAGTTATCAAAGTCACAAACAGAAGAGTAAATGCAATTGAACATGTGATCATTCCAAGAACTGAAAATACAATCAATTACATTAATTCAGAATTGGATGAATTAGATAGAGAAGAGTTTTATAGGTTGAAGAAAGTTCAAGAAAAGAAACAGCAGGTGGTTGCAGAAGCTGAAGCCGAAGAAGCTGAATTAGCGAAGAATGCGGAAGAACTCGCAGCAAAGAATGCTGAAGAAGCGGCTGCTGCAATTGCAGAAGAAGAGGCGAAATTAACTCCAGAAGAAAAACTCGAACTTAAGGAACATGAACTTGAAAAGGATGTTGAAAAGTTGGATATTCAATCCAAGGATGAGCCGGCTGATTCGAGTGATTTACTTCAAGAGAATGAGGATGATGTTATTTTCTAGGTAACTCGAAATTGAGCAACGCAAGATGTTGTGAGGGTGTACTTTGGTAAGATACTTAATACTTTGAAGCAGTAACAGAGGTCACTGGCCCTCTGTGGTGCTCTGTATAAGCATTCAAAGTGTCCTTCCTTTCAACAGCGTTGATAAAAAGAAAATAGCAAGCATTGTGGTGTATTTAAGAATACCGAGTTTTGGGGCGCCTATACTGGTGATGCCTGGTAAAAATCCATAACTGTAGTAGTTAATTCTAATTATGACAGTTTTAATCTATAACGTAACACAATTTGTACTTGTAAATCAGAGTAGTAATTCGCATTTATTGGAAGGCTGTATCAACTATTAGCTACAACCTTTGGATGTTGAGAGGTGGCTAACGGGAAAAACTTCTTTACTACTACTGCCCCGATGACATCCTTGCAAAGCTATTAAGAATTAAAGGAGTTGAAGACTTCAAAACAGGGAAAGGAAATCGAATGTTGTTAATAATAGATAAATTAAAAAAGATCTGTGTTCCATTGTTAAGCTAGATACGTTCACCAGTAGCTGAGTATATAGTCGACGGTGTACAAGTGTCAATTGCAGCAATTCAATCCAATTGGATTGAGATTTTATTTACCATGTAGATTTTACACCTTTAGCTTTTACCTTATATCACCATTTCACCAACCTGCAAATGATGAGCTTATTTTATTGAGTTAGTATGTCTTTCAACTGTAGAAATGAATTGTCTGACTTCCTTGAACCAATGTGAACTTTCAGACCAGCCACTTAATAATGTTCAAGCATATGTTTTGCTTACCGATACAATCCTACGCATACAATTAGAAGCCATAGAAAATCTAATGTGCAGAAGCTATCAACCCAAGTCTGACTGACATGTGTCAATGTGTTCATCAAATATTTTAAACCCCCTTCCTGGATCCCAAAGTGTAAATTGCAGCCATAAAATTCAAGCGAAATCCAGCACATTAATTGCCAATCCCCATTAGAAGTATTCAATAGAGGTATGTATTGATTCAATTCATATTCAACGCGATGAAAACTCTGGTAAACTTCGTAAAGCATTCTAATCTCGATTGTGCTACATCCTGGAGTAAGAAAATTATTGACTCGAAGGTAGAAATTAGATGTGCAGTCTCCGCTAGAGTCAAACCACTTGGGCGGATATTAATAACACTAGGTTAAACTTTTCGAGAATATGAAAGGATACATTTCATCTTGAGTTTTACACACTTTCTAGTAATTGGTGTCGAATAAGTTTCTTGTGAAGAAGTTGACCGAGCTTAGTTACTTAGGATGCAGGCATTGGATTAATTACTTGAACGTTAGTTTACATAACCGCTTCGCTACAGAATCATATTACTCGGTATATTTAAGTCGTTGTGTTCCTTCAGACTTTCGTGAAATAATTTATAGGTCCGGATTCGAATAAACTCTAATTTCTACTCAAATCACTCTCATTCTAACTCATGCAACAGTATAACCCCCATCTACCAAAATATCAGTCCCTGTAGTATAGGTACTTGCGTTTGAAGCCAAATACAAATAAGCTCCAACCAATTCTTGAGTCAATCCTTCTCTGCCTAATGGAATCAACCTTAACCAATGATCTTTTGTTTCTGGGTCTGCAAAATCGGAAATCTCTGTACTTATATAGCCTGGAGACACGGTATTTACTCTTGCAAAACCAGCCCATTCTACTGCTAATGATTTACTTAAGTGAATTACTGCAGCTTTAACAGCATTATAAGGTGCTTGTAATTGAGGTACGTTAACAATATGACCAGACATTGAGGCAGTTATGACTAAAGATCCCTTACCATTTTTCTTGAAGATCTTCCCAACAGTCTTTGCACAATAATAAACTCCATTGAAATCTAAATCGATAACTTTATGCCATGCATCATGACCTTTGGTTTCTATAAGTGAGCCATCAGTCCATGGAATACCTGCATTAGCGACAAAAATATCAATTGTACCAAAATCCTGTTCGATTTGAGAAATAACAGCTTCAACGTCTTCTGAATTGGATACATTACATCGATAAGCCTTACATTTCACATTATATTTGGTCGAAATATACTCTGCTTGGTCATCTGATGGTTTTGAATTATACCAAATAGCAACATCGGCACCAGCCTGTGCATAAGCTTCAGCCACAGCCAAACCAATTCCACTTGACGAGCCTGTGATCAGTGCCACTTTACCTTTGAGTGAGAACAATTCAAGCACGTTCGTCAGCAATTGTGGTGCTTTGGTTGGTAAATCTCCAAGCTCTTTGTTAATATATGATTGCACCATAGCGATAGTTGTTGTTCTTAAAAATTATTCAAATTATTCAAATTATTCAAATTAGGATATTACGAGGGTTTTATACGATAAGCAATTTCAGAGATGCCCATTTGAAATCCTAGGAATCCAGATTTATGTAGTGACGGAACGGGCCTCAACTAAATCGACCTGGTTTTGTACCCTGATATACGTGACGTCATGATTAAGATAATTTGCATCTCGAGCCTAACGAGACAGCCCCGGGATGGTTACAAGAACCCTTGAAACTGAAGTGAGAATACAAGAGAAATTAACGATGACAGCTAGTTGAAGTGGTAATAGTATATATCGTTTAGATTAATCTAATGTTGAAAATATAAGTAAGTGAACAACATAAGGCAGTTACATTCGATGGTCTAAAAAAATTAATTTAGATCGGGTGTAACTTCGGTTAGGAACGCTTTCAAATTTGCACCCATTTTAATTATAGGATCTTGAATAGACAGTTTGATTCCCATTTCTCTCCTATCCACATACCGAGGTGAGTTTGGGCAGTACAGATATATAAATAGAATATGTATTAACTAAACATACTAATACCATAATGTCTAGGCAAACATTCAAGATGCTTGAAGAATCCCTTATGTTTGCTCCGATCATATGAACAACCACGATTTGGTGTTCAGTAATAACAAGATCTTATTAGGGAATCATGCTGCATTCCCATGCTGACTAAGTTGCTTACATCCCATTTCGCTGGGATGATTGAGCCTCATACCAAGTGAGACTACGCTCCACTTTGCTAGCCTAGTACACACGCTTAGCAGGTGGAACTGGCTTACAATCATTTTCATCCAATGTGGTAGCAATAACTTTTCTGTAATCCAATGTAACCTCATCACCAAATGCTTTTTGGTATGATAAAGTATGCTTTCTCCAGTCAACATCATCTCTATCTGGGAAATCATCTCTGGCATGAGCACCTCTTGATTCGGTTCTTGCAGCAGCAGACTTAGCAGTTTGAGTGGCACAAGTTAATAAGTTTTGTAATTCCAAGGTTTCAACCAAATCAGAATTCCAAATCATAGAACGGTCAGTGGTCTTAATGTCGGCAAAAGATTTATCAACCTGAGAAATATGTTCAACACATTGATCCAAAGTATCTTGAGTTCTGAATACAGCACAACCCTTTTGCATAGTATGTTGCATTTCATCTCTGATTTGAGCAGTTGATTTTGAACCATTAGCAGTTCTTAATTTATCCAAGTTTTGGATAGATTCAATACCAATATCCTTTGGAGCAGCAACATGAGGAGTACCTGGAGTTAACGAATCTCTAATGGTGTGGGAAACAGCTCTACCAAATACAACCAAATCTAAAAGAGAGTTAGCACCTAATCTATTAGCACCATGGACAGAAGCACAAGCAACTTCACCACAAGCCAATAAACCTGGTACTACCACATCTTCTCCATTTGGACCCTTCTTCAAAACTTCACCCTTCCAGTTAGTTGGAACACCTCCCATATTGTAATGGACAGTTGGTAAGACTGGAATTGGTTCCTTAGTTACATCAACACCGGCAAAAATTTGAGCAGTTTCAGAAATACCTGGTAATCTTTCATGCAAAACCAGGGAAGGAATATGAGATAATTGTAAGTGGATATGATCCTTCTTTGGACCAACACCTCTTCCTTCATTAATTTCCATAGTGATGGCACGAGATACAACATCTCTTGAAGCCAAATCTTTAGCAGATGGAGCATAACGTTCCATAAAACGTTCACCTTCAGAATTTACAAGGAAACCACCTTCACCACGAGCACCTTCAGTAATAAGGCACCCAGATCCATAAATACCAGAAGGATGGAATTGAACGAATTCCATATCTTCTAATGGTAAGCCGGCACGTGAGGCCATGGCGTAACCATCACCGGTACAAGTATGAGCAGAAGTACATGAGAAATAAGCTCTCCCATATCCACCAGTTGCTAAAACAGTACGCTTAGATCTGAATCTATGTAATGTACCATCTTCTTGATTATAAGCCATAACACCAATACATTCACCATCTTGCATCAATAAATCGGTAGCAAAGAATTCAATGAAGAAATGAGTATCATGTCTTAAAGATTGACCATATAAGGAATGTAATAAGGCATGACCTGTTCTATCAGCAACAGCACAAGTTCTGTAGGCTTGACCACCTTTACCATATTCCTTTGATTGACCACCAAAAGCTCTTTGATAAATTCTTCCTTCTTCATTTCTTGAGAATGGTACACCGTAGTTTTCTAATTCGTAAATAGATTGTGGAGCTTCTTTAGTCATGTAATGAATAGCATCTTGATCTCCTAACCAATCAGAACCTTTCACTGTATCATACATATGCCAATGCCAATCATCTTTATGCATATTACCTAAGGCAGCATTAATACCACCTTGAGCGGCAACAGTATGAGATCTTGTTGGGAATAATTTGGAGATACAAGCAGTTTTGAATCCAGCTTCCGCCAATCCAAAAGCTGCTCTTAAACCAGCTCCACCTGCTCCAACAACTACTGCATCATATTCATGATCAATAATATGATACTTCTCAGACATATATTTAGCTGCATTGAAATCATTTCCTTTAACCGATCCAATAACTGCTTTAGCTACGGATGTTTGTGAAAATTGTCTTTGAATTCCCTGGCTGAATGCCTTGGATACTCTGGTACTTAACATTAGGAAGAAAGTGTAGTTTTTTTGATTACTCTGAGGTTGAAAATGCTTCATGTGCGGGTGAAAAATGGGGCCTACAATCCAAATTCGGATACCCTACGGGTATCCTAGAGGAGTTTACAAGAGTTAGTGATTAACTATGGATGACTAATTGATCCTTGTATTCATTTACTATTCCAATTCAAAGAATTTCTATGCTTATATACCTTCAATACATATTCCAGAGAAAATTATTAATTGGAGCATTCTTAGTGGATGATGCGACAATGAAAGTCATAAGTACGGAAGTTTCAATATTGCCGATTTTTGGAAATGTGAGCGATTGCATACCTCAGAATGACTTAAATAGTGGTTTGTTGTTGTATGGCTTAGGTATTAAGGGTTTGGAACTGATCCGAGGTATTCCTTTCATCCTATGAAGCCTGCTTATGTAAGTTTGTTTGCAACTGTTTTTGTATCCGGATTCGGAGCCGAGTGATAAGGAAGTTAGTTAGGAATTTTATAGAAGCTGAACTGAATTATGGAGAGGACCAGGTGTGCTCCGAGTTAAAAAAATATGAAACGGGTGGGTGATACACCATGGTTGCTATACGGTGGCTACATTGTTACTTGTACAGAAACTGTCGACACCACGTAAAGATCAAGGAATGTCGGAGTTCGTTCACACCTTCAGACAGCTCAACGTGCAACGTACTCTACTCATATGCAATACAAATTTCTGAGGAGTACTTTAAGGAGTGGGGATAAACTCGTATCGTAATATTGTAGATTCATGAGCGGCCAATTACTTGCTGGATATTCCAAGGCATTCAGCTGGGGTGGAAAGGGTTCTTTATATAATTTAGGGCATTTAACTCTCACTGGATACATTATTTTAATCTTGCTACAACACTGATTGCAAATATGTCAGAGATTCAACAAGTTTACCAACTAATTGGTAAAAAGTTGTAAGAAATTGATCGATTAATAATGCAAATGTCCTAGAATACGATGTAATCATTAAAACGAGCACCGTATGAGAGCTGGATAGGATACCTTGCTTGCCCGCGAAGTCACTTCTTACTTCAGCAATCCCTGGGATGACAAAACCAACCATTTACAGGCACGGTATTGAAAAGAGATAAGATGAGGGTCTATAGAATCTTTCCAAATAGAACGTTTCTGAACTATTGATGTAATTGAGATTTCACGGAACATCTTATACAAGCTTGCACCAAACCAATACTAGTCACAGCATTTCCCAATACTCTATCACAGCAAGCATAGGGTCTAGTCCGAAAATATTTGTACCTATTAGTTTGGCTGCGAAAGTTTCAAAAGTTTCAAATTTAGCAACAGAATTGGAGAGTTGTGATGTAATCAGAAATTATGTCAAGTTTCCAATTTTAATGTACCATCTCTTAAACTCTGAAAGAAGCCGTTTTTGTAACATGAAATCCTGGTTTCTTTGCTACTATTGAGCTCTTATCATTAGTTAAATAGAGTAGGTTGTATTTCTAGTTGAAAATATTCACAGCTTGGTACATTTACAGTGAGGTCTACAATTGTATTCGCCATCCATGACATTAATCTATAAAATTCCTAAACACTACAGTAACCACCATCAACCTTGATATCAGTACCAGTAGTATAAGTGGCTGCATCAGAAGCCAAGTACAAGTAAGCACCACATAATTCTCTTGGAAGACCCTGTCTTCCCTTTGGAATCATGGCGTACCATTTGTTTTTCATATCGGTTGGTACGAAAGCAGATAATTCAGTTGCAATGTAACCTGGAGATACGGTATTGACACGAGCAAAGGCAGCCCATTCAATAGCTAAGGATTTACCTAAATGCAAAACCCCAGCCTTAGCAGCATTATAAGCAGCTTGTAATTGTGGAACATTTACAATATGTGCTGACATTGAAGCAGTCATGACAAGGGAACCAAATCCTTGAGCTCTGAAGATTTTACCAATGTTCTTTGAACAATAGTAAACACCGTGTAAATCAACATTGACAACATTGTGCCAGTCATCATCAGTTTCTTGATCGATCATAGCGCCAGAAGTCCAAGCGATACCGGCATTTGCAACGAAGATGTCGATGACTTGGAATTCAACATGAATTTTATCAATGACATCTTTAACTTGTTCAGCTTTTCTAACATCACAATTGTGGTAAATAATTTGAGCTTTTGGGAAGGCTTCAGTTAAGATTTTAAGAGCGTTAGCATCTGGAGCGTAATCGACAATAGCCAATTTAGATAAGCCAGCTTGTAAATAAGCTTCTGAAATAACGAAACCAATACCTCTGGCACCACCGGTTACAACGGCAGATTTACCAGCAAGTGAAAAGAGTGACATAACATTTGGTGCTAAGTCTGGGTATGCAGCTGGTAATTCACCAATATCAGTATTACAGAAAGATTCTGGAGTAAAAGATTCAACAGTCATTATTGTTTGTATGTGTTTGTTATTCCAATCAGGGGTTCTTCTATATATTTATACTAAACTTTTGCAGTCATCTATTTCGGAAAGATCGAACCTTGCGATGCAACGGAAAAATCATAGTATGGCATACTCACGATTACGCCAGGAAAAAGAAATAATTGTGTTGCGGAATCAATATTTGAAGGGAACAACGGTACAAACACCAGATGGAAGTTCAAGTGATTTGATAATTCTTTATTTGTGTTATGGAATTGGTTCAATTCTCCCGAGCCTTCAAATTTCTCCGACTTAGTATGGAAAAAATGTGGGGTGCATGCTGGTGGAAAACTAGGGCCGCCTTGAGTTCGGGAGAATCCAAGTGAGTAGGTGGAGGAAAAAGGGAAGTGTAAGTGGAGGAGACAATGGAATTTGCAACAGCAACTTGCATGCAAGCACTGAGGTTTATGAGCATTTGCAGCCATGAAGCATTTTAGGGGCAATACCGGGTGAGAGTACTACATACTGGTAAGTCATTACTCTGTAAGGAACATGACAGATGACCTATGTATCATTCACATTAGCTAAATTTTGGTTGCTCGCACTCCACATTACACCCCTCATTGTTGTTAATTATTTACAATAATAAGTAGATTTCGTAAATTATAAACAAAAATAGTTAAAAAATGTTAATTCAAATTTAGTAAGAATCCCCACATTTAAAAGCCCCTATTATCATTTAAGCTACACTAGACAATCAGGAAAACAATTTATACGACCACAGCACTTTTATGTTCTTAACAGTGGAAAAATGTGTTTTGAACGAATCCAAACGAAAAGTAGCCGATATTAATAGTATATTTAATAGACGGCATATAAACTCCAAGAAATGGGCGTGTGGTCTAGTGGTATGATTCTCGCTTTGGGTGCGAGAGGCCCTGGGTTCAATTCCCAGTATGCCCCATTCTTTTTTTTTTGCTATTAGACTTTCAGACAAAATCTTAAGCCTACAGGATTCACATTTTCTTTCGACACAACACCGATTAACCCCCTTAATTTATAATATGGATGCATTGTCGACTTAAATTTTGACAAGTTAATTGTATATGGGCGTGGAATGTAGAATTGTTTAAACCTCAAAAGGCTTATCTTGCAGCTCAACCAAACAAGATCTTCCCTTTTAGATAAAATAATACTACGTTTACCTCATCCACCCCCTTCAAGTTTACATACAGATCCTCATGAAAGTAATACCAAAAATACATCTACTACACCGCCTCCCCTTTTGCAACCAACTTCCGGCGCACGTGACCAACCACTCATACGAAAATCAATGCTACGAATTGCTGTTCAATCAATCATGGATGAAGATCTAACTGCATCTGTATGGGATGATGTCCTTTCTCCTAATACAGGAACGACATCAATTTTTGCTAATATGGGTTCCACAACCAATGCTTTTTCTAGTATGGATCCATTTAGAAGTGATAATGAAAATGAGAATGAGGAGAATCACGAACTAGAAGAAGACGAGCAAGAGCAAGAAGATGACGAGGATAACGACGATCACATCAATAATAGTCAACTCCAATCACCCAACTACCAAAATGAACAACTCCTTGATTTGAAAAAAGAACATACACAGCAGTTACTTTCAGAATTAACTGAATCTAATGGTACTTTAGATAATTTAGGAGAGAGTATAATTTCCCCAAAGAGAGTGAATCCTTCTGAATCATTATTCAATGTCAAAGATTCACCAATCAAAATGCTTCCTGATCTTCCAAATTCCGGTAAGCGTGTAGTAAGTAAGAATTCGCTGAAATATAGAAATAATCCAAGAGGTAGAAAATACTCATCCAAAAGTGTCATAACACATTTAATTGATCAAGAATCAACGGATGCTGATCCTTTATCGTTGAATAATAATGATGCTGTTGATATCAAGACCAATAGTAGAAATATCGTAGAAGAAACCGAAGCTCCATTATATGAATTAACTCCCAAGAAAAAGAAGGAGGATAATTTGAGAGATTTATCTAAAGCGGTTGATGTTTCAGTTACACCAAGACCAAACCAACCACATCCAAAATTGGATATTGTTGTTGGAGATCCAATCAAAGTTGGAGAAATTACAAATGCATATATTGTTTATAGCATTCGTACTAGATCCGATGGTTCAGATAATCTTCCCAAAGAAATCACCGTGAGTAGAAGGTATAAAGATTTCCGTTGGATTTATAGTCAATTGCAACAAAATCATCCAGGTAGAATCATTCCTCCACCACCATCAAAACAAACTTATATTGGTAGATTCAATGAAAACTTCATTGAAAATAGAAGATTACTGTTGGAAAAGATGTTAACTAAGATGTCCAATATTTCCATTTTATGTAATGATCCTGATTTTATAATGTTCTTAACCAGCCAAGATTTTAATAGTGATTCAAAAGATAGAGAAAATGATTTGACCGTTTTGGAAACCTCAGAAACTTCTGCTGCTGTTGCTGCTGCTGCTGCCGATGCTTCTGCTGCTGCAGGTTCAAGTGGTGGCTTCATGTCCTTATTTTCAATCACAAATAAATTGACTGATCCAGATAATTATTTCACTCAAAAGAAGCAATACATCGATGAACTTGAGAATAATTTGCGACAATTCTCAAAATCCTTGGAATTGATTGGTACTCAAAGATTGGATTTGATTGGAGTTTTGGAAGAGATTTCGTTAACTTTAGATGAGTTGAGCTCATTGGAAATCCTGAAACTTACAAGTGACTTACTTTTAGCATTCAGTGAAGTCCAAATGAAACTCAAAGAGAATTTGGATAGGATAAACTTACAAGATCAATTAACCTTGGGATTTACTATTGAAGAGTACCTAAGAATCATCGGCTCTATAGATCATGTCTTTGATACGAGGTTAAACATTTATACGCAATTCCAATCGTTTAGTGGAGAATTATCTAAGAAGCAACAACAATTCGATAAGGTTAGTAAGAAATATGGCGCACCACCAAGTGATAAAATCGGTAATTTGGAATTCGAAATTGGAAAGTTGAAGGCAAAGTCGGAAAACTATGAAGCTCTGTTTGTGAATATTTCGGGGGTTATAAAGGAAGAGATTGCTAATTTTGAGTTCGAAAAGATTGAGGATTTCAGGAATAGTGTGGAGATTTTTATTGAGAGCTCGATAGAGAGCCAGAAGGAGGCGATTGAGTTGTATGAGACCTTTTTTGAGAGGCAGAATTTGGCAGATGTATAGCTAACAGAAGCGGAGCGAGCGTTTGCCCATAAGGGGTGCAGCTGCTACTTAAAGATTTGGAACGGAATTGACAAATAGCTTTTCAGATCGCATAAACTGTGGAGAAGATTCGTATTTTAGTGATTTTTAATCGAGGATATCCGCATTGCTGTTTTAATGTGAGATGTAGCAATTGTCAGCTGCCTTTGAGGGTCCAGTTGTAGGTTAATGATCGAGAAACTACTCACCAACAACCTATTTTCTGCGGGAATGGACTAACGTATTGTCAACCTGGGATGCGTATGCATCTAGGTACTCCAGTGCTGAAACTGGTTGAAATATCGGTTGCTCCGGACTAGGTTGCAAATTGGAAAAACGCTTCATAGAGCAATATACTACCATGGCTTGCCAATTCATCTCATCAATCTTGCTCCTCAATGGCTAAAACAACCACATTTGGCTAAAACCACTACCAATGTACTCCCCTCCTCCTCACAAAAGTAAATCTTGTGTCGCAATTGGAAGTTTCATCCCGAATGTGCAGTTGGAGGATGCTGCACTTACGTACAAATACACAAAGATGAATTAAATATAGATGAATTAACAATGATGACGTTTAAAAATAATGTTCTCGTTTGTAGTTGCATTGTTATGATGCCAAGTAGGTGTGTTAGACCCTGTAAGATTTGAATTTCGAGGTACGAGGAGTTGTAGTGAGAGGCGTTGTACCAAATCGAGCATGTTCGTCACTTTCGATACTTTAAATTGAAATTGCCCGTTTGTACTGAATTGAGCATATTCATTTCTTTCGATACCTCAAACCGAAATTGCTCATCACATTAAAGTTTTGTACACCAACGTTGACAGTGTGCGCATTTATTATTAGTTGACTCATATATGATAGTAAGTGTAATTGGGAGGGAGCAGAGAGTCACTGAGAGCACAGAGAGGAATGAGAGCACAGAGAGCAACTACTGATAAGATAAGATACGACACAGAATGTTGTCTGAGAATGTTGTCAAGATGCAACAAAGCTACTTTTTTTTTGCAATCTACTCCGATATCTGCGATATTCCAATTAGACGAACTAAACATGAGGGGATGAAATTTAGGAGGTGAAGTCAACACCTCGTAGGAGATTCAGTAACAATCAGCCCCCCGGATATCAACTAATTATATTTTAAATCTATTTCATCTATATATCAACTGAAATTTCCATATTTAAGGTTTTACTAATACTGTTCGATAATAACGCAAAGCCTAACTCGTTTTGACCTGCGACCTAAATGTTAGGGGCGTTCACTACGGGCGTTAATGAACGTATTGATCTTACATTTGTTTACCGACTATATCTCCACAGTATATTTTACTCCACTTGTTGGTATCCTCTACTCCACTTGTAGGTGTACTCTACTCCACTTGTTCTGCATTTAGACAGGTTAGTCTTCTCCACTCGGTTTAACTTGACACTCCGAAATCTTTGTAATCATAAACCCCCAAACTTCAATAAATAGCAGCTTTAGGCTAGTTATATAAAAAGGAGACGCTCCACATGACAATATAAAGCTTATCAGAGGATATTTTATAGGAGTCTCTTCATGAAGGATATATAAAGTAGGGTATATAATTAATAAGAGGTGTTCATAGAGTGATATTATTGAATATGAGCATACACCTGAATATGAAACTATCAATCTTGTCTATACCAAGAGATAAGTATTGGATATTCACCAGTTCCGTACTTCAATTACTTCATAATGAATCATCAAAATTGAGTGAATATGAAATAGATGAAGAAGAAGATGATGAAGGTGACGAGGATGACGATGAAGATGATGAATTGGAAACTGAAGGAACAGATAGTGATAGTCATTCTTCATCAATTTCAACTCCAATTATATCAAGTAATAAGCGATTTTCAACAGGAAGCAATGCTTCAAATTCAAGAATCTTATCTGTTGATAATACAAGTAAACTTGGGGTTGACGGATTTGCAAATCCTGAACATTCTGATTTGGATGACTCAGATCATGATCTAGAAGATGAAGAGTATTTCTTTCATATTGGATTTACTCCCCATGAAGCTACGGTGATTTGTTCTACCAAATTAATGATCAATTTATTCACAGAACCAATTCAAGTTTGTCATGATTTAAATTATACAGATGTAAAATTATTGGATGAAACTTTCATAAGTTTGCAAGTTGATAGTGAAGGCGGATTCGATAATAGTTTAGGGATATTGAATCTTACAAAACCATTCTCAGATAATGGAATTTCATTATTCTTTTTATCACTGCATTTTAATAATATCGTATTAGTACCTTATAAATTTAAAGATAAGGTTGAATTATTAAGAAAACAACCTCCAACAAGAAATATCTCAAATATCGAAGATCTGGAATTGGCAAAAAACACCTTCGAACTCTTCAAAAAAGCAGGTATAAAACCAAAAATTAATCATAAAGTTAAATTATTACTCACAGGCGCAAGATCAGGACAAGTTCAAAATTCCATCTTGAAAACGACAAAGATTTTACTGTCAATTAAAACAATTCCTGAATATTTTGCGATCACAAGAACTTCAATCAATGAAGTTAGTTTGATCTTACCAAAATCTTCTAATCTCAGAAATCAAATGGGATTCAATGCTACCCATATTATTGGTTCAACTCAAGATGTAATAATCCCAATAACAATCGATTTCCATAAATTACCTTTGGATTGTACAGGCATTGTTGCAGGTGTTGCAAGTAAATTATTTAATGGTATAAGAGCATTTGGAGGTGACGATGATTACTATAATAATTGTATCTACGAAATGAATTATCTTTCAATGGCAAGGTCGGGTTTGATAATGATACCCAAGGAGAATGTTGCTTTAATTTCGAAGATACTAAACTCTCCAAAAGAGAGTTTGATGAAGAAGCTTAGTACGAAGTTTTTACCAGAGACGGAGTATGAGGAGTTTAGTGTTTAATTTGACTCACGAGCCTCTGGACGAGTTGGGAAGTGGTTTGACTGATGAGATGAAGTAGGTATTTGACTCATGTGAGGAAGTAGAGCTTTCCACTAGGTTGAGAAAGATAGAGAGATGTCGACTAATGGATAATCGAGAACAGGGAATAGCCATGAAATGGAATTGCTACGGACTTGTTTGGAATTACTATGAAAATCATGTTTTTCACCAAATCGCCATACCCCGACATACTACCTAAATGACTCTTTTGAAGAACCCACATATATCCTTCAACGATCATAACCTTGTAAATAATTAGAAACCCTGATGACTATATAATATTTATGAATAATATAATAATGACTTTTTCAAAAATCTTTCATAAGAAGTACTCGACAACAGTGAAATTTCATTTTCCATGTTGTATGGTCGACCAATTCTGGATTGAGCCAATTTCTACCAAAAATGAACGATTGTAACTATTATGATTTCAACGGTTGCAAAAATGCCTTCGAAGTCCGAATTACAGTTTCAACAATGAATACTGATGAATCAAATGAATTGAGGGATATGAATGACAACCACAGTTCCTTGGTTGTAAGTAACACTCAATAACATGTGAAATTGTACTTTATACTCAAGTGCGTATCATCACCCCCTTGAATCGAAATCCCAATTAGTTTCACCGAAACAATTACGAGGAATGCACTCAGTCGAAATATATAAGAGAAGTGACCAAATTCCTATCATACGAATTCCTAATTCCACTTTAAAGTGGATATATGAAGACGCACGCGAATGCAATGTCATGCCATGCTAAGATTGACAATTTGAGGTACAAGGTACGACTTCGAAAAGTGACAACATTAGGAAATGTAACCATCATGGAATTTAACTCACAGCAAAGAGGGTTATAAAGTATAATTATAGTAGTGGAATTATGCAAAAAGGTTTGGTGGAATTACCTATAGAATTATTTATCATTTCTAAATGTCTAGGAATTATGCAGATTTGCAGCCTCATGGATTTGTAAAGATAATCAGTTCGGGAAAGGTGAACGATAATCAAGCCTGGATATGCACAGACGCTTTTCGAACGGTTATGTAAAACAACATATTTTCTGAATTGGGTCACCTTTGAGCTCATGCAAATCGTCAAATGTCATATTAATAACAATTGAACACCATCAGGTTACCAGCTTCAACGATCCACCCTCCATCTGAAATACATGAGTCCTACAATATTCATGAATAACGATCTTTGTCTCCGTGATTATAACAATTACAATCTCCCTTTGACCAAATTGATCTGATAAGACTCTTTCTAGGGTGAATGACTCCCCAAGATCTGGAAGTTTGGTCCAATTGTCTAAACTCCAACCAGTAGTACTCAAACATGGTACGAATGCACGAAGTTCCTTCCAATGAGGAATTTGATCAACAATTTCCGCATTGAAAGGATTTCCTGTTAGTTGAATAACCTCCATTTTCTCACCAAACTTTGAAAGATCCAAAGTATTTAACGAATTATTCATTAGACTTAATTTTTCCAAGTTTGACGGACAAACAAATTTATCCCATTGATTTGAAGTTAACTTGCAATTTTCAATGACAAGCTCCAGAACCGTATCTGGAATAAAAACATGATCCGGAATGGTTAATGTACATTTTCGAAGAAAGAGAGCAGTTAAATAAGGAGATGAAAACCAGTCATTCCTTAAGGTTAAATTCAAATGTTTAAATGATGCTTCTTTTTGGTCTGGGTGTAATGCTTGTGAATGATGTTTCATGACATCTGTAATGTGTAACCTATCTGGTATCACAATTTTATGATCCAACTGTAGGAGCTGCAAATCCAACTCTTCAAGGTTTGTGTTGATTATTAATTTCAAAGGAACATCTAGGATTGATAATTTCTTCAATCCCAATGGGAAAGTCATTCCATTGAGGACATTCCTTCCATATTGGAATCCACTACTATCACTCTCATATAAATCACCCCAACCTTTATCAAGAGAACAGACAAACCCGCCAAAATTCCCTAAAGAAATCTCCTTCAATCCTGGAGGCCATTCTATCCCACTATCTATTCTGATTCTACCAGGATCCAAATAATTACCATAATCGAAAGGTTCATGGAAATCAAGATAAAATTGTTGTAAAATTGATGGAAGGTTTGCGAATGTAATAATTGATGTATTCATGCAATCATTCTTAACTTTCAATCTTTCAACTCTGAAGATTTCCAAATTGGATGGATATTTTACATCCAAAACATCGGTCTTACCAACTTCACAGTTCAATAATTCTAGGTTCTTTAAGCATGGCAAATCTTGAATATTCTGTAAATCTATGACACTATCGCGATGAACAATAGAAACTATTCTTTTCGGAAATTTACAAGATCCATTTGAAACATCCACCTTTCGTAGCATTTCTAAAGATTCAAGATTTAATTGCGTACCACCTATGAATTTGAATTTTAGAGTTTCCAAATTACATAGGTTCAGTAAGTCTATTTCTCTACCAGCATAATCTAGCTCCAAATGTACCAAGGTTTCAGGTAGTTGAACTTTCCAATTTCCAATCCTCACATTGCCCAAAATTAGTTTCCTTAATTGTAGTGGTAAATCTTGATGCAAAGAACCTCTATCTAATTCCAATTCTTTTAATTGAGATGGAAATTGAAATTGACCCTCAAAACGAGTCAAATGAAGTCGCTCCAAATTCTTTGGAAACCTGGGAAAATCCTTGGATTCACATTCAACTTTGATCGTACGAATGTTATCCAAATCGTATATCATCCTACAGTCTTGAGGTGATAAGTAATATGATCCAACATGATCAATGTACTTGAATTTAGCTAAACTAGATTTAGGTATCACGCACAAATCAATGCTAGGCTCACTAAATTCAAGTACACTAGAACGAAACCGCTCCATATATAATGGTAGTGCTAATGCATCCACCAGTGCTGGCCAATTCTGCTTGTACTTTCTGTACCTTGGGGGTCGCAACTTAATATTGCGATATCTGCACTCTAGGTAGAATGGGGTAAGCTCAATTTCGGTGCTACGCTCTTTTACATCTTCATATAGTAAATAGAAGAATATCTGATTGAGGATTTCCGGAGGGTAATCAAGAAGAAGCATCCTTTAATTAACTAATTTTCATGTAGGTCATTACTATGGTTCCTTATCAGAGTGAAGCGTCACGTGATTGCTTAATGGGGTAAATGAAAACATTGTGGTACTGATACACACATTGGGGAAAGTAGTCGTTACTAGTCTATTCCAAGATATCCAAACATACCAGGTGATCCCCCCATTCCAGTGAATCAGTGGAAAAACGTATCTATGCCCTCCATGTTAAATCAGCAAGTCAGTAGGGTACAAGAATAAGAGTAATGCCTTTGATTAACAATATTAATAGGGTACAAGGCAATAGAGTAGTGCCTTTAGGCAAAGACCAAATCTACACCTTAAACTTGAAATCTTATATTATTATCTAAAATTTCTTACCCTTCTTCTTAGATTTTCCTGTGCTCCATCCGTCTTCATCGACAGTAGCAACTTTACCAGCAGACAGGATGATAGCTGCAGACCATTCAGAATCTTCACTTCTTCCAATCAGTTTATCGACAACCAGTCTTCTCTTCAAGAACTCTTGGGAGAATCGTCTACCATCCATAGTGGCAGATGAGGAATATACGGTTTCCGAGATCAATTGAGCAGAATCTGGACTATTAACAGGTAATGTAATGAACATCTCCAAAAGATCATCTCTTGAAACAGATGGATACAAATTGGTCATATTAGCTCTTGCCCAAATTAAGAATTCCTCTCTGATAGCAACAGTATTAATATTAGAAGATGCTGGTTTGGCAGCAGAAACGGAACGTAATACTTGAGGATTGAGTTTAACACTGGAACCACCAAGAGCAACAGCAGCACTAACTACTTTCTTTGCAACTGGCTTTTTGGCTGCAACAGTGGTCCAATACCCTTCATCTGGTGCGGAATTTGCGAGTGTACTAGCAAGAGATGAGTTGTAGATACCACCAATTGGTGCACCAACACTACTAGAAGTAACAGCGGATCCAGAAGATGCATTCGCCAGTGTAGCAGATTTGAGGGCCTTCGCCTTGGCAGCGGCGAGTTCAGCCTCTTCTTTTTGAATCTCTGCCAAAGTTTTTTGAGCTACTGGTTTACTAACTGTAGCCCAAGTTTTAGGTAAAGACACATTTGTAGCTTGAGATGCAACAGCAGCAGCATCAGCTTGCTCTGTCAATTGCATGTGTAATTGTTGTTCCAATCTTAATTGGGATTGCAATTGTTTTTGCTTTTCGGTTTTAATGGCTTCCAATGCTTGGATTTCTTTCAAGGTTAATGCTGGTTTTGAAGAGCTGGAAACTGCCCAAGGTGCTAATTCTGGCGCAGCAGCCTTAGCAGCAGCTTTTTCAGCTACCGGAGCAGCAACTTTTTCAGGCTTGGCCAGCTTTGCGGGTTGAGTTTTATTAGTGACAGCTTGAGCAGCAGCAACTGCTGCAGTGGAAGTTTCATGAACCTTTTCAGGCTCGGGAGCAGGTTCGCTTGACGCAGCAACTGCAGCAGCTTCAGCCACATTTTTCGGTTTGAATTCTTCTTCGCCTAAGACTCTAGAAACGACTGATTTAGGGAATTGATCCAAAATTCTATCTCCAGTGTCATCAATTGTACTTGAAGGAACAAATGGAGAACTGACACGAGAATTAGATTGAATCCCTCCAGTAACCCACGGAGAAATAGGAGTTGGTTGAGTTACTTGAGATGCAGAGTGAATGGTTGGGGTACCTGGACCACTTGCAATTGGACCATTGGTCTCAAGACCCCAGCCACTATTGGTTCTTGATAAACCAGGTTGAGACTGTAAGTGAAATTGTTGAGGGAGGCCCTGACCAGGTTGGAATTGGGGATGGAATTGTTGATGGAAGCTTTGGTTGAATGAGTTACTATGTTGTAAATGAGGTTGTTGTTGTTGTTGTGGTTGTGGTTGTTGTTGCTTTTGTTGCTGTTGTTGCAACAAAGAATATTGCAAGGGGTATGATGAGTTGAATTGAGGTTGCTGACCTTGAGGTTGTTGGTATGAGAATTGTTGGAAGTTTGACGATGGACTATCCAATGTTGCCAGAGGCGTGAATGGATCCGAGAAATCGTTTCCGAATAGGTTACGAATTCCAGACCCGTTGTAAAACTGGGATCCACCCGTAGGGGCTAAGTTGGAATTAGGAGTCACAAATGAATTATTTGCTGGAGATGCAAAGTTAGATGAATTGGAGGGATTTGTAAAGGTTGAACCGTTTACAGGAGCAGTGAAACTAGAGCCCTTGGTCGGAGCTGCAAAGCTTGATGAATTCGCTGGAGCAGTAAAGCTTGATGCATTGTTTGGAGCTACAAATCCTGATGCATTAGTTGGAGCAGTAAAGCTTGAACCATTTGCATTGAAGTTTGAATCTCCAAAATTTGCTTGACCTGCGAAATTGGAACCTTGATAAGAATTCCCTTGATTAGCAAAAGTGGAAGAGCTGGAGGTGAGTTTCGGATCCGAAGCAAACTTCGAAAAACCTCCTTCTCCCTGATTTCCCCCACTAAATCCTGAATAGCCTTTCAAATCAGGTAATGCAACTTTAAATGGAAGAATGAAAGAATTCACGGTTTCACAAAATTCTTTCAACGTTTTAAAATTGCTTTCTTCTTTACGTCTTATTTTAAGTTCTAAATCAAGATAACCACCCGTCATCCAATCCTGCATCATATCTCCATTGAAAGGACCTTGTTCAGTCCCCAATGGATCAACATAATACCATTCAATTTTTTCTGGAGAAATGAGTGCATTTTCTTGTAATCTAGAAATTCCTGGAGGAGGGGCAATTGGTAGAGTGGAGGTGTTAGCTCCGTTATCTTGAATCAGTAAATTGCGTAATGATTCATCAAAAACATCATTGGTATTAAGACCAATATTTCCTGGGTTGACAATTCCAGAATTTATCCCATTGATGGTAGTTCCTCCGAAATCCCCAATGGCATTCGATTCCCCATTCAAAATATCGTCAACATTCTCTTTCTCAATATCTCCAGTTACGGCATCTTGTAATTCCAAATGGTAAATTTGAGTGGGTTTTTCAACCTTATAACTTTCTGATGAATCGAAAGGTAAATCCACTTTAGAGTTCAAAATTTGATCTTTGGTATCATTCCAAACTTCAAAAACTTCATTCATAGTATACCTTTGACCACCCTTATTGGGAGGAATCGAGGCTGAAATTGATGGATCATCTGTATTCAAGTCGTTTGAATGTGGATTTCCATGGAATTGCAGATTCCCATGAAGTTGTTGCTGTTGACTTTGTTGAGGTTGTGAATTGTTTTTACGTGCTCTTTGATACATTGTTGCTTTGAATTCCAGTTTTATTTAACTTTTGATGGTTCTAACTTTTTTGGCGGTGTAAGTTTTTTTGGTGATGGGTGGGAAAATTTTCAGTATCACAAATTGAACACTTCTGATAGGGTTTAGAGGTGTTTATGAAGAAAATGGAAGAGAGGAGAGCGAAATATCAATGAGATCGTTACTACTTGTATATCTTTTAAATCTGTATTAGTATATTTGAATTTCTTATTTTGGTGTGTGTTTGTTGAAGTACATGAAAAAATACTACTCGAGCGTACATATTGGTGTTCAAAGTGATTCGAAGTAGAAGGATTGATCGGAGGCGTTGAGATTATACTTGAATATTGTCCAACGAAGATGTAGTGCTCTTGAACGGTTTGTATGGTCATATAACATGTGACTTCGTCGGACAGGTTCACGTAGTATAACGCGTGTAAAATAATACGAGGTCTTTTGCAATAGACCAGTCATTAGATCAAAACCATAGCAGTTAAACCACGTATTAGTATGTTAAATTGAAGTCACTCGTTAGGCAAATTCAGTGACCGATAATGGAGTACTTCATGCCCAATTTTGCCAGTGAAATATTTAGACGATCACTGCTTCCTTCGCTCGGCTCGGTAGTGGTTCGCGAACGATCTTGTTCATTCCATCACTGATCATTTAGCACCATCTTTCACAAAGTACTCACTCTCCACTCTAGATCAACCTAGGCCCAAAATTCGCCAGATCAACCCAGGCCCAATATTCGCCAGATCAACTCAGAATTCGTGTACTTGTATCTCTGCACATTGATGGAGTTACAGTAAACCCTGTTTTAATCTACATCTAAACAAATCTGAGTATACCACCGGGAATAAGCAACGCTGCGTTCGCTTTAGCAACTCCTCCAAACTACAGTCAAGCACACATTCAGTCAGCACAATTCAGCACCTAGCTTCGCTCGCCGCTACCCTCGTCGCTACCCTCACTTGCAGCTACTCCCTCTAAATACCCATTCTCTTCTCCATCTCACTATGGAAATCCTTAACATTATTTCCATTCTCGAAGCCTCCCTTATAAACATCTTCCCAATCAACAGTTGTATCTTTATTCATCAAGATGTCTCTGTGCATTGAATCGTTACCACCTAAAATACTTGGTTTGAAATCAGTAGCGCCAATAATGTCCAATTCCATCAGTCTTTTGATTGGAGCACCAGCTCCAAAGACTCTACGGTACATTTCCATTTTGGTATCATGTTGTGTTTGTTCCCAATTGGATATTCTCAGTTCTAAAGGATGACGATTATTTAATTTGGATGCTAAATTAATAGGACCTTCTTGTGCTTTCAAAATATCCTGTAATCCAGGTGCATGCGCTGCCTTTTCCCCATAACTGGTAGAACTTATACTTGAAGCTTGTTTATTTTCTGGAACTATTCTAAGGGACTATAAGTTAGTACGACGGTGGATATGTTGATCAATCGAGCCCAATTTGGTGGAGAACAATTCTCTCGGATAACACATTTTATAAACACCATAAACGGGTATACATATTGTATAGACTATACGGTGCAATGCACAATCACCTGATTCTTCTGCTATTAACATACCATTTTGATAAACTATTAGTGGTAGGGAATTTTGAAGCTCGAATTTTGCCCTCGAGTGTGTTGATTATGTAAGTGGAAATGTTGCAAAATATGAGTGAGTGGAGCTAAACTGGGAGACCCCATAGTGAGGTGTACTTGAGGGAATCAGACAATGAGGTGTACTTAGGGAAGGATTACAATACGATGCAATGATCATTATACGCAATTAAGTTGACTTCTTTCAATATATTACTCTTTTTCTATAGAGATCAATTTGGGATGCAATGAGAGTAGTGAGAGCGGTAGCAATCGATCCTATCATGTATGCATTTCTTTCCCGGTTATGATGTTGAATATTTGTGGAGTCAATGGAATAAGTTCTGCAATTTGTTGAGAACATGCGTTCCACCATGGTCAGGCAAAAAGTGAGTGTCGATGGTATCAAATATGGGCCACCCGTTTTAGAGGAACCACGTAGGCAGCGATTTCAACTGCCTGACAAGTTCAACTAATCCACTCCTCCACATACAACTTCCCCATCTACTCATTCCTTCAATACCTTCGGTACCCAATTCCATTCCTCTGGATGTAAAACCTTGTTATAACATAACGTTCCAAATACTAAGACAACAAACCCACTGAATTGTAACAAATGGAATTGTTCCCAACCCATCGAAATAGCAACGGCCCAAACAATGACAGTTCTGCAAGTATCGACAGTACTTCTTGCTGTTGCAGACAATTGATGAGTCAATGAAATACCAAAGAAGTTGAACAGTGCAATTGAAATCATAATGCAAACCGAACTCAAATAAATCTCTTTGGCATAAAACATTTGTCTCAAAGATTCATGTAAATTGAAAGGAGAATCCAAAAATTGAGTTGGGGATTGGATGTTACCTATGATGAAATTAAGTATCACCAATGCTGTTAAAAGAATGGTGAATCCATAAAATCCTTCACAATATACCAACTTCAAAGGAGCCAAATCTTTTTCTCTTAAGATTTGTTCCTCGACCACAAATTGGAAAGCTTGTAAGAGTTCAGCAAATACGATCAATGCAATACCAAAGAGAACCAAAGCAGCAGATTCTTCAGTAGCATCCACATCAGTACCAGCATTTTTGGAACCACTTAATCCTACAATTGAAACACCAAGCGTAACAAAAATCAAAGATATCCATTCTAATTTGGTAACTCTTTTCTTCAAGAATAACACAGACAAGATAGCCACAAATAATACAATGGAACCTCTGGTCATTTGATAAATACTAACTGGAGTATAAACCAATCCGATATTCAATAACGTAGTTCCCAACAAATCACAGGTGGCAGGGATAGCTAACTTGACATTTTCCCAAATTGAATATCTTTTCTTCTCAAGTTCAGCTTCATTATCTTCACTAACAATTGGTATGTAATCACTTTTCTTCGATCCAAACCATCCCCATTTGTAAATAAAGGTGAATACAATAATAACACTTAACTCTCCAATGAACATTTGTAATGTTTGTAAAGCTGGTTGTTCAAAATTAAGGTGGGTGCTAACATCCGGATTACTACAATTACGAACACATTGATTATCTTGATATTTGGTAAATAACGAGTTCGCAGCTCCGGTAATTAACGTCCCAACAACGAGTACTATAACATTGCTCATGATAAAGAGTGTGGTTGGTTAAATTTTGGTGTTTGGGAACTATTGTGGTCCACATAGAGGGGTGGCTAAATGGGAAATTTTGGATAGTTTATATGCAGGTAGTACGATTCTGGATATTTTTGGGTGGGGTGGGGATAGATAGTGACTATTGAATAGCAGTGTATAACCAGTCAAAGGTAGTCATTGAAACATTTGTAGGTTGGATGGCAATTTGGAACATTTTCTTCCGGCGTTATTTGGCCAATGATCTTGCAGGAGTAAAAGGTGACACAGATCCATCGGTTTGGGACAGGAACGAAGTCAAACGGTTAACAAACAAGCAAAGACATACAGTATGTACTAATGGAGTGTAAAGCTGATTTTTCAGAGTTGACAAGAGATAAGACTAATAGAATAATCATCTGCTTATTCTAAATTTTCATGCCTAGGTTTGGGGTAACTTTGAAGTGTCTACCCTGAATAGGTGTAGCTCTCCAGTATGATAAACTAAGTTTGTCGTTTAGTAACTCAACTTTGACTCACTTTTGATGTTGCCAATCCGTTGTTTGCAGCCATTTAACGCTTTGTCGGCAGGAAATCATAACCTTACACAATACGACGTGTTTACCCATTAAATCTAAGGCAATCAATTTGATGTAAGATATAAGCAGTATAAAATTCTTAAATGAAGGTAAAGAGAAATAATACCTGCTACTCCCATTACAAGCTAGTAAGTATTCAGGTACGTGTGGTAAAAATTACGAAATTAGTGAGCCACTGGTGGGAGTTCATATCCGGTGTTCAGGACCTGTCTGCTGGGACATGGTGAGCCTGCAAATATGTCTTCACTAGACTACCTGAGCTTTTTATCAAAGCAAACTCACTGTACGTAGTGTTCAATTTGCAAGAAGTTTCGTACGCCCATAAATAAGCTCATACAACGCCCATTCGCTACAATTATTGTTGCTTCAAACCAGCCACGAATAACCAATCTGCGCCTAAGGTTGTTTTGCTCAGTCAATGCGAAACATGGGGTAACTATTCTCCTTATCTTGGTCTTCCCAAAATGGAAATTCAAAATGAGCCGCACGAAGGTCATCTCAAGATTTGATAGAGGGATGGGTTAAATTGGATTTGCTGGAAAGTTTAGTATGACAAGATTTCTGGAAAGTTATATGAGTATATAGATCTAACTCGCAGGTATACTATGAAACAATTTACTGCCAAGTTATCATATTAATATATCCCATTGACTTGATAGTTGCTCGTCTCATCCCTACCGAAAATACTTAATCATTGAATAACACTCCAAACACACCCAAAATTCAAAATTAAAAACAGGTTATTACCTGAAAAATACATTCTTCATGTATACCGAAAGTTTCAAGCCATTAGACTTGCAAACAGCTCCCCATATCGAAGCTCTAAGTTCACCCAACCATACAAAATCCTATAATTTTAAAATACGCAAGTTTACATAAGCTTTCAACTACCTGCAGGAAAAGCCATAAACCTGGTGCGGTGAAAATTTTCAAAGCATCTCAATATTTTCTTCTTCACTTCTTTTTGAATCAAACCAAATACAATTAGATAATTATGTTCAACTCAAGAGGTTCAGACAGAGGAGGCCGTGGTGGCTCCAGAGGAGGTAGAGGTGGTTTCGGTGACAGAGGTGGCCGTGGAGGATCCAGAGGTGGATTTGGTGGTGGCCGTGGTGGTTTCTCTGACAGAGGAGGACGTGGTGGTGCCAGAGGAGGACGTGGTGGATTCGGTGACAGAGGTGGACGTGGTGGATCTAGAGGTGGCCGTGGTGGTGCTCCTCGTGGTGGTGCCAGAGGTGGTGCCAAGGTTGTCATTGAACCACACAGACATGCCGGTGTCTTCATTGCCAGAGGTAAGGAAGATTTATTGGTCACCAGAAACATTGCTCCAGGTGATTCCGTTTACGGTGAAAAGAGAGTTTCTATTGAAGAACCATCCAAAGAAGAAGGTGGAGCTCCAACCAAGGTTGAATACCGTGTCTGGAATCCTTTCAGATCTAAGTTGGCTGCCGGTATTATGGGTGGTATGGATGAATTGGGAATTGCTCCAGGTAAGAAAGTTTTATACTTGGGTGCTGCTTCCGGTACATCTGTTTCTCACGTTGCTGATGTAGTTGGACCAGAAGGTGTTGTCTACGCTGTTGAATTCTCTCACAGACCAGGTAGAGAATTAATCGGAATGGCCAAGAAGAGACCTAATGTCATCCCAATCATTGATGATGCTCGTCACCCACAAAAATACAGAATGTTGATCGGTATGGTTGACACTGTGTTTGCTGATGTTGCCCAACCAGATCAAGCCAGAATTATTGCCTTAAACTCACATTTATTCTTGAAAGATCAAGGTACCGTTGTCATTTCTATCAAGGCTAACTGTATTGATTCTACTGTTGATGCTGAAACTGTTTTTGCTAGAGAAGTACAAAAGTTGAGAGAAGAAAGAATCAAGCCTTTAGAACAATTAACCTTGGAACCTTATGAAAGAGACCATTGTATTGTTGTAGGTAGATACATGAGAAGTGGATTAAAAAAGTAAGTTAATCAAGACTAGTAAGAGGATCGGAGTCCGATGTTTTCTCGGCTGTGATATCAGCATTTCATGAGAATGAATATAGACCAGTTTGTATAATAATAGTAAGAAGATTGGAATGCCTGTAGTTTGGGTTGTGAGGAGAGGCGTATGAGTGAGAGGTTGGGCATACGAGGATATTAGAAGAGGTACGAGAGATGTGGACGAGACGTGGGCATACTAGTATATTAGAAGAGGCATATGAGTATATTAGAAGAGGCATATCCGTAGAGGTATAAGAGAAGAGGCATATGAGTAGTGGTATACGAGAAGAGGTGTGTGTGAGAGTGAGAGTTGGAGATGTTCGTCAACAGGAAATATGAAGATTTGCCAACTTTTATGAACTGTATGAACTGCTCAACACACAATATACACTTAGACCCAACCACCCACTTCCTATCAATTATGAACAATTTCGTTGAATTCTTTCCTAATACCGAAAAATTAACACTCCATACCTACCTGAATATAACCTACAAACACATAACCTCTCGTACCACCTCCCTAAAACAGAATCACTTCCACTTACAATACCCCTCCACCCAAGCGCAATTCGAATTCACGTGATCATTTTGGTCGCACTAAATGGGATACCAAAAGATCATCACTTGCCACATATAATCAATTAGTAAACCACCACACCAGGAGAAGATATTCTGTACCAACGAGCCAAGAATAACGAAATGGATTTACGAAGAAGTGAATTATTAGAAGCTCGAAATAAATATTACACTAGAATGTCTACAGAAGGAAATAGTGGCATAAATGAGATTGTGGGAGTTCCACACACAGAGTCTGACGTGGTACCGTTGGCGGTAGATATACCAACTGGACCTGAGGTGGCAAATGTACAAGCAGCAGAAGAATTTGCAGAGACTGCTGCTGATAACTCACAGTCCATAGAAACTATTGATGACGCTTCTCATGATGTTATTGAAATCAACTCCGATATTGATGAATTCGAAGATGTGGATGATTTCATTGATGATGACATTTCGGATGATGATATACAAATCACCGAATTTCGTGATACAACCCCTCATGATGATGTTGTACAAATGAGTTGGGGGAATGTTGAAGACGAAGATGAAGAAGATGATGATATCCAAATTGTAGACGAACGTCCATTATTACAACCTAGACAATTTTCCAGAAGCCTTCGGAATCGTCAAGGCAATCCAAGAAATCCTCTTCAACTTCCCCGCCGGAACTTTCGTCATCATTCGCATCAAAATCCACGCTATACTAGATTTGATGAGAATCATGAGCAATATTTTCAAGGTATGCTTCGAGGGCAAACTCCAACCAATTTGATTCAAATACTTGGAGCTGCCTATAGAACACATTTTCCTAATGGTGCTCCATTTGGTAGTCATGCTCATTTCCATGAACATATTCAAGAACATCTTAACAATATACCACCAAATGCTATGCATCAAAGAATGTTAGAATTAATGTTCATTAGCGATGAAGATGATCCGGATTACGTTGATTCAGAACATATCGATAATGCTATCATGAATAGAATCGAACAAGAAGCAGAAGCTGTTCTTGATAGACGTCTAATAAGTGAAAATTTGAATAATAAGAAAACATTGGATGAAAAGAAATTGGCAGCTACCAAAACCTTGGAAGGCTATACTACAAACATATCTCCAGATAAGAATTTGGGTTGTGAAGTTTGTGGGATCGTTTTAGGACAGGGAATTCCATTAGATTTTAAGATAGATCATCGCTATAATGAAAATATAATAGATTATATAAAACAATTCCAAGTGCTGGCACCTTGGTTTTGTCAAACAAATATAACACAACTGGATAGAGACCTTTCTAAAAGGATCTTTGCTTCAAAATGTGGACATGCTTATTGTGGTAGGTGTGTGAAGAATATAGGGAATAAACCAAAGAGGACTAGGCTGCGAGAGGTTACGATAACCAATCCTCATGTTTTTGCTCCGTTGAAATGTCCGGGGTTGGAATGTGAGAGGAAGTTGACTCCCAAGAGTTTTGTGGAGGTGTTCTATTGAGCAGGCCAATGTGAGAGTAGCAGAGAATTGAACAAGATGTCGGCACCCTGTGAAATTCTTGAGCAGAAGTTGTCAATGTTTCTCAATGTATATAATTCCCTTTTATGAAGCATAATATTGATAGTTATAGATTTTGCAGCATTTGTAGAATAGGTAGATCCTGCGGTACATATAGGCAAGGCCCCATTGAGCTACAATCATTGTCATAAATATCTTCTAAGTAAAAGAGCTCAACTACAACAAATATTTATACTGTACATTTATATTCTTATATCTATCCCATGTCTAATTGGAATAAGAGGATCACTAGACCCATACTTGCAAATTGTGTTGATTCTCAAGAGAGACGTTATGTCGAGACTATGATCGCCGAGCTTATTTCGGTATCGCACAGTTCGCTTGTACTTGATGATTGACCGACCTTGTACGTATCGCAGAGTTTGCTGATTAACCTGGTTAACGCACAATTAGTCTGCTTAATCAATTCTCGCCTCACTCAAAGTCAACGGCTTAATATTATTCGAAAACACACTCGAACCGCTCTTAAACCTATTAATCTTCTTCAACTTCTCCCTCACAACCATAACTGGAACTGAACTCTTTGTCACCAAATAATTCGACAAACTACCCAACAACACCCCTCTGATGGCACTTTGACCCTTTGAACCGACAACCACCAAAGTCGGTTGTAAATTATCAATCAATTCCAATATCAAGTATCTTGGGATTGGATGATGAATAATCTCGATTACAATATGAATTTGTAACTTAGTCAACTTTACCAAATTAAGAACTTGCTGTTTAGCCTTATTTAACATATTCAAACGATAGGCTTCTCTTGTTGATTCATTAGCAGTATTTCCTTTCAAATGGTGATTTTGGTCATTTTCTTCGATTACATACACTATAAACAAGACGGAACCATCAACTAAAACAGTTCCCATACACCATTCAAGAGAAAAAATGGATTCTGGAGAAAAATCCATACAAACCAAGAAGATCTTAGGTTTGATTTTAGGATTGATAAGTTGGAAGAAATTTCCTCTTGTAATTGTTTGAATTGCTCTTGATTGAGCTTTATTTGAATCAATTTCACCTTCTTTAATTGTTTCGTTAAGTCTGGAAGCAAATTCAAAATCAAGTCTATCTTCAACAGCGGAAGTATATGGGGCCATGAAATTAATATCATCTGTTGGGACAGTTGATGAATTAGTGGTGCCAGCACCTTCGGCATCATCTTCTTTTTGGTCTTTTTGATCTTCTAGATCTTTCTTATCTTTAGACGGCTCTTTTGAATTCTCTTGGTGAATGATTTTTCTTCTATAAGCTTGATAATTTTCCAATTTTTGTTTCCTAACTAAAGCATCTTGGTCACTTTTATTTAAATTGATTTCTTCACCGGTTAATTTTTGTTTATCTGAAGCTAATTTACTCAAAATTTCTTCATCAATTACATTTCCAGCAGTTCTAGCATTTGCATAAGCTCTCTCAGTAGCACTCAATTCTTCTAACTTCGTTATAGTGGCACTCTCATTCAATGTAGTGTTCTCTAAAATAGCAGAAACCTCATTGATCTTTTCATCTTGAAATGCATAATTTGGTAAAATGTTACTTGTATCATCATACAGAAATTTTTCATTGGTATCGTCATCACTGATATGCTCTTCTTCACTAACTTCATCATCCCATAAATCATCACCATCAAAATCTTCTCCTCCTTCCGATTTTCCAAGATCTTTCTTATTCATTCTGGACAGTGGGTCATGATTGGTGATAGACCATTTGAGTTCCTTATTAAAATCATCATTAGATATAGACGACGATCTGGAATTGTTACCACTACGAACTGGTGAATTGGACCGCCCTCTAGATATGGATTTATTGATAATTGAAAGCTTCTCAGCTTCTAATCTGGATTGACGAGAGGCCATTGTTGTATAAACTAGGTAAGTTGTTGGATAAGGTTGAAATTAGGGGAGCAATAAGTGGAGAAGTGGTCACGTGGCAGAATATTTCCAAGAAAAACCGTAACGAGGTAGCATGGTAAACGAAGGAAAATCCAGCGTCGATGAAATCAGGGCTGGGTTTAAGACTAAGTACTGTGTCTATCCATAAAGAATGCAAAGAGGGCTATTGATTGGAAAAGCGCTGCAAAATTCCAGGAATATGAAGTATGTGGCTGTGCAATAATGGAAGAAATAAACTTTGTGTGTGTTAAGCTGCGTAGAAGTATACGCGCGCAGAAGTTTTGGTTACTAACCCTAAGATTGAAAGAGGTCCTGACTACTACTGAAAGAAGTGGTCGACTATTACAATTCAAATGTTGAAGGGCTGCGTGAACAGTTTATATTGAGTCTAATGATTGGAAGAGTCCATATTAGGATAATACTAGAGGGCTACCTGTCTCTCAGAAGTATTGCTAGTTCTAGGGAATTCAACACCTAGTTGTTTGCAAATTGCAAATAAGATTGATTGTATGTACATAAGAATAATCTCTCCGAAATGTGCATCGGGAATTCATGTTTATGAGAATTTGGTCCGAGGTAGGGGCAGTGCCAAAAATCCAGAATAGGCCAAGCCATTGAGCAAAGCATCACAACTTGCATACAACTTGTAGTCTTTCAGTCCTCATGAGTCGAATACGAGACAACTCACTAAGGCAAAGCTAACATCGTCATAGTCAATAGCGAAGAATAGATCTTAAGAAGCTAATCCTCAAGATACTCAACAAGTAAATTAGCTCCAGAACGTAATTCACTCACTTTTGAAATCTCTTGGTTTCCCGGTTCCACAACCTTCTTTGGCATTGGTTGGAAAACCTCGAATTTAAATGGGTATTTTTCAAAGTATTCCTCATTCGTAAGGATTTCTTCTTCTTCAGTACTCTCATCATCATTCTTCTCCTCATCTAACAACAACTCAACATACAAGTACAATTCATTGACCAAAATTGATTTTGAAAAGGTTTCAATAATCCTCTTACCAGATGGTAGTTTTATTGCAATACGAACGCTTTCCAGCTTCTCATTTGTGCTTAAATTTGATTTGAAATCCAGTTTATGAAGGTGATTCAATTTATTTCTTCTTAATTTGATCAACTCTTCTTTTTCTTTTTCTTTTCTCAATTGCAGTTCTTTTTGCAATTTCTTCAAACGATCTCTTTCCAAACTTTGTTCATAAGCACTGTCTTGTTGCTGTTTGATCAGCCTTGCAAATTCTATTTCTTGTTGATCGTATCTTGAAGATACCAATTGAGGATTGAAATTATCAAGTAATTTGTTTAAATTCTTTACCACCTTCTTACTTGTAGATTGATTAAGGTCAGAATTAGCAACAAGGGTGTGAGGTAAATTAGATTTATATAAGATTGACATTGAATGCATTATTGATGGATTATTAGTTACATTACCAATTAACATGACATAAGGAGTTCTTCTAACTTTATGACAATAACCAATTTCGTATGCTTCTCTATTGGTCTCCACATTGTTTAAGTAGATTAAAGTTTCTTTATAATCTCCGGTATTCTTATTAAAGAGTTTGTTGAATGTAGTGTTTGAAAGGAGATTGTTAACCAATTGAAGTGACTCGTCAGTATCGTTGATTAAAATTACTAAGAGCCAGTAGAATTTTCTTTGGGAAGTTTCATGTAGGGTATTGTAATCGTGCGTGGATATGTTGAATGAAGAAAATTCATCAGTATCAGTGGAAGTTTTTGTGGTGATGGCATTTGAAGGACTAGATGGTTCATTTGATGAGCTGGATGGTTTCTCTGAATCCAAAGATTGAAGATCAGGCTCCGAAGTCTGAAGCAATTCCAGAGTGTCTTCTGAACAGTTTAAGGAGGTTTCATCTTTTAAGTTCTCTGGGTACTTTTCTATTGATTCTTCCGCTTTCTCCAAGTTCTTTGAATTCTCCAATTTATTTCTCTTCAACTCCTTTAAAACATCATAATTCAAGTCAAACTTTTCGAAATCGAATTTCAGTGGAAATCTATTCCTCTCTATTCTTGCAGAACTCAAGTACCTTATCACAGATAAAATCAACTGCAATAAGTTTTTAGGTATGAATAAAAGTATGATCCAAAGATAAGCTATTGGTTTAACTTTAGTAATTGTTATATCTTCCTTTTTATAGGATTCTTTGATTGAACTATGAATGCCTACCTCAAAAGTCCATGATGTGTTAATCTTTGGGGCTTTTGGTAATCTTGGTAATAATCTTGATTCAATAAATTGAGATTGCAAATTGATCAATTCAGGTTCTCTTGAGTGGAAAGAAAGACCACTTTCATCGCGACGTGAACTTCCTGATGAGATACCATCATTTGGGGATGAGTTCGGAACCCCTTCTTGGTTCGAGGATATATCTTCAAATGGACTTGATCTCCTCGCCACTGAATCAAAACCTGAATCAAAAAAATTCGAAACTGAGCTGTTCAAGTCGTAATTGTTAACCGTTAACAACAGGATTACATCACTTTCTCTATCTTCAACACCAGTGATTGCACGGAATTGATTAATTGCATCTAGTTGATTTTCATTCAAACCCTCCATGTTTGTTGGGATAAAATGATAACGCGACAAATTGGATATGACTGGTACAAGTGAAATGAATCGCTGAATGTGTCGTGCTAGAAATGGAAGAGACACGATCTGTGTGTTATACAAGTTTAAAGCAAGTTTTCAAAGTCGGATGGAATATGATATTTTACTTTTCGGGTTTAAAAGTTTGCATGGTTGCAAAACAAGGAACAGTGGAATATGTTAAGGTTTGAAAGTGGTTAAGCAGTATTAACGATTGACAGCAATACCAACATGCTATACTCAAATTAGCTAATATATATCAAGAAGTACTACTGCAAGCATCAAACCTACGTTCACCAACAAATTTTCACTTACAATATTCTAGAGTTTACTCAAATCATGGAAAACTGGGCTAGAACCTCGCTAACATTGTTTGTCGTTATTCTCTGATATTAATTTTGACAAGCATCATCCAAAATCATACAAGAGACTTCTACAAGAGACTTCTACAAGAGACTTCTACAAGAGTCTTCTCTAACAAACCTTCTCCGGAATTAACATGTTTACCTTGAAGAATTATTCATGTGCTACTAACCATTCATGATCTCATCCAACATTTCATTATGCTCAGTTGTCTTCATTTCACTCTACAAATGTCATTTTACTCTACAATAATGTTCTGCATCACACAATACGGCTTTATACGTCATAGCAAACACAATCAAAACCTCGGAATATCGCACACTAAAGATTGCGATGAGTCTAGGCTACTTATATATAGATATTAGTAATTGTGCTACCCCGGGAAGATCTGAAAACTGGGTCCGTAAGAGGAATTAGAGGAATTAGAGTCATATAACGTCCACTTAAAAAGTATTCTTAGCATGTAAAAATATACTTCTGTTTAAGGTGCATGGAGTGATATACAAGCTTAACTACGTGCACTCTCCCATTATTGCTCTTTATATTAATACCCTTCACACAAACCAGCCAGTGGATGCTAAAATGATTACATCATCCCCCGCCTTAATGACTCCTACGCTCAACGTGCAAGGCGGGGGGATAACGATCGGTAATTCAACAGCTCAAGACATGTGCGTCATATAAAATATCATCATCAGGGACAGTCATTGACAAGTTTTTCATTGACAGATCCAGTTCATGTCATGTTTCAACAATGAACCGCGGTTGATCTGACAGAAAACGCCCATACTCGTGATATCGATAAATATCTACACCTCGTGACTCCAATTAACCGATATGAATCTCTCATTGACTAAGAAAACCTTTTTGTCCCGAACAGCCGATTTTCGCACCTTTCTTCCCGCTCAAGCTTCCCACGCATTATTTAAAACAAACTAGATAGCTTATTTTTTTTGTTATTAGCAATGTCAAGATACTTGAAAAGTTTCGTTAATAGTACTTTTGGTAAAGTAACTATTGGTACAGGTACAACGGTTGCTGCTGGTGTTGTCTATTTAGATTTCATTAGATCACCTAATTTACCTAATATCTCCAATTCATATAAACCTTTAACAAAGGAAGTTCCAGCACCACCAAGTAGAAATGAACTTGTTTCCAAGTTGAAAAACACTCCTAAATTTGATGTTTTGATTATCGGAGGAGGTGCTGTTGGTACAGGTACTGCTGTTGATGCTGCAACAAGAGGTTTAAATGTATGTTTATTAGAAAAAACAGATTTTGCAGCAGGTACTTCTTCAAAATCAACAAAGATGGCCCATGGTGGTGTAAGGTATTTGGAAAAAGCCATTTTCCAATTATCAAAAGCTCAATTAGATTTGGTTATCGAAGCTTTAAATGAAAGAGGTAATATGTTAAGAACTGCTCCTCATTTATGTTCAGTTTTACCAATCATGATTCCAGTTTACAAATGGTGGCAAGTACCTTATTTCTTCATGGGTTGTAAAATGTATGATTGGTTTGCAGGTCATCAAAATTTAAGATCCTCAACTGTATTTTCAAGAGAGATGACCGCTGCAATGGCTCCAATGTTAGATGACTCAAATTTAAAAGCAACTTGTGTTTATCATGATGGTACCTTCAATGATTCAAGAATGAATTCTACCTTAGCAATCACTGCTATTCAACATGGTGCTACTGTTCTTAATTATTTCAATGTTGAACAATTATTAAAAGACCCTTCAAGTGGAAAGATTACAGGTGTAAAGGCTAAAGATTTAGAAACTGGTGAAATTTATGATATTCCAGCAATTTCTGTTGTAAATGCTACAGGTCCATTATCAGATAAGATTTTAGAAATGGATGATGATCCACTTGGATTACCTCCAAAGACTCCCCAATTACCAAAAATGGTTGTACCATCATCTGGTGTCCACGTTGTTTTACCTGAATATTACTGTCCTAGAGATATGGGATTACTTGATCCTTCGACATCTGATGGACGTGTTATGTTCTTCTTACCATGGCAAGGAAAAGTATTGGCCGGAACAACTGATACTCCTTTAACCACAGTTCCAGAAAGTCCAGTACCATTTGAAGAAGAAATTCAAGATATCTTGAAAGAATTACAAAAATACATCGTTTTCCCTGTAAAGAGAGATGATGTCTTATCAGCTTGGTCTGGTATCAGACCTTTAGTTCGTGATCCAAAGAAATTACCAAAGGGTAAAGATGCTCAAGTAGGTAATACCCAAGGGCTTGTAAGATCTCATATTATTTCCGTAAGTGATAATAATTTGGTTACAATCGCTGGTGGTAAATGGACAACATATAGAGAAATGGCTGAAGATACCGTTAACACTTTAATTAAAGAATTCGATTTCAAAAAGGAATTGAAACCTTGTCAAACTAACCAGTTAATGTTGATTGGTGGTGATGATTATTCTAAAAATTATTCAGCAAGATTGATTCATGAATATCGTATTCCTTTGAAATTAGCTAAGCATTTATCACATAATTATGGTTCAAGAGCTGCTCTTATTTTGGAATTATACCAAGAATCTGATTACAATAAATTACCAATTACTTTGGCAGCTTCAGAAACTTTCAGTCCATCACACACAGTCGCTTCGGTAAACAACCAATTGAGTTTCCAAACTTTTGATGAACCATTCACAATTGCTGAATTGAAATATTCACTCAAATATGAATATATTAGAACTCCAATTGATTTCTTAGCAAGAAGAACAAGATTAGCATTCTTAAACGCTAGAGAAGCTGCTCTTGCAGTTGATGGGGTTGTTGAAATTATGAGACAAGATTTGGGTTGGGATGACAAGACTGCTAATAGATTGAGAGACGAAGCTTACGATTTTATTGGAAAGATGGGTATTAGTACAAAGAGGTTTGATGTTGGTGAGTTTGTGGTGCAATAGACTCGAGTGCAAGCGACCGAGCGAACCTACTTAAGAGTGTGTATGTGCGAAGGTCTCTCCGAAGATGAGACTTGCTCAAACAACCCCTTGCAAAGACCACGAAACTCTAAAAGTTCTCGCTTCGCTCGAGTTCAAGGTTGGAGAGCTTGGAATGGCTAGACTTATCTATCCTCAAATGCCCAACTCTCCAAGTAATATAGACTATGTTATTTATTATTAATAAACTTATACAGAGAATTCCTGTAGTTATCTCAAAGTGAATAATTGCCGACCCGACTAATGGCCGCATGTGCAATTCCTTCACTTGGAACCTTACAAAACTTCGAAATCATTCAGTACTATCGAAATTAGACTAATACCTTTCCACTGATCATCTCATTAGCTTGTCCACTTGACCTTTTATAAAATCATGTCAGAGACAACTGCGATGAACTCCTAAATATAAAAGCCTCTATTCACCTTATTGATGGAAATGAAACACGTCATAAGACGCCCTAAATTCAAAACTTCCCCGTTATAGCTGTCATTGTCATATAAATAACTTCAACAATCGTACATCTTTGTAAACACGTGACTCTTTTAATCGACCTACCCCTGCAGTTATTCAAGACGTGTTTTGAACAGATAGATTATGCTGAATCAAGAGAAATTCACTGATCGGCTGTTTCTGTTCGGCAATACCATGAACCTGAATGGTTTGAATATACCGAGGAATGATGTGAAAGAGTTGGATGGGCGGATTACAAGTGATACTTCACAAGTTTTTGACTCTCCTTATCAAGTCCAAGTACCTGAACAACATCATCATGATCGGCAAATAGCGTATCAGCAATATTCCCAACACAATCTCCAAGCAACGTCACAAGTGCCGTCCCTACAAATACCATCACTAGAAGCACCGACTCAAATGACATCGCAACCAATACCAACACTACAAGCGTCGGCTCAATTGCCGTCACAGGAAATACCAACACTACAAGTACCCCCATTGAACATTCCACCTCCGGTCAACATCAATACACCAATGATCCCACTTATAGCACCAATCCCACTTACAATTCCAATTAATATCAAAAATCCATTTATAAAGTCACCAACACCAATAATACCAAGTACATTCAGTATTTTGAAACTAGTCAGCGCATTACCAATACTAATTGGATTTTCATCTATGATGTTGTCCAATGGGATGATTTACAATCCCAAAGAAATTGAATCAGTCGTTGTAACACTTTCGGTACTGACATTTCTAGCTTCTTTCTTACTTGGAAGTGCTAAAGTCATTCATAGATTTAATACAGGCTCATCACTGAATGATGATAATTATCAGAATACATTGATACTTTTTGGAGCCATTGCTGGTGGATATTTAGCATCTTCATGGCTAGGAGCAAGTAGATCGACAGTAATTTTATTTGGTTTATATTTGAACCATTTAAATTTATATACTGTTATATCATTTTTCATGGATATTTATATTACTTATAATTCAAAAGGTTCTCTTTTAAAGGTTATATTAGGTTATGTTATCCTATTATTATCTGTTAGGATCATCACTAAGAAACTTCAAAAAGTTCGAGGTATTCATTTACCAATAGTTGGTATACTTGCACTTGTTTCAATTGTGCCATTGGTAGTAAGTGACGATGTTAGTTTGAGTATAATTGGTGTCAACCTTGCAAGTTGTGTGATATTTATTATTTCATTACACTATGATCATGCTGAATTGAAAACAAACTTCGTACCATCATTATTAGCATTTTTGGCTGCAACTTTTCAATTTGTGATCTTACTGAAACCATTCACATATTTGACAGTGATTAATATCTTCTTGCCGTTATTAATACAACCAAGTTACTCAACAGAAGAAGAGGAATCAATAGAAAAAACTCAAGATTCAAAGTCAATATTAAAAGAGTTATTGAGTCATTCAGATACAAGAGCTATTTTCAATTTCCTTTTGTTGAATAGTACTTTTATGTTCATTCAATTGTTGTATTCATTTAGATCAAAGTCATTAGGTCTATTATCTGATTCGCTTCATATGGCTCTAGATTGTACTTCATTAGCCCTAGGACTTGTAGCTGGAATTCTTTCAAAGAATGAAATCAACTCAAATGGGAAATATCCTTTCGGATTGAAGAATTTCGAGATTTTGGCCGGGTTTACAAATGGTACTTTACTCGTGGGAATCAGTGGTAGTATAGTTTTTGAAGCCATGGGGAGGTTATGGAACCCAGTGGTGCTTCAGAAGACTAATGAATTGATAATCGTGAGTATTTTAGGGTTGTTAGTTAATTTGGTCGGGATCTTTGCGTTCAATCATGGGCATTCTCATGGACATTCACATTCTCATGGACTGCCTGCACAGGATCATGAGAATGAACTGCATGAGCATGCCCATTCCCATAAGAACGAACTGCATGAGCATGCCCATTCCCATAAGAATGAACCTGAGCATGATCACTCACATAAGAATGAATTCGATTCACAGAACCAACATGAACATTCGCATAATGAGCATTCGCATGCTCAGTCAAACCATAATCACTCACACACAATTGAGTCTCACTCAGATCATACCGAAATGAACGACAACATGAAAGGGATCTTTCTCCATATCTTAGCAGATACTCTTGGATCTGTTGGTGTTGTTATTTCGACATTACTTACGAAGCTATTCAATTGGGATGGGTTTGATCCAATTGCACTGATAATCATAGCAGTACTTATTTTCTTCTCTGCTATTCCGCTTATCAAATCAACAGCCTCAACATTGTTACTTCAATTGAATACTAATAGTGAAAAAAGAGTGAGATCAGTACTTACAGATGTCACTCAGGTGAAAGGTGTGAAATCCTTTACAACACCTAGATTTTGGCCAAGCTCGAATAATTCTGTCAACGGGTATATTCATGTCCAGGTCTATCGCGGAGAGAACTTGCTGTTCATAAAGAGTCAATGCGAGGCCTTGTTTGTGAAGGAGAAGATTGATGTGATGATACAAATGGAGAATGACTACGATAATTGTTGGTGTAGGGAGACAAATTAAACAACCATGAGGCAGCGATTCGTTGTTAGTCGTCGTAAGTGGTGTTAATTAAGAGAGTACTGACTTGGTGGGGGTGAAGGCAGTTGCTAATAGAAGGATCACCTGTTCCGCGTAGGCAGTGATCACCAACACATAGCCTGACTATTGTATACGGATAGTATTTTAAAATTGAAATAGATAGCATATAAGAAGTGTAGGTCATGTATCAGTTTAGGATGTGTTCAGAATGATTTCGCAGCCGATACCCAGTATACTGGAGTGTATATGGATTAACTAAACTTGACGAAGTCTCTTTTTCTGGCCCTCCATGTTCATGAAGGCACGAAAAGCCTACTTCCACTACATTTTGAATTTTGAATAGAAGTTCAGATATCAACAGCATAATTTTCTAAGTGGTCACCAATGACCATGGAGTCTCTAAGCATGACATAACAAACTTGATAGCTTAAATGTATTACTACGTATCTGAATTAAATAGCAATGATACAATCAAGTTTTCGTAGACTGGTTATAAGTAGAGTTTCAGCTGGTTGAACCAAATACCTATACAGGTAGTTCAGGAGTATAATCACACCATATCCAGTCTTACCAGTATGCTACGCAACGCGAGTCTTCCCAGCTTATGTGCTACGCGCGCGAGTCCTCCCAGCTTAAGTGCTACACCGTGTGAGTCTCTCACAGAACTCTATTTTACGCACTATCAGAAATCACTTTTTGAGCATCGCAAATCTTCGCATTACTAACGACATGAGTAGAATCGGAGTCTTAGCCCTAGGACCTGCTGGAGTTGGTAAATCAACCTTCTGTAATGCAATAATTTCGCACATGAACCTGATTGGTCGTCGTGCACATATTGTTAACCTCGATCCAGCAGCAGAAGCTAAGGATTATGAATTTGCAATCGATATTCGTGATTTGATTTCACTTCAAGATGTAATGGAAGAAATGGATCTTGGGCCAAATGGTGGACTTATATATTGTTTTGAATTTTTGCTCAACAATCTAGATTGGTTAGATGAAGAAATTGGAGATTATAATGATGAATATTTGATATTTGATTGCCCTGGTCAAATTGAATTATATACCCATGTTCCTGTTTTACCAACAATTGTTAAGCATTTACAAAGAAGTTTGAATTTCAATTTATGTGCTACTTATTTGATTGAAGCTCCTTTTATTATGGATACTTCGAAGTTTTTTAGTGGAGCATTATCCGCAATGTCTGCTATGATTTTACTTGAATTACCTCATATAAATATCTTATCTAAAATTGATTTGATTAAAGATGAATTTTCAAGGAAACAATTGAAGAAGTACTTGAATCCAGATCCACTATTATTAGCAAAATCAGATGAGGATGAAGAATTCAACCCAAAATATGCTAAATTAAGTAAATTGATTGCAAATTTGGTAGATGATTTTGGAATGGTTCAATTCTTACCTTTGGATTGTAATAAGGAAAGTGATTCTGTATCGACTATTTTAAGTTATATTGATGATGTCACTCAATGGAGTGAATCTCAAGAACCAAAAGAACCAAAGGATGAGCAAGAAATAGATGATGATGTTGATTACGAGTAGTCAATGGAAGGTAGAGTCCATTGATGTGGCATTTGAGAGTAGCAATAACCACACTCAGCGTGAAATAATGTATTTCGAGGATAGATCAATCGCTTTTATTACTTCAACACAGGACTTTGCAAACAAAAGAGCGGGATTACAAATGGATTGAGTGTTAACCCCAATATAAATCGCAAAGCTGCAAATACTGACAACCATGCTTTTATGCTCTTCTCAATGCAAAACATAGAGCGGTATATTTAATGAAGCGAAATCAACCCCATCTGTGAAATTCACTTGTAACATAGATAGAATTAATTTGTACAATCAAGAATCCAATTTAAACAATAATATGTACATAATGGTACAATATTCTCAAAATTGTAAAATGTAGCAGTAAAGATTGAAGTTGTTGTGATTAGATGTCTACAAAGATGAATTCAACAGAGTTTAATAGCTCCAATTATCCCGCAGAACTGTTTTAGATCAATGTTGCTCAATCCGATTAGCAACTTCTTTACCGAATGAG
The DNA here is from genome assembly GCA_030570035.1 of Kodamaea derodonti. Taxonomy (NCBI): domain Eukaryota; kingdom Fungi; phylum Ascomycota; class Pichiomycetes; order Serinales; family Debaryomycetaceae; genus Kodamaea; species Kodamaea derodonti. The sequence goes on from JAJLUU010000015.1 coordinate 171,477, forward strand.
AGGGTCACCTGTTCCTCTTAAGTACTTATTCAATGGATAGCATATCAAGCTAATATAATGCATAAATAGGCAGGATTTGCCCAATATTGTTTACAATTATAAGCCAACCAATCCCATCACAATGACTCAACTTGCACAACTTGTAAGTGCTCAAACTACCATGGCTGATATATTGCAGCCAAATAAAAAAAGCTTAAAAACTAGAGATAGGGTGGAGAAATCAAGATCCAAATCAAAGAAGAAAGATAAGATTAAGGATTTGTTGAAGTCTACTTTAATCAAGGAAGCATTGAGAAGTGAAGGTGAGAATTTGTATACTGCTGTCAATGAAGCTGCAAGAAAATCAAAGTACACCAATGAAAAACTACAAAAATTGTCCTATAACATGCAGAAACAGAGATCCACTGAAAAATCAACACACTCCAATCTCTCAAGAGTCGCAGGTACTAAGCACTCTGTAGAAATTGAAGCTTCTTTGGTGCAAAGATCTAGAATTCTAGAATAACTTCACTAGTTGTAATATATACTTTAGAATACCACTCTTATGATATCTTGTAGATAAGTAAGTATGAAAATATGACTTCAGCAACTTGGTGCTACCCAAAAGTTTTGTTAACAGGCAATTGGGTGCAAAAACCATAGGGTAAAACTTCGAAGTAGAGCAACGCGCAAGCACTAATTCCAAGAATAGTGTCTACTTGGATCCTTGGAGATTCTAGCTTAATAAAAAAGTTGATTGTTTTGTAGTCGATTTATGTCTGCAGTTTTGATGATTTGCTCACCAAGGTGAGTAAGTAGCTTCAAATGTTTTTGGTTATAAAGTATTAAGTGTATGGATGGGTGCACAAATGGATAGGATAAGAGCATCGAATACTGCCGATCTCCTCTGTGTAACCCATCTACCTCAATGTATCATATTTAACACTCAAGGATAGTAACAGCTCGATACTTCTCTCCAGTGCATTCTAGTCAACACCTGTGGCATTCCAACTAAGAAGAGTGGCTGATTACCTCAAGACTGGAGACATTGCACTTGTATTGCACTTGAGTTGCAATTATAATGCAATTGTACTGGCACTTCCACTGTCTCTATTGACTCCCTTGCACTATTACTATATTATTGCACTTCTATTGCTCATCAATTACACATCAATCAGATTTCTAGTACACTTCCATTGGGACCCAGCCACATGCCCACTCCCTAGGCTTCAGCACCTACAGTGCATTTATTCACCAGTGCACTTCAACTCTTCAAGCGTTTCGTGAAAAAACATTTTCCACAACATGGTCCAAATAACAGAAGTCAAGGAAACTCAAGTCGGCAATCGTACAGCCGCTCATACTCATATCAAAGGTCTTGGATTAGATGAACATGGTATGGCCAAGCGCGTTGAAGGAGGATTCGTTGGACAAGGAGATGCTCGTGAAGCATGTGGAATTATTGTTGATTTAATCAAGTCCAAGAAAATGTCAGGGAAGGCTATTTTATTAGCAGGGGGACCAGGAACCGGGAAAACTGCGTTAGCATTAGCTATTTCACAAGAATTGGGGCCAAAGGTACCCTTCTGTCCGATTGTTGGAAGTGAATTATTCTCTGCTGAAGTTAAGAAAACAGCAGCATTGATGGAAAATTTCAGAAGAGCAATTGGTTTAAGAATCAAAGAAACCAAAGAAGTTTATGAAGGTGAAGTAATTGAATTAACTCCAGAAGAAGCCGAAAATCCTTTAGGTGGATATGGTAAAACCATTAGCCATGTAATAGTCGGATTAAAGACAGCTAAAGGTACTAAGAACTTAAGATTAGACCCAAGTATTTATGAATCTATTCAAAAAGAAAGAGTTACTGTTGGTGATGTAATTTATATCGAATCAAATACCGGCTCAGTCAAGAGAGTTGGACGTTCTGATGCTTACGCTACTGAGTTTGATTTAGAAGCTGAAGAATATGTTCCATTACCAAAAGGTGAAGTACACAAGAAGAAGGAGATTGTTCAAGATGTTACTTTACATGACTTAGATGTTGCCAATTCTCGTCCACAAGGTGGTCAAGATGTTTTATCCATGATGGGTCAATTATTAAAACCAAGAAAAACAGAAATCACCGATAAATTGCGTTTAGAAGTTAACAAAGTGGTTGCTAAATATATCGATCAAGGTGTAGCTGAATTAATTCCAGGTGTATTATTCATAGATGAAGTGCATATGCTAGATGTTGAACTTTTCACTTATTTAAACCGTGCCTTGGAAAGTTCAATTTCACCAATTGTTGTTTTAGCCTCAAATCGTGGTCAAACAACTGTAAAAGGTTCAGATGATGATACTAAATATCCACATGGCTGTCCACCAGATTTAGTAGATCGTTTGTTGATTGTAAGGACCTTACCTTATAATCAAGAAGAAATCAAGATTATTATTTCAAAGAGAGCCTCATTGGAAGGATTAGCTTTAAGTGAAGATGCCTTGCAACTTTTGGCAAAGAACGGTTACGAAATTTCTTTAAGATATGCTTTACAATTGTTGGCTCCTGCTGGAATTTTAAGTAAGATTCTGGGTAGAGCTGAGATCACGACCGGTGATATTGATGAATGTCAAGTTTTGTTTTTGGACTCAAGAAGGTCGATTAAGGTTTTGGAAGAAACTAAGGGGTTTTTGTAAAAGAGAAGTGAAAGAGACAACGGGTTTTAGCATATAGCTGAGAGGAGTGGAGAATTGTGCAAGCAGCCATTGTTAAATACAAAGCGAGTACAATAAGCTGAAATATTCACGCATAAGCATTCATCTGCTCACAACTCTCATCTTAATCGTTGATTACCCTAACTGTAAAACTACCTGCTCGTTCAGTTAGATTGTGTATTAATAACCTAAAATAAAGAACCATATTATATTGGTGTAGAAAAAGTGTGAGAAGCAAGAAACTGAGAAGACTTGGATTGACTTAGATATACAATATATCGCTACTTGCTTATCAGACCCAATCAGTCACTCCAATGCTCTTTTCCGAATTCGTTGAACAAGTTACAAATTTAACACATTAGTGCCATATATTAATTTACAAGTTGATATTTTTCTATGAATCAAAGTAACTACCAATTTCGGTGTCAGATCTCGTAACTACCAAGCTGTTCCTACAACCTCTTGTGACTAAGCTGATCCTAACTCACTGCACTCTCCCAAGAACTCCACAGCACTCAATATCTGGGTACTACCATATGCAACTCTCCTCTGTTGGCCATCAACTCCTGCCCATTCTTGCAAATTCTGATACTCCAAATAGTTTCCACCCCCAATAACAAACACCGTGGCATCTTGGTATACTTGTCTTCTTGGAGGTCTAGAGTGACCGCCTCTAGATTCTGGGTCAAAGTATTGATACTCATCTGTCAATTGAACTGAACCACTTGAAGCTTTTTGAGGATCCATGAGTGCTTCAACTACATTTGTAATTGGTAATTGTTTTTTCTCTGGCATCAAATTCTTGATTCTTGAGGCAATTGAACTTATACCTTCTGAGAGTTTAGTTCCTTCTGTGAGACCGTATAATTTTGAGGACAATCCTGCAAAGAGAGCGGTAGTGTCTGAACCCTTCAACTTTGAATTTGTTGATGTATCATTCAAGGAAGAAAGGTTAGTCAACTTTGTGTGTTGTTTAAATTTCAAAATATAATTTAAAGCTGAAATATCAAAATCAGGGAATTTGTTAGTAAAGACGGTTTTAATCTTGTTGATGTATTCTTGAGATAAAGTATCAACCAACAAAATCAAGATCAAAAAGGTCCTCAATTTGTCAGAAGTATTATCCCCATGTTCTTCCAATAATTTCAAGAAATCTTGTTGAATGGAAGGATCATGAGAATTTTGTTCTATTTCGAAGAATCTATCCAAACTTCTAGCTTGTAATTCACTAATTAAAGCTGCTAAAATATCCATATGCATATCTAAGGTTGCCTTTCTTGCAGTTAATTCAGGTAAAGCATCTACTGCTTGTTGAATGTTTAAGGTTTCTGATTGTTTACCGATTTCTTCGATATTTGTTTGACCTGTTTTTTGAGTTAATTCAAGAGCATCCGATTTATAAAGTTTCAATTCCAAATCGGCATTTTCAACAACGTCAGGGAAAGGTAATTGAGAATATTTACTCCAAAAGAAGTCCCTTGGATCGATGTCATAGCTTTTATTTGTTATTTTCTCACCTTCACGCTTTTGAATCTTGATGGTGTTTCTTTCTAATTGGAAAACATCAGACACCATACATTGATAAATCCATGAATGAGAAAACATTGAAGCTAAATCGATGTTTCTGTCCAAAATGATCAAAACTGGTCTTGGACCTGAATTAAGAATTTGTCTTTGATTATTAATGTAATCTCTTAATTTACTATCAAGTAATCTTGCTACTAATTCTGCTGCACCTGATTTCGGAGCACGAATAACAGGTATTTGCTGACAAGTTATTATAGTTGATAATAAACCATTTGCAATTTGGTCTGCTAATTGATGAATTAAGTCTTCATCAACTCCAGCTTTATTGAATTCGGTGAAGATTTGAGGCATGTCTAATGAAAATAATTCAGGTTCAGTTACTGCAAAATTAACATACTGATCGAAAACTTGCTTAATTTTATGTGAATTTCCAGAAATTGACACCTTTTTAGCAAATTCTTCTAACAACTCTCTGTTAATGGATGATGTAAAATTAATATAGAAAGATTCATATTTATCTAAATCTTCTATAACTTGTAAAATGTTGTTGATTGTTGGTTCAATGAAATAAATCGCAGGTACATCAGGTAATGCTGATCTACGCGAATCAATTAATGTATGAACAGTAATTCCACATCTCAATAAATCATTCACTCTAAGCACTGACGATACAATTGATCTGGATTTAACATCAAGTACTAACACCTTCCAAATTATTTCTTCCGTTTTCGATGCAAGCGTTAAATCAGCAGATCCTTCTTTGTTTAAATGGAGCATACGCTCCAACGTGGTGATTTGTTTTTCACGTAATGACATAACACGTATATGGTTGGATTGTAGTCGCAATTGAGAAGTCCTGTAAAGTCAATAACGTCACGTGATAAAAGGTTAATCTGGATGCAAATTGAGTACACGAGAGCGTCAGTTCAGCTGTATTGCTATATTGAATATGTACCACCATCGTGGAGAGTAGGAAGTCGGTAGTTGACTATGATCAGGAAATATTGAGAGAGATTCATTTATATGGGGTAACTGTCGAATTAATCAGGGATTATATGAAGGGCCAATATATGACAGGTTATAGGCAATATGAAATTGTAAAAGAGCCCAATTCCACGAAATCTACGCCTTAGGGAGCTAGCCCAGTCAGCTCTTGCTGCGGTTAATTGTGTACATTATAAAATAAGGATATGGGTCAATGATGGTTTTCAGCCTTCTCAAACTCCACGTATGTTTATCAGCCCGTCCCCTCCTGCAAAAGTCAGCCTCTCTCGGAAAGTATAACTTGTTTGAATTCGTATGTGGACGAGTCACTCGTAATTTAAGGTTGCAAATAACCTTCAGGGGTGCGAATTAGATAGTAATAAAAGTATGAGCACGAGTTGGCCTGACGGATTAATAAAACGTGGTTGCGGAATAGCTTCTGTCTTTATGAGTCTGAAAGGTTGCAACAGTACAGTTTTCATCACCTGTATAACCCACAATGCATGCGAGAAGAGATTTAGTTGCAGCCAAAATAAGGCTTATTCAAGACCAGCTCCAAGGGAACTTTCAAACCTTCTTGAAGCCAATGTAGCAATCACATATCTCGTAAGTAGATCCTTGAAAGGGCTGCAAAGAAGTATTTGAAATAGAATTTAGAAATTTAGGGCTATGTTCGTGGTCATCTAACATATCTTAAACACCAACGATATCTGTGTATGATATATCAACGTGGGTGGTTTACTGATCAATCCATGAAGTACTAACCACTACGCGGGCTCAAACACATCTGGCCCTATGATAGAATATCTCGTAATTGTGGGAGACACCATGATCAAGAAAAGTTATATAAGTAGTGTAATACAGTAAAGAAAGTTCTCTGCAACAAATCATGACAAACAAATTAGTTATAGCAACTTCAATTCGACTTTCACAAATGCTATTATCTACTACAATTTTAGCATTTGGTATTTACGTAACATCGAGTGCTGGAGCCACAATCGTACCAGTTATTATTGCTATTGCAAGTGGTGTAGTTACTACACTATATTCATCACTAACGACTTCCCCCAAATTAGTTAGGCAAATCCTGGCAAGAACTCCTTTATTTGCAGATTTTATAATGTCATTAATTTGGGCAGCCAACGTTGGTTATGGTGGGTACACATTCTTCGGTATCAATTATTTCGACGGTCCTTATTATGATACCTTCCTTTATCATAGTGATTTCGATGTTGTATGGACTCGTGGAAGAGCTTTGTTTGGACTTTCATTAGTAGAGTTGATCTTATTTGCAACCTCATTCCTTTTACAGGTATTTTGTTCGGTTGTTCCTTATGTAAACCAACATAGTTGGAAGGAGTATTTGATATTGAGGGGTCGTTTATATCCTGGTGGGATTTTTATTGAAGATGAAATGAAGGATGAACGTAAAGTGGATGAAGCTAATGTGGGTGTAGTTAAGGTGGATGAAGCTAATGTGGGTGTAGTTAAGGTGGATGAAGCTGGTACAATTAACGTGGATGAAGTTAACGTGGGTGCTCAATCCATTCATAAAGATCAAGCAAACGGTGTCACGGTGAACTCAATTTCAGATGTTGATCAAGTTGAACTTGCACATCAAGGTAAAGTAAGTGTTTAACACCTGGAGTGACCAAATACGATTGAACATTTTAAATGGATTCACAATCTAATAATAATTTGAACATTTAACACAGTGATTAGATTTGAGCAAATCTATATGTTGGTGCCTTCACGACCACACAATTGAGATTCTACTAATATAATATGACCAAATTACCACCTGTAAATGCCTTCAAAATATTTCTCTGTTAAATCTTTTCACACTAACGCTCCTGGCTCAAGATGATCTTGCCGATGTTTAAAGTGTTTTGCAGCCTTTAGATACCTCTAAATGACCTTATTGTGGCGATGGAATTTGCTCTGGAAGTACTCATTTAAAATGGAACTTTTAAGCTCCATTTTACTGCTCATACGACCACCGCCAAATATCGAAATCTCGTTAAGCCACTCATTATTACTTCTGAACCATTGGGTAACACCACTTGTTCATCTTGAGTTACCCTTAAAACAAAACCCCTCTGTCAATCCCAATAATGATATTCCGGATCAGAAAACTTAGCCAAATACTCATAAACTTAAGCAATTGAAGAACGCCTGAAAGTCTTCCAATCTCAAGAAGTGGTGCATGCTAGCATCTAGATCCATAGTAAATCCTACCAAACTCACATAAGAATTGCGTCAAGTTCTATCAGACTTCAAGCAAGACCTTTGAGGAACCTCAATGGCATCGTTCGCACTGTAATAGCCTCAAGTTCAATCTTCCAATGTAAGATGTAGTGTTGCTGAGCAGGCAAAGTTGGTGCAATTTCATCACATTCTCCAATTCATAGGACGTCACTTGATGTCGTCTTGATGAACGTCATATTCAGCAGCTTAATCTTTTATGCAAGTACTCTTCAAATCAAAAATAGTATAACCAGTTCGTAGGACAAGAGATCGGGTTAATTTTTATATTAAAATCTCCCCACTTATTGGAAAAAGCTGCCATGCAGACCAAGTGACCTTGCTTTGACCAAGTTCATAACTCATAACTACCAAGCATCCCGTGTAACTTTACAATACCTGTAGTTCTCCTAAATTCCAAAATACAACAACGCCTCAGGCCCACGCAATCTGGATAGTCGTTGATTATTTAATAATCTTCGTAAACTGCCATAAACCAAGCCCAACAAATTAAATGCTTTACAAAAATTCAAGGGACAAGCATAAGCTAACACTCCAGAAGCAATCCGCCTAAGAAAGTAAGTCGCTAAACAGGAAAAATGAGACGAAGCGCATAATCTGGTTAACAAGGGAGTGTCGAGGATGGTATTGTTGATCTATTGACAACAATTATTTAAACTTGCTCTAAGATACTCATGGGGAACTTACTAAAACTCAGAAAATCTTATTATAGCCCAAATCAAGAGCCGTTTCTCTAAGAACCCTTCGTGATCCCTGCATTTGTAAATGACTTAATAACGCCGCAGCTACTGTAGCAACGTTATCAAGTTATTATCAACGGGCTTCATTGTAAAGTCTGGAACAAAGCAAAGTTCAGGATAACACAAAATTTTAGGAACTATTACATAAAGGCGCCCATCATATCAACCAAATCCAGTAACTCAGTCAGAAAATTAATTTTCTCTCATGAACGTTGATTCCACTGCAAATAAACTTTAAGTAACTCAACCTTGATCAAGGTCGTATTGATAACTAAATCCAGTTATGGATGTGTATTATTCTGAAGGATGATAATACTTTTTTGAAACTTTTGGGTTATTATCCAATTATGAAAGGTGTACTCCTGAACAACAAAAAATAAATGATGTGGAATGGAGCAATTACTCCTTAGTATTGTCTTTCCCTCGAGGTAGGGTATCCGGCCGACCTTAAGCCATAATATATTATTTCTGGCAAATTTTGCAAGCTCAACGAAATACTTGTTGATGGGGTTTCCATTCTCTAACAAAGGCTATTAAACAAAGCATGACTGATCTCTGAAACTAAGACAGCACCAAACAACTCCGAATACCTCATGTTGTAGCCGGCATTACCTGTATATCCACTTTGAGATCGTCAATAACATTGTCAGATTGATATCTCCACACACTAACGAAAATGGCGCCATTATTGAGTTGACCAGTCAGAAAAGTGATATCTGCGTTGGTCATCTAGCCTCGGGGCGTCGATTGGAATTGCTTCTTGAGGTGTCTCTGTAAAAATTTGAGGTCTTCCTTCTTTGAAAGTATTATAAAATTGAGTGAGCCAAAAATACAACATAAGCCATATGATATCACCGTGCTTAAACTATTTAGTCTGGCAGTTTTAGCACATCAACTACAACGACTAAAAGACTGAAATGCTACAAGTCCAGATATCCACGAGTATTCACCAAATTGCTCAATTTGAGAACATCCAAATGTTATGATAGAACTTCCAAGTAATTGTTCCAACATCAGAACTACCCAGTAAGATAATCTTCATAAACAACGGTTGAAATGCGTTATGGAGAATGCAGGCTCAATACTTTAAATGGCTCTTACCAAATATAACCCCTAAATTACAATTTCAACTAGTTGATACAGTTTAGAACTCCTTGTAAACAAGATAGTCCAGTAAGTAAGCCTCTCAAGTAAACAAACCTCAGGCCAAGAAGCAGGTTACCCCAACTTGACAATGCATTTCCAAACAAACATGGCATCAGTTCAACTCCCTATCATCCCCACTCTCAATCCAGCCAAAATTAAGCTACTTGTACAAAGTCAAATCCAGGTACATACCAAATATAGTACAATTATTAATTAAGTGAGGAATCACCAGTTGTAAACTTCTATAACGTCCTTCTAAGCACGTCTAACGCACATGAAAACAACGTTCAACTGCACACTCGTTTAATAAATCATCCTAACCACAAACGCATTGTTGCAGGGAGTTTAACACACACTTTAATATGACAAAAATGAACTAGAATAAGCTCATAAGCCAACACAAAACATTTAAGATATCATGAACTCAAATCAGGTTTAGATTCATAGCAATTTCGCAGCCAGTGTGTATGTTCTTTTCAAACAATGGTGGTGGGGTGTTGGATGTTAAACAACTTAAATCAACACATAAAATATTACGTAGTATTTGTAATCTTAAATAGGACATAAGGTATGACTAGAATGATTTAGACCATTTTGCAAAGTTTAAGGTTATACGAATATAAATCTCCTTAAAACCCTGTAAATTTTGATTCTTTTTTAAACAGTTCTGTCCAGGTTATTCCTCATTAAACAACTTCTTGGTTTTCAAGAAGATTGGCCCATTTAGTGTACCCAATATCCTTGGTGAACAAAAATTTCTCAACACATTTTTCTTATATTGATCAACAGGAATGATTTGGTAATGATATGTAGATTAATATTGATGGAGAGTGTCTTAATCATTAGATGATTGATGAAGTTAAGTTGGGATTCTTTTTGAAGTGACCCTCCAGGGGTTGTCATACGAGGTTTGCTGTGACTTGCTTGGACAGGAAACATTCACAGGTAATCAATAGGTGCAATACTTGGAATCAATCCATTTCTGATTCAGCTTAGTTGGATTAGCAAATAAAACAACCTCACCAATTGCTTCGTTAATCTAGGATTGTAATTGTTGCTCAATCTACCCAAAATTTGATTGCCGTTAAGGAATAGTTGGGGGCAAGGTTAATCATACTACCCAAGACTTAGCCTCAACAAATCACATCTTCAAATTTCAACCAGAACAAGTTTCGAGTCTCAGGTAAAATTATCAGCTTAATTAAAATCATATTGTTTCTAATCAGAACGTGATAGGGCGATGAAAGGTTATCCACACATGTATCCGATCACCGATAATTAAAACTGTTTAAGATTAGAGTATCGGGGGTTTGTATCTTGCAATTATCCAGAAAAGCACTGTAACGCCGTCCGTTTCATACAAATCGGGGTTATTATTCTTTAATTGTTGTTCTGCTATAACTGGCCAATGTGTATTAATACGAGATGTATTATTTCCATACCATGGATTGTGACCAACTCTGAGTTCCACGACCAACAAATACTCCACTTAAAGTAACAGTATACCCCACCGCAATGTATGTGCATTTTAAATGTGCACCGTGGCGGCCATTAAATTAAACTTATCGATTAAAACGGTTTCCGAGTTACCTTGCATGAATGTGACATCACTCGGTGCCTTTGGAAAAGTATACAAATGTCAAGGTAATCTTTGAGTGTGTTGTACCATGAATGATATCATGATCAATTTAAGCCGACAAAGAATTTACATTAATGTTGCAAATTCTACAATAAGCTGTGATTATGTTATATGACTTGACTGGAACCATCTGACAATGTATTACATTTTTGGATGACCAAATGATTGATGAAATTCAGTGCTTAGAAGTGGAACGATCTTCACTTTGTGGGTCTTGTCTCGTGGCCGACGATGACAGAGAATGCACGTATAACTAAAATTGATTCTTCCAATGTTCAACCAATTGAAGACATTCTCGTGTTACAGTACATTCGCTTACTTCATGTACTAATCAATTACACCCATGTACCGATTACATTAGGTAAAGAATGGAAAATCCCTGAATTGGAATTGTGGTCCAACCGCCGAGAAAACGGCCAGTTGATGATAAAAGACAAGAACCCGGAGCCACTATTTTGGTTTTGTTGTAGATCTGATCAACAACCTTACCAAGCTTGAGTTTTCATGTTTGAGTAAAGGTCACCTTTCACAATTTCATCCCTCTCATTTATTGATGAACCAGTGCATTGTTGGTTTTGGGTAATAAAACATGTATAGGGAGTGACGAGTCGCTCTCTATTTTATGGGTTGTTATTTGAGCTGGCGATATTCTTAATTGATAGGTCTTTTAAGTGATAGACTTTAATAACAACCCATCAATCTGCCTTGTCGTGTATTAACTCATGTGATTGAATTCACATCTGACCGACATGACATTGCAGTATACTGACGGCATCCGAAATTTGAAATTAATGCCAGGTTAAAGACTAACATGCTTGACTATTTGCTTGTTTTCCGTCTTCGTTGACTTATTCAAACGTTGTGGTATTCATCTTCTGCTTACCTATGGCATTTATTCGTAAACATTCCATGTCAGACACTCCCAAGTATAAGCATATCTTTGAGCATATTCAAAGTTAACCAATATACTGGATACTTTCACTCACTAGAGTACTACTCAGTTATGAATATCTGGAGATACGGCTGATGATGCAACTCAGTATCATGATTGTTTGGCATTCGGTGCAAATTTTAGCGTCAGCAAGTAGGATTTTGAACATCAAAGGAATTCTTTAAGCTGTGGAGATTATGTGAAGCGAAGGAGGTGGATGCGATCTAATCCATCATTTGTGAAATATCGTGCTACTCGTACTAGCATGTTCGACTTGCAACGGGTGCCATACCAATTGAATGAACAGCTTTGTCGTTGTGATGATGACACATTTGTCAATTGCTATCTGATGTAGGTGTCACAGTTCACATATGGTGCTATTTCCTTCTTTTGATTTGGAATCCATTTTACATTTGGGAATTCAATTTTAAGGAGTTCGTCAATTTAATATGGGTAGAATGTCCAATTTCGGAAAATTCAGAAGTAAAAGCTTTGGTATCTCAGCTAAGGCTAGCATTCTTGGCTACCCATTCTTCGTGATATGTCTACAGTTGTTCAATTATTCAGTATAATTATTATTGCCAAGTTTTACATAAGCTAAATTGAATATTTACCAAGTGGATCAAGAGACATTTAAAGTACTACAAAGTGAGACATTTCTGTCTTGAATTCCCAATCGCGGTCATAATCCGCGGTCATCAATTATAAAGTGATAATTTATCATATAGAATCTAGATCTAAATGATATTAAAGTATAAGCGTGCATGAAATTACTAAACATGTAATATGGTCATCTAGCTTGCAGATAGCTATTGGACAAGGCATTCTAGTTTAGTCCACAAAACATTTCCATAATAATCGCCATAGGAATGGCTTGATCTAGTTTTGAATTTGTCAACATGCCCATAATAATTAAGGTTTACAAAGTAGTTGCCGTTTTGCAACCGAGTCGGTAATATTCTTACTACGGCATATTAAGTGATATTGTCAAAACACTGCGGGAATCTGAAGAACGATGATACAAAGCGATTATAATTAACATGCTCTAAATGAATCAGGCCACCCTAAATGAAGTGCTAACGTTTGGCGGTTGTAAGTATCGAGGTATAACGGGGGTGGTTGTTTTTGTAGTATAAAGTTTAAATTACAAAAAGAAGTGTGGGTGCATCGACTTTCGACTTGTCGAATTTAGAATATCGACTTTCAGGAAATTGTGCATTATTCGATAGGTAGCTATTGTCATTTAGTCTCGAGTTTGCATTGTCTGCACCAGATTCTCACCCTACCTTCAAAGAGATGTATACTTAATTTGTCCAGGTGGGTTATTCCAAGAAATGGCCATTTGAATGAACCCAAGAGGGTGATTCTCAACACAATGATAGATGTCATAGTTTGGTACGGCCCTCCCCTCCTCGCCCCACCTAAAATAGAAAAATAGCTCACGGCAGTTTGTTTTTAAACTATTCTTAACGTTGAACCAGATTCGACTAATGATGTAAGAACTTTAAATTCCAAGAGAGGCATTGCGGAATGTTTGAATTACACCGTTTTATTTGGCCACAATAACTGAATTGGGGAAGACTTTAATCTTTATAAGGCTGGGAGGTACTTATTGAACCCAACTTAAAAGTGTAAAACACGATGGGTGGGAATCTGATTTAAGAGCTGAACATGACTCAAGGGGATATCTATTCGCGCGAGGCCTTAATAACCGTTGGGTTAAGTATGAAACGTATACATGTACGATCTACCCGGAGCAACTTAACCAAGAATTTACGATGATCTTGAAACACATGAAATGTAATTCAGCCAAGCAGATCTGCGCAATAATAGACACTCCATGGGGTGCAGCGACTCTTCGGTCAGATCATATCTACTCCAGTTACACTTACGATGAAAAGGCACATCTTTATATTAATACATACTAGAAGTTTAAACTCGCAAAAGAAGAGATGCATTATATCATTAAATATTTTGAAGCCGTGTTCAATCGTAAAAAATGATGACGTACATTGAAATTGATCAGATCATAGACAGTTGACCATATATGTACTTGAACAAGATGATCTTATTGTAATAAATACTCTCTCTTGTTTCTAGGTTGATTTGTTTGAAAATTGATTTGTTGATTGGTTATGGTTGATTTGTTTGGCAATTATGGTTGATCTTATTAAATATAATGGTTGAGTATATTAGCTCTGCAATGAATCCGTTGTAGATTGAGGTTCGGTTAAAACTTCACTTGCTGTGGAGAAGGTAAATTTGATTCCTTGCAGTGAGTCACAAGGACAAGTGGAGTTGAATATAGAGTTGAATGAATCGCTGGCTGATACTGATCAGAGTAGTAGCGTAGGCTTCTTATTATCCAAGAATAATTTTGATATAACCTAACCACAGACTTACGAAGTACCAATCTGAATTCAACTACTCCTGTATTCAACAATGCCCCTTAAAACTTTGATCTTCCCATATATTTCATGATTAATAGTATTCTCCTCTTCCTTAGCATCCTTGGGTTTGTTCTTATGTTCAGTTCCTGGTACAGGCCAAACACAATTTAAGCGAAGCCTTAAACATTCGGTACATTTTGGACGAGTTTCACAACATCTCTTCTTCCTCTGCCTACAAGTTAAGCATCCCATTCTTGATCTTTTTGAAACACTCTTTCCTGAGTCTGATGGTGAACTATTACCTGAAGGCAGAAGTGATTCATTTGGAGTTATACTTGGAGAAGCAACCAGCGCTCTTCTACTTGATCTCCCACTTCCGCTACTACCGCCACTCCCAGTTCTTTTTGCACTTTTTCTCATACCAGGTGATTCAGCAGTAGGATAGGGACTTGGTCGTACTCCATGTTGTACAGGATAGTCTATATGTGATATATGTGAATTTTGTTGTTGTTGGAAATCCCATTGTTCTTGAGTAAATGGATAATCTGGAGGATGATGATAATATGGATTATTTGGACCAAGGTTACCTCCTTGTGGAAGATTCCCTTGTGGTAAACTCCCTTGTGGTTGATTTCCTTGTGGAATGTTCCCTTGAGGAATGCTTCCTTGAAGAACATTTGATTGAAGTGGGATCTGTGAGTTTTGAGGGTTCATCGGTGGTACATTCGAGCGTACATTTCCGGATATGTTCATTGGTGGCGGGAAATTTCCATGTTCATGGTGTTCATATTGAGGTGGATATTGGAATTGTGGAAATGATCCAAACTGTGGCCTTTCTTCAGCAAAGTATCCTTGTTGATAGTTGTTTTTCTTAAATTCTGGTGATTGTTGATTATTATTATTATTATTTGGTATTTGGTTATTTGGCAATTGATTTGGGATATTATTACCCGAATTTCTATTAGGTTGATTCATGTTCTTCTGTTTATTCAAAAATATTACGATCACACGCTTTCTAGAATAGCCATCCCCAGTCTCATTGATTCCAATGGAAACAGGTTAAATATAAAGCCAAAAAAAGAAAATCGGAAGAAGAAAATGCTTACCAATTTTATTTTTTCACCCAAAGGCTACACAAAAGCAATTACAAAACAACTCAAAAAACAATGGGAAAACAAACATAGAAAATAATGTTCTCAATAAAATAATATTATTGTATTTTTTTTTTTTATGGCTGTGCAATCTTGTTCATTTCCGAGGGGTGTTTTTAATTATGAAAAATCTAAATTATAACCTTTAAAATTCACGTAAACAAACATACTACTGTTTTATCTTGGTACTTAATACAAAATTCATTCACATTTCCATCACTTTTTTTTTCTTCTCTACAGCTGAAACTGCGCTTTGTGTGCTTGAATTACAACAAGTCACCATGCCTAAGTTCGAGTTGGGGTCAGCTCCAAAAGCAATTTTCCTTATGTATTAAAAGTTGATGCGGAAAAGTGATCGGAAGTTTGATTAGAATGAATTTGGCTTATTGAAGATATTACGACTGACAGGGGTGATAGATGGATGATGTATTGAGAGTTTTGTATACAAAGTTTTGTTTGAAGTGTTTTCTCTTTCATAGATCGTTGACTGCAAAAAGGCGCAGACTTTTTAGAAACATCGAAATCCGAAATTCAAAATGCCTTATCGAGTTCTTTGTGGTATTATCTTATCGAGAATAGATTTTGCAACTAACAAATATCCGTAGGAGATCTGTTAATGAGCGAGTTAAATTCTTAAGAAATAGTGTAATTATGCGCTCAGATGTCCCATACAAGTCCCTGTGTGCTCTAACGACAGTACTAGCTTGTTAAGTTCAGGTATTGCTCGCTACATCGCGCGCCTTAGCTGTTGCTTTATACCTTAACCTAATTTGTACATTTCCCGATTCTTCAAATCCCTCCTAAATAACCTTAACAGTATTAAATATAAAATCTAATTTGCCACGAGAATTTTCATAATATGCAGTTATTAACAAAAGATCTACTTGAATGGTTATTTTAAGTAGCATAGTAAATCGATAAATCATGACCATTCATTTAGACTTTCACCGCATCACCCATTAGTAATATCAACGCAAAATCGATTCCAAACCGGATTAATGGTGATAACACTCAGGGTCCAACAGTAAAAATCAATACTTAGAACTAGGAATGACAATTGCAATAAGGTATACTATTGTTTTTTAACCGAAATGCAACTTTATGCGATGAGTATTATAGCAAGTTTCACATGCATTATGCGGCTGGTGTTAAAGTTGTTTTTTGTGCGCATACCGGGTGATTGGACTAATTGGTTCTGTTCGGCTATAATTCGTTTCTAGATGCCGGTAAAGAAGTATCATATTTAGTGTGGGAATTATCTGTTACAAAGAACTACATTTCCACCGGTGGTGTTTCAGTTTGTAATATGTTTGAATTAGGGGTCCATTCCATTGAGTGACTTTGGAACATATCCATTGACTATCTTATTAACGGATACATTCCCAGTCTTGAAATCCTATACATTCCATGTCTCATAATCGTGTACAGGGGAATTGTTATAACGGATCATTGCAAGTTTTATCACGTCTCCATTGCATATACTTGGCTTCTATGGCATATCCTGGACTTCTATTCCGTGGCGTATTTCATACCGAAACATTGTTCCACCTCTGGATTAACATTTATCCTTCCTTGTGCTCCGTATGCATCTTGCTCACATCATTTGTTCCTCTCCGGACTGGAAATATACATTTACCTGGAGATCTGAATCTAAGTTAATCTTGTGTAATCATGATATTTTCGTAAGATCGCTGGCAAAAAAAAGTCCATGTTCTGGCCAGATATCTTTCAAAAAAGTTGATCTAGTATTGTTTGAATTTTATACAATCGTACATATTACCCATTCAACTGGGCTAATTATCCGCTGCCTTTAGCTTTTGACAGATTTAGAAGCTTATTTGAAGTTGAATAGGTTGACCAATAGCTAAGTTAGGGCTGTCATTGATTTGAAATCTGACAAACAATCAATCTCTTTTTTCCAACAGTCTCATTTCTATTACTTCCCAACAAACTCATATCCAATCAAGTAATTCACACTTCCGATACAATCGGATATTTCTTACCACACAAATGAATATCGCATACCAAATACCTCCTGCACAGTGGCACCTCTACTAAAATCGATGTCAAAAGTATTTTTAATCACAAAACCTAAAATTCATTTTGGTTGCAATTCCAATAAACAATCATTTTGGGGGTGTAATACTATTTTTTACAGTACTACCAAATGTGTAAATTCAAATACACCCTTGTAGTAGCATTGTTCAAGTAGAATCGGGTAAAATTTGGTCATTAAAAGAGGTTTTGCTTTCTAAAACCGAGCTTCTTGTTGATCTTGAAGATAAATGAGAGATGAATTCGGTTGAGCCGGCATGATTTAGGTTAAGAGAATTCATAACTGATTAACTTATATTGAATTGATCAATATGAAGATGCAATTTGTTAAATACATCAGGTTAAAATCGTATTAATACCAGTTAACTCAAACTTAATAATAGTTCAAAAGACCACTACAATACCTGTACTCCGCCAATCAGAAATGCGCAAATGATAATCATATGGAACATCTAATAGAAGTAACTTGTCAATGTATATTTTCATATGCATTGGAATCAATTTGGTATTGATGAGATTCAATAATAAATAATGAATTTGACATTATTATGTAGCGTAAGGTGAATTTAGTAGGCGGTGGTGATATTATTAGATGACTTGGTGGTATTATTAATAAGAGTTAGTGGATGGTAGAGGTTCTCTTATTAAGTAGTTTACTTTGCTGTCAGGTTGCAAAAAAAAACCAAATTATATGACCATTGCTTCACAGTAGAGATTAGGTACAACATTTCAGATGAATATTTGGTTTATATATTTCCAGATTAAGAACTTTGATTTTCACAGATCTCGTGTTAAATTATCACACTGTCTCGAAGACTCAAATTTCACGATCTCCTACATTGTACCGTAAATTTTCTCATTTATCCTCAAATATACAAAGTATGGATCCGAAATACACCCGTAAATATCCCAGGACATCACGATACCATTGTGAACGATATAATGCAAGATACGGCGTTAAATCTATCTCCACTGTGGTTTGAGTTTTGAATTTGTGCACCTAGTTGTGGTTCCAGCAGTCAGCATGAATTTACCGAGTGCTTTGAAAATTGTTTTGCAAATTTTGAACGTCTACTTAGTATTCCTTGCCATATCTGACTCCCCATATAATTGCCCGAGTACTACCTAATTACTTAACTGCTAGACCTGTGGTTGGTTTGAAATACGAAGACAACAACAACTCGAACTTTCCCCAACAAGCATTGAGGAAAGACAAAATGTGTTACCCTTATAAGTGTTGATGAAAGACAAGATGTACTACTCCAACAAACATCGATGAACGACAAGATGAACTATCTCAAAAAGTGTCACAATCAATGGCAATGGCCATCGTAGTAGTTGCATCGTGAATACTGCGCAGCAGTCATGACTTTCCACTCTGGTCAATTTCGACAAGGTATCGATTCGCTCAAGGTGGTTGGTGGCCCTTATTACTACCCCATGTTAAGTCTCTGCCCTGCTTACTTGTAAGTTACAATGCATGACATAAATTAACTTTGAGCAATAGAAAAGTGCCAATCTGACATAATTGAACCCGCTTAAAAATTGTACGCCCGCTTTGTTGCACAATTTTATTCTTTGGGAATCCAACACAATGCTGTCATGAGCTCACCAATTATACAGGAATTGCATATCTGAAAATATCGTCGGACGGAACCTTAATTCTTTACCGCGTCTGTTGATAATGGGTACGACATTATGACTTGCCATAGTAAAAGAGTATTACCTGCATAGTATCGCAAGTTGCAAAATCCAGGAGTATTCTACAAACTTATCAATCACTTCACTCGCTTAAATTCATGATAAATTTTCATGCCTAAAAGAGGTTAGCGGGAATTTGTAGTTTTAAGTACAAAATGTAGAATTTGATGGAGCGTTGGACATCGCATTGTGGTTGTTCCATTATGATGAAATTCGCATTCTGATGATCAGTCATCCTGTTTTCATTCTGGTGATCGAGAGTTAAGTTGTTGATTTGAAAAATATCACTTAAAAATTGGTTAATGTGTCAGTATAACCGGTATCTGTCATAGAGATCTTCCATGCAAAAAGGTCTAATTTTCAAACAAGGTGGCATTATTTTCAATTCATGTTGGGAATGTCTTTTCTATATTTTTATTGTCTCTTCATTAGGTCATCGTGCGGAAGTACAGTTTCTCGTAATGAGGCTTAAAATTCAACGGTTGCTAATACGAGAGTTCCATAGTTGGCTTAATATTGATTTAAGTTTAGAGACATGCCATATTTTGTAAGGTTATAAGTTGCTTCTTTAGATTCTGGAGTTGAGACACGCTTGTTTAATTACAAAATCTAAGGTTGGCACACATATAATTACGAATTTTAAGATTCGTACATTCTGAAGATTTGATAAATATACTTGTAAGACCGAGTTATTGGGCATTCCAATTACTCACACATTCTGGAAGTCAAAAAATAAAATCTTTTGAATTCACCGTTCCTTGTGTTCTGTGTTTTGAAATTGTACGAATTTCATGATCTCAAATTCAATCAAGAACATCATTTGATTAACGAACATAACACCCGAACCAACACCCGAGTCAACACCCGAGTCAACATCCGAGTCAACGCCCGACCCAACACTCGAGCTAAAATCCGTAGCAACCTTCCTATACACAAGCAAAAATAAACTACGAATCTTTAAATTGAACAATTCATTTGTGTCATCTTTATTGTCCATGCAAATAGAGAATGCAAATTTATCGTGGCTAATTTGCTTCATGACGTACATATGCAAACGCATGATATGGACATGTAAAAGCACCTCAGACACGGTGATTTTATTGAATAGCCATTCTGTGATTCGATTTGAAGGTTAATTTAGGAGAATATTTTTTAGCTAAGGCGTTTTGATTGAAGGAGTCAAAATAGTACTTATGTGAACAGTTAGCATTAGCGAACTGTTCAACTTCTTATTGATAATTATTGGAAAACTTTCCTTTAGCGAACTTACTTGACATTTCATTAGCGATGTTCACCTGCTTAATTGTGGACAAAATGTGATCTGAAAAGTAGGCTCAAGTATAATTAACAACACAAGAGATACGATAATTATAGAAAATGTAATTAAGATAATAAATCATATAGTTGGAAATTCATTATAAGAATATCATATTTTATGGGTCGACCTTCAATGAATATAGCTTTTAGAAATCATTTTCTGGAGATGAGATGTGGTTAAAATTATTCCATGCAACTTTTGAAATCATGTAATGATATTTGTGTCACCCAGGTCAGTAATTCCACACCTTGTACTGTACTAGCTATAGTATCTTTAGTAGATGCATTTTTAATGCACATTGTCAAGGACGTCTTAATTCTCGTCAATAGAAGCTATTTTCATATTATTTTATTTTGTGAAGCCGGTAGAGTTAAAATTTGCATCCATATTTTTTAAAATCTCAACACTAGAAAGTCTCTACTTAATTATACAACTGAAAATATTGTAAATTAAGTCCGGTACCTATGGAATGCATACACAGACTGTGCCTACGTCTGAAACAGGCTATAGGTACCTATGAAACACGTTATGCACCTGATGCCTTATATTTAATCATCCTGCGCATTGCAAGTACGAAATTGCTGTATTGCTGAAAGCCGTAGAAATCGTAGGAGTATAATATGATCCGAAGTTCAGACAGATTATTTGGTATGCAAAATAATTGCTATTCCGCCAGAGTACAAATGATGACGAGTGTCTGATACGTTGGTACCGCTAGAAGCCGAAAAAATCATGTGCTAGGTTATATAGCTCTGAAGCTCAGCTAAATATCTCAAAACGCATCATGACACCAGTTGCTCTGGTACTGCTGCTGATATTTCTACTGCGCCATCTCCTAGTTCTCAAACTCACGCGAGAAGTACCCCTCTTAGAGCTTGCATTGGAAGCCTCTTAACAGTTGTCGGCACTGTGAGTTGATCCCAGCAATACGTACTGTTAAGGGGGCCTGAATACTACTTGGGACCTACCTTTTGGGCAAATTTCGCGGCTTTCTATTATGATATTGCTTATTTAGGAGTTAGAGTTGGCTTACAAGGACATTTTGAATAAATCTATGAAATTCAGGTATACCATGATTATTTGCAAGATAGTCTGATCATACCAAGCTAAGGTTTAAGTCGTAGGAGTAACCTCCTTCGCAATATCCATTTCGAGCACCTGCTTTATGTGAACTGTATCCATTGTTGGCTTCTGCTGCAATAGTGGTTCCACACTCAACGGGATATACTAGCTCAGTTACCAAATGTTTTCTTAATTTGCAACTTCCACGCTCAGTCAAAACTACATCCAACAACTTCAACTTGATATATACACAGGATGATTTACAATTCATGCTTTTACAAGTAGTAGTTCCAGCCGTCAAGTTTGAATTATGTCAATTGCGATTTCTTCTGCATTACGCTGTAATTACGCTATCACCTTCGTCGCCTGTGTTTCTCACATACCAGGCATACCAGGCATACCACCTGGACCACCACCACCACCTTCCTTCAAAGAGGACCTACCAGCTTTCAACAATTCATCACATAATAACAAGTTTGAAGAAATTCCAGTTGCAGCCGAAATGGCATTTCTAAAAACTCTATAACTATCCCAGATTCCTTCTACTGTTGGGTCCATTGGATCTCCAGATCTTAAGTCAACCCCTACAATATGACCATCAGCAATTTCATCTTGACAGTTTGAGATGGTTTCCAATGAATCTAAACCAGCATTTGTAGATAATGTTTTTGGAATCACCAACAAAGCTTCAGCAAAAGCTCTTATACCTGACTTATTTCTACCCTTCATGATTTGACTACTTTCATGTAATAAATGATGATTAGCACTTAACCAATAGGCACCAGCACCAGGTAAGACAGCTTGATCTTTCAAGACATTCGATACTGATCTTAAACCATCTCTTACAGCATCCTTTGTTTGTTGTAAAACATGATTATTCGAACCCTTGATCAAAATAGTTGAAGATTTTGGATCTTTATTTTCGGTAACATATGTGAATTTGTCTTCACCGATTGAATTTTCATAGACAAGCCCAGAGAAACCCAAACAGGTAGGAGTTAAATCATCTACGGAGTTTTGAGCTTCACCTCCTGTTACTAATTGTAATCTTTCCATATTTCTTCTCTTCGCTCTTCTCAAAGCTAAAATTCCATGTTTTGCTAAAACATCCAAAGACATTGGATCAATACCTTTTTGATTTATAATAACAAATCCTTTATTTGAATTTAATTCACATACCTCGTTTTTCAAATCAATGATTTTCTTCAATTTTTCATCAACAAACTTTCTTTCTGAGTTGACTAACTTTTCTCTTTGTTCAGCACTTGAGTAGAAAAATCCCGAGTTTACTTCTGTCTTCTCATATTCTAAAGATACGTTCAAGATAAGTACGTAAGCGTTTTCAACCCTACGTGGCATATCTGGATGTCTTGCACCATGATCTAAAACAAGACCCTTGATTAATTCAGTATCTCTTGCATTACCGTGTTGCATTGTCATTATTTCAATCATATGTAAATCCAAGTTCTTATCATTTTCAGTTCTGACGTTCAAAACTGCATCTGTTACAATTGGAGTTAAAACTTCGGCAATTTCTAAAGGTACTTTTGTTGCCAACGAAGATTTTGCAATTTGTAATAAAAATTCTCTGTCAAATGAAGGTCTAGTTTGTTTGAAACTGTCTAAGAATTTCAAAGATTCTTCTCTTGCAACTTCAAATCCATCAACAATTACTCTTGGATGTACACCTTCACTAATGAATCTTTCTGCTTGTTTTAATAATTCTCCAACCAATAAAATAACAGTGGTTGTACCATCTCCAGCTATTTCGTCTTGTGCGGTAGCAGCACGAGCAATCATAACTGCAGTTGGATGTTGGATTTGCATCTCACTAAGTAAAACCTTTCCATCTTTGGTTAATTTGAGTGATCCGGATCCATCAACAAGTAATTTTAATGTTCCCTTGGGTCCAAGATTAGTTGATAATACCAGCTGCAACCCTTGAGCGGCGGATATATTCACTTGCAACGCTTGTCCTCGTCTGAATGATTCAGCTTTGGGATTCAATAATTGGATAGATGAAGACATTACGGTGAAGTTAACTATGAAGATGAATTTTTCGTGGACATGTTCGCGTAGATGGTCATGTGATTGGAAAATATCAGCATCGGAGGAAATGTAGTGGGATGTTAAGGAACTCTGTTCAGATGTAGTATTTCTGGAGGAGATGTTCGAAGAGCACACTGGTGAACTAGAGGAGTCCAATTAATGAGTCTATAGTAAAAAAATTGCTTAAAAGCAGTATAAGCAAGGACATCACCAGTTTTCTATGCTTTTTAGACAGCCAGTGAATAACGAAAGTGCCTAAACTTTACAAGAATGCCACTGGGGTTATTGAAATAAAACAATTGCATACTTGGAATGGACAACTTGCTCAGAGTTTTGAAAGAAAATTTTGGGTGCAAAATTTGCACGCAGGTACTCATGAACTCATTGAAACCAAACTATATGGAAGGATTCACCTCTCTCAGTCACAGCTTAAACTTCGGAAGTTACGAGCGAGTGAAATTCTCAAGCTTGGTATTGCTACGGAACGAGTGGTACATGTCAAGTCTCAAAGTTTCTCTAAGACGGTATCCTGTTATGCCTTACCAGACAATATTCCTTAGAAACCTGTGTGCATGCCAAAACACATTAAAATATGAGCTTCTACGTGCACCTAGCTCCAACATTCATCTCATACAATGTTACCCTTGAAATCCATCTCCAGGCTTGAAGTGCGCCATACAAAATAATCTGATCTATCAAGTCATCACCATAATCACTGCGGGTAATCCATGCAATATAATTGACTCGATATCCCTTAACCAACCAAGCACAGTGAATTGATTTAGTCTGATCAAGGTCTGCTATTTCTGTTATTACCAAATCACCTCCGACGTATCACTATGGAAGACACTATTTTCCAACCGGCTCGTCAAAACCTTCTACATTACCACGACGAAAGAGAAAAGGTGATACGAATATGTAGAGACATTAATTCATATTCGAAGAAATTAATATTCACATTTCATAGAATCCCATTATCGAAGGAATTAACTCCAAGTATTCTTAAACAAATCAGAGAATTGCTCTATGTAATTTCTAACTCACTACTGCAAATTCATGTTGATTATTGGCCCAGCAAGAATTGTTCCCAATTTAAGCTGAGTATTTCGAATTCAACTGAGGAAATGATTGAAGCTTTTACATTCATGTATTTTGTTATGAATTGTGAATTGTTGACTTACGAGAAGTTTTTACTACTTGTGAAATGGTTAATCAGAATTGGAATTGAGAAGTCAAGGAAAGACGTGGATGAAGGAAACGAAAACAATCTGGAGCAAGGCAAAGATCAGAAAGATGATAAAACATTCATCCAAAATAATTTAGACCTTCTCCTAGACAAAACAATCAAGGATTTTCTCTTTGGAGAAAATGACCCAATCGACGACATTGATCTAGATTTCATCTATTTAGGAGATTATTTCATGGGTCTTTTTGACTTAACAGGTGAAATTATGAGATACTCAATCTCCAACATGGTTGATCCAAAATCAAAAGCTATAAATCGAGATAATTTGAAGAGTTTGAAATTTATGGAAGACTTGTATGCAAAAGTTGTAGATTTGTTCAACCAATATCCTGATTTGAATGTTGAAAAGGGGGTTTTTGGGGTTGAATATAACTACAAAGGAATAATGAACTTGAAAAAGAAAATGGATGTTTTTAAACTGAGCCTTGAGAAGGTTCAGACTGGCGTTTGTGATGTTTTGATTAGAGGCGAAGAGGCATCTGAAAGAGACATTTAAGCGGGCGAAGCGAGAGATCACACTGGTAAGGTATTTCATTTAGTGAAGCATCTGCTGTAAAATACTGTTTTGGACCAAACCTGAAGTGCAAATTTAATCTTAGTTCAGACAAGACGGTATTTTCGGAATTGCATATTCTTGCCTTGCCAGCCTGAATTACTGAAGCACTTATTCAAGATACTTCCTAAAAAGTAATTTACTCGCTAAACACCCGAACGAGTACAGGTTATTCTGACACTCCAAAAGGAAAGCTCAGGAGTCTAATACAATTTCATAATAATCTGCTTCAATTTGGAATCTCCCTTGTAGTAACTTGACGTTTAATGGATAGTTTCACCCAACAATTTGATTGCGTCTTGAGATTCTGATCCAGTTGGCCCAGGTGCGCCTAACTATAACTGCCGTAAATATGGTTGTGAGTTGAGATTGAAAACTCCTGGTACTTTATCCCCGACACTGCAACGTAAATAAGAATGATTGCTCATCCATTGGGATTTAACAGAAAGTGTATGTTAAGTTCTTGAAACCTAAATGTCGTCAAACTCTGTTTTTTTAGCCGCTGGTATGATTATGAAAGGCAGGGTGCAATGTATCCACTCGCCAAATAATGTATTTCCTGTCGAAAAAGCATAATTTATCACCTAAGTGATTTTCGTGGCCCCGCAAACCTCCTCTTGGTACTATTACCCAAGGCTAGATTTCTTTCAAATTACTCCAGCTTAATTCTTATTGCATATCTCCATGTCGGTTCCATTTTCTTGGTTACGAGCTCCATGAATTTTGGATATGAAAACTATGTTAGATCAGAGATACCCATCACTACCGGCTTTTTGGCCAATTAAATGAACATTATAATTCATGCAAATATCATTCTAACCGGCATGAAAAAAATTAAAGTTAACTTTAATATCAAGGTGATTGAATGCACTTTTGTACGAGAACTAAGAAAATAAACGAAACAGTTTGAGCCCTATGGCTAAGTACATAAACTAGATCGTAGATATGGTCTAAATGTGTATCATACTAACCTCATGAATAGCATAAGCCTGATCGATGTTCGTTGTGTTAGCGTGGGGTTGATAAAAACCATGAGAAAGTCATACGCAGAACCTCTTAAAGCTATCCGCATCACCCATAACTTAGATTTCACCTCCCTCACTCTTATACGTTGGAAAACTCGTAAATTGATTACTTCAAAATGAGCATGAATTTCACTTTAAATGGATGCGCAACTTTGCATTAAAAAATTTCCTGATAAGTACAGCATGTTAATTTCACGTTAGATGAATTAAATGTTCAACAACTTGCATGTATTGCCCACTATACGTTACTTGACTTTTAACGGCTTTTTTTTGAGGCGTGTGTCATGGGGGGAATTTATCCGCAAGAATTCGGGATTTAGGCAAACGGATAATTTCGGCCAAATTTGCACCCAATGCAGATTTGGTTGCAATTCTATTCATGAGAAGTATTACTACACGTGTGTGAAGAGTATAGTACAAATAATGGATTGTTGTAGTCATTTAGTATGCTATAATTGATAAGCAGTACTGGTGAATCAAATCATGGTATCAATTTCAAAACTTATCAACAATGGATTCCTCCTTGTAAGTCAATCAATTTATCAGGATTTAACCTCTCCAGAACAAGCAAAAGTTGAACAATATAATATTATCAATTTTCTAGGTGGTAATGCCCCGTTTATTCAAAGAATTGGTGCTGGGATTTCTACTGAAATCCCCGATCAATGTGAAGTACAACAAGTTCAATTGCTTTCAAGGCATGGAGAAAGATTTCCATCCCTTGGACTTGGAGCCCAGTTTGAAGCTATTTATAAGAAATTTCAAAATTATAATACAACATTCAAAGGAGATTTATCTTTCTTCAATGACTACACATATTTTGTTACTAACGAGGATTACTACGAGAAAGAAACTACTCCTTTGAATTCAAACAGTCCATTTGCAGGTACTACAGAAGCTTTCAAGCATGGAGCTGCATTCAGAGCAAAGTATAATTCATTATATGCTCAAAATTCAACTTTACCTGTTTTTTCATCTAATTCAGGTAGATGCTTCGTAACTAGTGAGTATTTTGCTAGAGGATTTCTTGGATCAGAATATTCCGACAAAACAACCAAATTTGTTGTTGTTGATGAGGACAAGAATACGGGTGCAAATTCGTTGACTCCAAGAAATTCGTGTCCCAAATACAACTATTCATCTCATGAGGATCTTCTTCTGACATATGATAAAACTTACTTAAAAGATATCTCCAAACGATTTGAAAAATCCAATCCAGGTTTGAATATTACTTCAAAAGATGTTGCAGCACTTTTTAACTGGTGTGCTTATGAAATCAATGTTAGAGGTTCGTCGCCAGTTTGTGATTTATTTACTAATGAAGAATTCATAAGAAATTCGTACTCTACTGATTTATCCAGTTTTTACAGCACTGGACCCGGTAATAATTTAAGTTCTGTTGTTGGGGCTACGTTATTGAACGCTTCATTAACTTTATTACAAGATGATTCGGCTAAAAATAAGATTTGGCTTTCTTTTACTCACGACACAGATCTAGAGATTTATCATGCTGCATTAGGTATATTGACACAGGTGAAAGACTTACCAACCGGTTATATTCCATATCCTAATCCGTATGTTCATTCTCAAGTTGTTCCTCAAGGTGCAAGAATTTATACTGAAAAATTTAAATGCGGTAATGAATCATATGTTAGGCACCTTGTAAATGACGCAGTTATTCCAATCCAAACATGCTCAAATGGGCCTGGGTTTCTTGTAAATTTTCAGACTGGGAAGATTACATCAAGGGCAGAATTGGGGGGTTGAACTTTGCTTCCGAATGCAATCTCCCAAAGAATGTTCTGCAAGAGGTTAGTTTTTATTGGGATTATGAGAGCGTTGATTATGATGCGGAGTTGATAAACGCTTAGTTAATCGGGTGCTACGAGATTTATTTGAGTGAGGGAGTGTTGCTCATACGACACTGGAAGTTACTTCTTTGAACGCTTCATCTGTAAGAGTGCTCTCAATTGACTTTGTTAGAGTAATCTAGTGTATTTAGGCAAATTCAAAACCTTAGGTGCAAATATTTCATTTCCTCCCCCGGATTTCATCCCTCTACCTTTCCGCTACCCAGACTTCAGCTCTAAATTCTCCCAATGCTTTAAACACATGGACTAATTTTAACCAATTATTTTTTGCAGCCACATTTTAATCCGCTTACGAATAATTTTCTCAACCGCATGCATACTCCAAAAGGAGGAAATTACTCTCAATATGGGTTGCAACTGGATCTCAACAGATCACCAATACCCCTCATATCTTACAAATCAAGACACTTTCATTTATTTCATACTTCCTATATATTCTCTATCTACATTGCATCTTCCTCAATACGGAGTTTTCACGTAAATTTTATGTCCTTGTTGGTGTTTTTAAGGGCATTGTGGATGTTCAAATACCCAACTCGTTAAACACTAGTTTGGTCTCTTTGAGATCATCTCACTTAGCAATCCGGCAATCGCTACGCTCGGTCTCACCTATTTTCTAGCCACCTTTCCTCCTGGAGAATCCTCAAATCTAGCAGTCAAAACTTCAACCCCGTCCTTTGTTACCAACATCATATGTTCAAATTGTGCACTCTTCTTACCATCTTGAGTAACCGCGGTCCAATTATCAGGCCAAGTTTGATCTCTGTGGCTACCCAAACAAACCATTGGCTCGATTGTGAAAACCATACCTTCCTTTGCAATTCCAATTGCTTTGTTATTTCTATAATGAGGAATGTTTGGTTGACAGTGGAATAATTCACCAATTCCATGGCCAACATAAGTTCTTACAATAGAACAATTATTTTTATCGGCATGATTTTCGATGATGTTACCTAATTCTCTAAATGGCATGCCTGGTTTTACTGCGGCAATTGCTAAATCAAGACATTCTCTAGTAGTTTCAATTAAATTAACAGTATCTGGATCACATTTTGCTTTATCACCAACGTAATAAGTTTCATTTAAATCCGAATGAAACCCTGCGGAATAGATCGTGACATCTAAATTAAGAATATCACCATCTTGTAGTACGTATTTATCAGGAATACCGTGGCAGATAACTTCATTTACTGATGTACATAAACTCTTAGGGAAATTGTAATAATTTAACGGACTTGGATAACAGTCATGTTTAATACATTCTTCATGTAAAATAGCATCTAATTCATCGGTGGTTATACCTGGTTTGATATGACTTGCGGTAGTATCCAAGATTTGTCTTGATAATTTCCCAACTCTCCTTAAGGCTTCAATTTCGAATTCTCCGTTTTGAACTATCTTTCCTAATCGATCATTTTTGATTTCGCTTAGTGGTTTACCATTTTGAGCATAATCTGGTTTTTGAATATGATCTGGAACTTCTCTACGTGCACTCAATGGGTAGGTTGGTCTTAATTCTCCAGTGAAGTTATAAGTTGGGAAAGGGTTGTACGAATCTTTGCCTTCGACAGAATGAATAGCTTTATGAACGGGCCATGATGAACGAAAACATGTTTGATCACAAAAAACGCTGGACTTTCCTCCTTTAAGACAAACGGGACATTTCATGGTTGATGAGGTGGTTTTCCCACATGTCGCTGCGGAGCAAGTATGCGTTGGTAGAACGGCTGTCATATTGTTGGTAATTAAATTTCGAGATGCGATTTTGGTGCACTTATTGGAATTTATTATCACGCAGTGCTGCGAGTTCCAAAGTCATTTTCTGGTGGATGACGGAATTTGACGGCTGTTAATTTACACGAATTAGCGGAGCTTAGTTCTGTCCGATTCGAAGTTGTCCGTATGCCGCGAGGTTTGAGATTTATAACAATGGAGTAGAAGAATTTATAACAATGGAGTAGAAAAATTTGGAACATTAAAGGATTTGTTGAAGTTCTTAGGAAGTCTAACTAGAATACTTGGGAGGAGCAGATTGCTGTGCTCAACAGAGCACTTTCTTAATGGTTGTGGAGTAAGGGGTGTTTCTGGATTACGTCGAATAACTGCTAAGTCTTCGCCGTATAAGTGTTGGCTGCGAAACTGCAAGTACAAACACATCAATCTACAGAGCTCAAATCATAATAAAAAGCATTGAAAAATGTACTACAAGCTGGCATAGTCTGTGAATTTGATTGATGCCAGTAATCAGCGATTTACAGATAAGGTTTCGATAATCAGATAGCAATGTTACCCTCTTACCTTCTAGTACAGCATTGTAGAGTCTTATTGACTCACTGAAGTCGTTTCAAAAGTTGCCTAGATAACCCCATATTCATCCTGCCTAACCTAAACATCGAGTCTGAAGATATTACATTACACTCTATAAATCCCATTGTCTATAAATCAAATTTTGAATGCGATGAATATAATCCGTAGATACAAGTGAGGCTAGCGGCTACTAACAGGGTGCACATGTCACACCAAGGAATATTCTTGTTTTGCATTCCCACCTCATTTACTTGAAGGAAACCGTCCTCAAAAACACAAGTTCTACAACAAATTAGCATCCCTCTCTTACTCACTTGTTGCTCGACCTCCCAACAAATCCTCCGGTCCAAAACTCAAAGGTAACAATTCCTCGAACTGAACCTTCATATATTTTTCATCACTAAACATATAAATTGGAACCGTAGGTGCAAACTCCCTGATGAATTGCCTGCAAATTCCGCATGGAGTAATTGGCTCTTCGTTATCTCCAGCAATAGCAATTACCTTGAATTGACGATGTCCATCAAGCTAGATGTTAGTATATTTTAGGAGAGCTCGGACAATTTGAAGTCATTGTAATACGTCAGAATTTGAACAATCTGACGTCAATTCCATGCAAATTCCTTCGAGCAAGCTATCAAATTAAGTGAATCAAATTCAATCACCTTGGACACTCTCCCGTTCCGTGCAATATGTACTTACCACTGCTTTACTCAAAGTAGTTCTTTCTGCGCATATCGCCCCTGGATATGCTGCATTCTCAATATTGGCACCGCTATAAATCTCTCCTGTTGACGTTATAACACTACATCCAACTCTTTATTGTTAGTAAGTCCATACAACCTCTGAAACCTACATACCTAAACTTCGAATATGGACAATATGCTAATGAGCGTGCTACTTGTTAGTAATTATCCCCAATATTTTAATGAGTATTAACGTACCATTCAAAACGCTGGCTCTCAACAAATCAAACTGAACATCTGTTAGTTCATCATGATCTTTGTAAATAGTAACCATTGTAGGGTGCACTTTAATCTTTGGGGTCGCGTAAACTTACAGATATAAATGATTACGTAAGAAAGATCTGTTTAAGGCACAGTAGGTATTGAAAGTAAATCAAAGGTCTTACGAAAGCTGCACATATCTGATTTGAAGTATTAAGGCAAGCTGGGGTTTTCCTAAATTTGCTTAAAGAATGGGTGCAAAAAAGAGTACCAAAATGGGAAATTCGCCACAAGAGCAAATACTTTGAGCATGTACTTACAGTTTTGATTTTTTATGTCAGTAAATAATCATGCACTGACCCTGAAATACAAAAGTGATTGTTTTCTGACCTATTGGCTATAGAATTGTATTGTTTTAAAATACCCGTTGTCTCTCCAGCGGCCATCTTTACAAAATTTAATACTTGCATATCATATGAAACGTATCATTACTTGAACGTCCCATCACTGCCCATTCTGCTCCTCTTAAAACTTCTAAATATCCATTATCCTGGATGCAAAATGGCTCCAATTAAGAAACTATCACGTGACTTTCTTTCTAGTGCAGTTTACAAACCAGTGGCAATATCTCAACCTCCACCAGCATGTCCACACTCGAAGAATTACAACAAGAGGATCTTATAGATTCCGAGATCCTTAACTCATCAACCAGTGATATCATCAACCGTACCAAATTACTAGACAATGAAATCAAGGTGATGAGAAGTGAAAGTCAAAGGTTGACACATGAAAAGACCGTTATGACTGAAAGAATCAAAGATAATCAAGAGAAAATCAACAATAATAAGCAATTGCCTTATTTGGTTGGGAATGTTGTTGAATTATTAGATTTGGATGTTGATAAAGAAGCTAATGAACAAGGTGCTAATATTGATATCCATGCTACTAGAACCGGTAAATCAGCAGTAATTAAGACATCAACAAGACAAACCATTTTCTTACCAATGATTGGATTGGTCGATCCAACCACATTAAAACCAAATGATTTGATTGGTGTTAATAAGGATAGTTATCTTATTTTAGATACATTACCATCCGAATATGATTCACGAGTAAAAGCTATGGAAGTTGATGAAAAACCAACAGATGATTATTCTGATATTGGTGGGTTAGACAAACAAATTGAAGAATTAATAGAAGCTGTTGTATTACCAATGAAACAATCTGAGAAATTTAAGAAGTTGGGAATCAAACCTCCAAAAGGTGCTCTTATGTATGGTCCACCTGGTACTGGTAAGACCTTATTAGCCAGAGCTTGTGCAGCACAATCTGGAGCTACTTTCTTGAAGTTGGCAGCTCCTCAGTTGGTGCAGATGTTTATTGGGGATGGTGCTAAATTAGTTAGAGATGCATTTGCATTAGCAAAAGAAAAGGCTCCAACTATTATTTTTATTGATGAATTGGATGCAATTGGTACTAAAAGATTTGATTCGGATAAATCCGGTGATAGAGAAGTCCAAAGAACCATGTTGGAATTGTTAAATCAATTGGATGGGTTTGGTAGTGATGATAGAGTCAAAGTACTTGCTGCTACAAATAGAGTCGATACCTTGGATCCTGCTTTATTGAGATCCGGTAGATTGGATAGAAAGATTGAATTTCCTTTACCATCTGAAGAAGCAAGAGAAAGTGTATTGAAGATTCATGCAAGAAAGTTAACTTGTGATAATGAAAGTGTCAATTGGAGAGAATTGGCAAGGAGTACGGACGAGTTTAATGGTGCACAATTGAAGGCAGTGACGGTGGAAGCTGGTATGATTGCTTTGAGAAATGGTAAGAGTACTATCAAGCATGAAGATTTCGTAGAGGCTATAGGTGAGGTACAAGCTAGAAAGAGTAAGAGTGTGAATTTCTATGCCTGATCTACTTGATCAATCACTTTGAGCGATCATCCTGAGCGACGCGATGGGTGATAGTATGGCAGTGAATTAAATGTAATTCCTGCTGCTCGAACAGCCTGGCTCTGTTGCGGAGCGAAATATTGTCCCTGTTTCTCTAGCACCACATGTATGAAAGGTTTTCCTGGTTGAGCTATGTCCAGACATCTCCGAGATTGGCAGTATGCTATACTTACTCAGCGTCTTCCACTTTAATACGATCTCAAAGTGATTACCTTGAAGTAATGAAGCGTAGTAATGGACCGAATAATTCACGTTGTCCAAGATACTCAAGAGCCAGCAAATTTACGAGTCAAAATATTAGGAATATCAGATTAGATTGGCTTCTAAAGATGCCTGAAAATAAAGAAGAAATGAATACTTGTAGATTTTCTTGGGTGGAGAGAAGTAGTGCAGAAGTGAGCTCTTACGGAGTACACTCGATTGTGGACTAGTTTTGATTCCATTTTGTATTTTTTACTAAACATCTCTACGATTTCCTAAGCAAAGTAAATTGTCCTCACTACATTCATTCCTTATATCATTTATTCCTATATAATTCTTCTATCAATTTGTGCAGCTCAAAGTGACACATCTGAATACTTTTAAAGAGATTGGGTACTGAAAGATTCCCAATATCGTGGGGAAATAACATTAATGTGCATATTTTTATAGGCACTTACCAGGCAAAACCAGGTCGATCGATACTAGTTATTTGGTCAATGTGCTAACTCCTGCAAACTGAGCTGTTACTTCGTGTCACAGTTGATTTACACTTCAGTTTCTGTGATAAGCTGGTGATTCATTCGTTGGAATAGTTGGCCCAGTTGAACATTACCCATCACGTCATCCAGTACTTTTGAGCTCATCTCGCAATTATCAAATGCATTGCATTCATCATATGGGGACATCTTCCAACTCGTCGCCTCACAATTTGAGCCTTCCAATCACTTACGGTCTCCGTCCTCAATCTCCACACTCACTTCTGTGACCTCTTCAATTCATCTCTCAACCTTTGAGAAAATTCGTCTTGATTGTCTTCATCATCCCAATCCTCCTCCCATAAACTAGTTGGATTCACCAGAGCACCTGGGTTTGCATCTCTTGACCACTTTCCATCTTCTGGAAAATCTTCAAATTCATCGTCTTCTTCCAAAGTCTTGACAACCTTTGATTCATCTAGTTGAGAGGCAGCTGCGGTTGATCCTGCGGAACCAGCAGTTGCGTTATTGATTTCCTTCGACATAGTATTGCCACTAGAATTGTGAGACTCGCTTTGCTAATATCTGAGACTATCACGTGATCGTCAATTTCGAATCGAGTAGGTGAATTTTTCAAGCTTATCACCTGATCAAAGCTCTTCTCAGATCTGTCATCTCTGTCACCATCAACTTACCATGAAAGACGTTGTTATTGACATTGCACCCAAATGCATCAAGGGGTTGCAATTCAGTGCCATGTCGGCCAAAGATATTGTTGCGCAATCTGAGGTTGAAGTTCAAACCAGGGATCTTTATGATTTGGAAAAGGGCAGAATCCCCAAAGAGAACGGTGCTTTAGATACGAGAATGGGAACATCTTCCAATGCTAGTGAGTGTACAACATGTCAAGGGAATTTAGCATCATGTCATGGACATTTTGGACACGTTCGTTTGGCCTTACCTGTGTTTCACGTTGGGTATTTCAAGGCTATTATTCAAGTTTTACAATGTATTTGTAAAAATTGTTCTGCAGTTTTACTTGATGAACAAACCAAGAGACTCTTTTTGGCTGATTTAAGAAGACCCAACATTGACAATTTAAGAAGAATGAAGATTTTGAAGAAAGTTTTGGAGCAATGTAAAAAACAAAGAAGATGTTTGAAATGTAATCATGTTAATGGGGTTGTCAAAAAAGCTGCATCTGGAGCTGGGCCAGCTGCATTAAAAATCATTCATGACACTTTCAGATGGATAGGAAAGAAATCTGCTCCAGAGAAGGAATTTTGGGACCAAGAATTTGATCAAGTGTTTCAAAGAAATCCAGAATTAGAAAAATTCGCAAAACGAGTAAATGATGATTTGAACCCTTTAAAAACTTTGAATTTGTTCAAGCAAATCACTCCAACTGATTGTGAATTGTTTGGTATTGATGCTTCTAGAGGTGGTAGACCTGAAATGTATATTTGGAGATATTTACCTGCACCACCTGTATGTATCCGACCATCTGTAATGATGGATGCACAATCCAATGAAGATGATTTGACTGTCAAATTAACAGAAATTGTATGGACATCTTCACTTATTAAAACCGGGATTGAAAAAGGGATTTCAATCAATAATATGATGGAACAGTGGGATTATTTACAATTATCGGTAGCTATGTATATTAATTCCGATTCTGCAAATCCAGCCTTATTACCGTCTGCTGGTGGTTCGTCAGGAGGTAAAGCAGCAAAACCAATCAGAGGGTTCTGTCAAAGATTGAAGGGTAAACAAGGTAGATTTAGAGGAAATTTATCCGGAAAAAGAGTTGACTTTTCAGGTAGAACCGTCATTTCTCCAGATCCAAATTTACAGATCGATGAAGTTGCTGTGCCCGATAGAGTTGCTAAAGTCTTGACATATCCTGAAAAATGTACCCGTTACAATCGTAAGAAATTACAAAAATTGGTTTTGAATGGACCAGATCATCATCCAGGTGCAAACTATCTTATGAAGCAAAATGAAATGGCCAAGAGAAATTTAAGATTTGGTGATAAAGCCAAGCTTGCTAAAAACTTACAAATTGGAGACGTTGTTGAAAGACATATCGAAGATGGTGATATTGTTTTATTTAATAGACAACCTTCATTACATAGATTATCTATCTTAGCACATTATGCCAAAATCAGACCTTGGAGAACTTTCAGATTGAATGAATGTGTTTGTACCCCATATAATGCTGATTTCGACGGGGATGAAATGAACTTACATGTACCACAAACTGAGGAAGCAAGAGCTGAAGCCATTAATTTAATGGGTGTTAAAAATAATTTATTAACACCAAAATCAGGTGAACCGATTATTGCTGCTACCCAAGATTTTATTACTGGTTCGTATTTAATTTCCCATAAAGATTCATTTTATGATAGAGCGAGTTTGGTCCAGTTGTTGTGTATGATGTCAGATGCTAATATTCATTTCGAGATTCCTCCTCCATCAATTTTCAAGCCAGTAATGTTATGGACTGGTAAGCAAGTGTTCTCATTACTAATAAGACCAAATAAAAAATCAAATGTGATTATTAATTTGGATGCTAAGAATAAAACTTATATAGCTCCAGAAAAAGGACTTCCTATGGAAATGTCACCAAATGATGGGTTTGTAATCATTAGGGGTTCTGAAATTTTAAGCGGTTTGATGGATAAATCGACCTTAGGTGATGGTAAAAAACATTCTGTGTTTTATACCATATTAAGAGATTATGGCCCTGAAGAAGCTGCAAATGCAATGAACCGTATGGCAAAGTTGTGTGCCAGGTACTTGGGTAATAGAGGTTTTTCTATTGGTATTAATGATGTTACACCTGGAGTTGAGTTGAAAAATAAAAAGGAGATTATGGTGGAACAAGCTTATGCCAAATGTGATGAATTAATTGATCAATATAATAAGGGGAAATTAGAAACTCAACCGGGTTGTAATGAAGAACAAACGTTAGAAGCTAAAATTGGTGGTTTATTATCTAAAGTTAGAGAAGAAGTAGGTGAGGTTTGTATTAGAGAATTGGATCCTTTAAATGCGCCTTTAATTATGGCTACATGTGGTTCCAAAGGTTCCACCTTGAACGTTTCTCAAATGGTGGCTGTTGTAGGTCAGCAAATTATCTCCGGTAATCGTGTACCTGATGGTTTCCAAGATAGATCGTTACCACATTTCACCAAAAATTCTAAAACCCCTCAATCTAAAGGGTTCGTTAGAAATTCCTTCTATTCGGGTTTAACACCTCCAGAGTTCTTATTCCATGCTATTTCAGGTAGAGAAGGTTTGGTTGATACAGCTGTGAAAACCGCAGAAACTGGTTATATGTCTAGAAGATTGATGAAATCATTGGAAGATTTGTCTTCCCAATACGATAATACAGTCCGTAATTCTTCAAATGGTATTGTTCAATTTACCTATGGTGGAGATGGGTTGGATCCTTATGATATGGAAGGCGATGCTCAACCTGTTAATTTTGTAAGACAATGGGATCATTCATATAATATTACCTTCGATCTCAAAGAAAATGGCCTATTACCTTATCAAATTATCGAATTGGTTGATTCTATTTTACAACCTTTAGAAGATGGTTTGGTTAGGTTGGATAATTTGGGTCGCGTGTTAGCGCCTGAAGATTTCGATAAAATCGAGTATATTGATCAAAATGATGCGGAAAGAGATTTCTATCATACATTAAGGTCTTTCACTACGAAGAAGGCAGAACGTTTAGCAAGCATTAGAGAATTTAGAGGTTTGAGTCCATTTTTGTCTAGAGATGACATTCATATTGATGAAGACCCAACTGATGTGAATTCAGTCAATCAATTGTTGAAGATGTCTTCAAAGTCTATTGAAATGTTCTTACAACAATGTCTCTATAAATATTCTCGTGCTAAGGTTGAGCCTGGTACTGCTGTTGGTGCTATTGGTGCCCAATCTATTGGTGAACCAGGTACTCAAATGACATTAAAGACTTTCCATTTTGCTGGTGTTGCTTCCATGAATATTACTTTGGGTGTACCTCGTATCAAGGAAATCATCAATGCCTCTAAAACAATTTCAACTCCAATTATTAACTGTGTTTTGGTTAATGATACAGATGAGATTGCTGCTCGTGTTGTTAAAGGCAGAGTAGAGAAAACTCTTCTAGAAGATGTTGCATATTATATTGAGGATGTTTATAAAAACAATATGGCTTATTTATCTATCAAGGTTGATATGAAAACTATTGAAAAATTACAATTAGAATTAACTTTGGATGGTATTGCACAAGCATTATGTCTGGCTCCGAAATTGAAGATTTTGCCTGGGGACGTCTCTGTAAGTGGTAAAGACAGAATCAATGTTTTGGTCATACTTCGAGAAACCAAATCAGATGCCATTAAAAGCACATCTGATAATACCAATTCTTTATTCTTTAGAATGCAACAATTAAAGAGAGCTTTGCCTCATGTTGTTATTAAAGGGTTATCCAATATTTTCCGTGCCGTTATCAATATTCGTGACGATACAAAGAAAGAATTATTGGTTGAAGGTTATGGTTTGAAAGAAGTTATGAGTACAGATGGGGTTGTTGGTACCAAAACAACAACCAATCATGTGTTGGAAGTTGCTGAAGTTTTAGGTATTGAAGCTGCAAGAGGAAGTATCATAAAAGAAATTGATTATACCATGAGTAATCATGGTATGAGTGTGGATCCTCGTCATATTCAATTATTGGGAGATGTAATGACCTATAAGGGTGAAGTCTTGGGGATCACGAGATTCGGTTTAAGTAAAATGAGAGATTCAGTATTACAATTAGCTTCATTTGAAAAAACTACGGATCACTTATTCGATGCTGCCTTCTTTATGAAAGATGATAAGATTGAAGGTGTTTCTGAATGTATTATTTTAGGTCAAACAATGAGTATTGGTACTGGTGCTTTCAAATTAGTCAAGAGTTCGAATTATGATAAGAAGGTTTTGAGAATGAAGCCGACTTTGTTCGAAAGTTTGGTGAGTGGTGCAGGTGCGAGTGCGGTGGAGGTTGTCTGAATAGTGATCATAATAAGAATCGTGCATCTCAAAGTGAGCAGTAAAATTTGATAGAGTATATATAAAGAGAAAATGAATAATATAGAGATGTAGAGAGCTAAAGTATAATATACTGACCTGTGGTGAGAGACCTGAAATTAACTAAATGTGTATACTTGATCCCCCAGTATACATTTCAATAACTCGGGGCTTGCAATCTAGCCTTTCACGCGCTGTGATTTGCACCCATTTCTTGGATCGCACCAAAAATCTCCTTAATAACCAAAACAAAACCTTATGACTCGAGATAGTACATTCTCATACGTCCATATCGACAATCCCAACCAAGTACTATACATTGAAAGATGGAAGGATGACCCAATACCGTTTGATGATATTGATACCCAATCATTAATAGAAGCAACATCAAACCTATTTCCACTGATGCTTTTGGGAGACGATGATGATGTACTTCCAATGAATCTGGCAACTTTTGGCGCTAAAGTATTCAAGAATAGAAAACTCCTTAAAGATAAGGTGTGGAGTGACTTGGGGATTTTTGAAAAGTTTCTCAATGAAGACTCCTCATTAAATAAACAAATTGATAAAACTATCTTGAAACCCATTTATACAAAACCTCCTTCAAATACTTTTGATATTGAAGATGAGCTGTTAGATTTAATTGAATATCAAAATACAATTCATACACATAACACAGAGGAGAAAATAGAAGGTAATGGTACAGGTACTATTGCTTCATTTTTATCGAATGGTTATATTCATGATTTAAATAGAATTTTACCAGAAAGAGATGATAGTATGATTCATGACATTTCCTTGAATTCAACCTCAGAATTGGGAAATAATTCGTTCTTGAATCTGAGAAGTAATTCGATAGGGAATATTCAACACACTCAAAGTAGTCATCAAGGTAACCAGTATCCTCAAGGAGTTCTACAGACACCGAGAGTCACAAGGACGAGGCAGCCTTCTACGGATAAGAATTTTCAGACACCTATAACGAGGATATTAAGATAACTGCTGGGAGATGAAGTCGAGCAGTTGTTATTACCTAAATAAGTGCTCCGGTAATAAGTGCTACAGTACTAAGAAGTAACCTGGAGTCTTCAACATTCGTATTTATTATATCCCACCTGTTACAATTTCATATTAATGTCAATAAAATTACTATACTACATAAAAATACACACGAAGCAACTTACAAGTTACTTCGAATTGGTCCTTGAACTGTATGACAGCGCAAAAAGACTCTCTATAGCACTCTCGCATTTTTGTGTCCCGATCGCAACTCGCTAGGGCTCCATTCCTTAACTCTAGCACCATCCCGCTGAAGCTCACTGGTTTTGTCTACTCTTCTCAATCTCCACCTTCAACTCCACTAATCTCAAATTTCTCCTCTCACTCCTCTCCAACCTCCTCCTAATCCTAACTCCAGCCAAGACAAAGGTAGCCAATACCTTGAAAGTAATCGGAGTCCCCCTCTTGATCTTATTCAAGTTTAACAGGGTATAATCAGGATAAACCCCACAATCTACCAATCTATTTATGTCATCTTTAATTGCATCATTCGAGTTCTTGATACAGCTGATAGTAAAATTATAGATCAATTCCAAATCATTACATTTCATATTAAAATCATGAAGTTTTGCCTTAAAATATGTGACCTGGGCTTGCAAAAGTGAAATTTCATCAGAAGTAGATATCTTCTTCAGTAAAGTTCTCAATTGCTGTTGGAGTTGGACATTTTCTAGCTTGACCTTGTTAATTTGATCGTTTTCTCTGATATTCAATTTACCTAACTTATCTGTAATAACATGGTTATTCGTAAGTTGGTTAACCTTTCCTGCCAATTTTTGACAATGCCCAGTAACCTTTATCAAGTCTTGATTTAACTCATTGATTTTTTTCTCTAAACCTCGTTTGTCAAGTTTAAGCTGATTGTCTGTCAATTCCATACTTTGGGTAATTTGAAGTAGTTCATTATTTTGTCTCTCCAACTTCAAAACCTTTTGTTCCACCAAACTTGACGTCTGGTTTGAATCAGATAACAGTTTTGATAATTCCTCGCTCAATTTGGTTGCTTCATGAAGTTGTTCTTCCAAAAGACTTCTGATTGCTGAATCGTCATCTTTGGTATTATTGTCTAATTGATATTGCAAGGAAGCTATTTTGTCTTGAAGTTGACTTGACTTTTCAAGCTCGAACTCCAAGGATTGGATTTCCAGTTTATGATGAGTTTTGAGATTTTCCAATTCCAATTCTAGCTTTTTAATCCGAATTTCATCGTTAGATTTGGATATTAAAGAGTAATCAGAAGACTTCTTGTTGGCCTCCAATTGACGTATTAGATTTTCCTTTCCGAAGAGTTCATTTTCAAGCAAATTGATTTTCAATTCCAATTGTCTATTTTGTCTTACTTCAGTATGCGTGCTTCTAGCATCTTCCTCCACCTTTGAGGAATATTGTTCAAGTAAGTCTTTAAGCTCAACATTAGCCGATAAAAGGTCTCTGATTTCCGGAACTAAGTCCCTCAGCGAGGTGACATTCAACAATGTTTGTAGTTTTTCCAATTCATGACCCTTCTCTTTTACTTGTTGAATAAGATTGCTTCTATCACGTTCATTCTCAAGCTCTTCAGTCGACGATTGTTGTTGAAGGAGTTGTCTCAACAGTCTAACTTCATCTTTCAATCCAGTAATGATGTATTCGTATTCAACTGATTTGTTCAGATCTTGGTTTGTTGAGGTACGTGCGCCCAAACTGGTGATCGTCAGATTCGCTCTCTCAAGGTCCTGTTTCAAACCATCAATAGTTACATTAGCCCTTTTCAAATCCCCTTTCAAATTGTCAATAGTTATGTTTGACCTTTGCAAATCCAATTTCAAATTATCGATGGTTACATTCCCCTTGCGGAGATCCTCTAAAATCTTTTGCAGGTCACCGTTTAAAGCGTCCAGTGTTTGTAAATCGGCCTTCAATCCGCCTATTGTTCTATACAACTCTTGGATTTCATCAACAAGTCTGGTATTTCTTGATTTTAAAGTATCTATTTGAGGAGTGAAATCAATAGTACTCCTTCTGTCATTTGTTAATTTGTTTAGAATCTCATTCTTGTGATCAAGTTCTTCTTTGAGCAAAGAGAGTTCGTTTTGGGAGCGATTGTATTGATGGGTAAGCTCTGAAGTTGTTTGTTGGAGCTCGTATATGCTCTGTTGGAATTCATTTTTTGTTTTCTCGAATTGACTCTCATTCCTAAGTGCCTCCGATCTGAGGGATTTCACCTCATGAATCCTCTTTTGAACTTCACTATCAAGCAATTCCACTTCTTGACCTTTTTTAAGAACTTCGTTTTTGAGTTGTTCAACTTGCTGGTCTCTATTAATGTTATTATTGTATTGAACTTCGTCAAGTTTAGCTCTAAGACTTTGAATTTCTTGATTGAGCTTACTTGCTTCTTTACTTGATGTACCTTTCAATTGATCATATTGAAGTTGCAAACTTAAATATTTATCTTTAAGATGTTTGATTTCTTCTATGTGTTTACCCGACTTATTAGAATTGGTTGCATATTCTAAATCCCTTGTAGCTCCAACAAGTTGACTTTGTAAATAATCTATCTTTTCATGGAAATCTTTATTTTCAAGGGTTAATTGTTCGATGTTTGAATTTTGATTACGATTTTGATTCTCTAACTTATCGATATCTTCTCTTTGGGTGTGGGCTACGTTTTCCAACTTTTCAATGACATTTTCATAATGCGAGGAATTCTCTTTCAAGTCGTTATTATTTTCGTCACGATTCCTTATTTCCAATCGTAAGTTTTGAATCTCATCATCACGATCTTCGAGAGCGGACTTCAAGTCTTCTAGTTCATCTTTCTGATCCTTGAGGAGTGATTTTAAGTCCAAAAGTTCGTCGTCATTTTCACCTTCTTGAATAGATTTCTTATATTTATCTTCCTGGTCTTGAAGTGACTTTCTAAATTCATCTTGTTGATCTTTGAGCAAGACCTTCAAATTTTCAACCTCATCATCTCTCTCATCAAGAATTCTCTTCAAACGCTCCACCTCCAAAGGAATTGAGTTTTCATTATCAATTCTAAATTCAAGTTGTTCAACTTGTTTTTTGTACTGATCCAATTCTTGTTGAGCTTCTCTTTTATACTGATTAGTTTCGAATTCAACTTGATGTCTATATTCATTGAATTTATTGATTTGAATATCAACTTCTTCCTTGTAACGTTCGATTTGATTTAAATATGATTCTTCATTTCTATTTTCATTTTCTAATTCTTTAATTTTACCAAGTAATTGTTGGATTTGAAAACGTAGGTTACTTTCCATAGCTTCATCTCTTTCGAAAGTTTTCCCTTCTTGAGCAATTCGAAGTTTTAAAGTATAATTCTCTTTATTTAATTGTTGAATACGTTCTTGTTGTTCTACAATGAATGGTCCGTTGTTAAGATAGTCTCTTTCCTCTTGTTGATTACCAGCGTGATTATTTCTAGGCTGATTATTTCCAGCATAACTATTTCCCTGATTGTTCTCCCTTTCCACCCTCGTTATACCTTCAAATTCAAGCGTATCATCAAATGAAGCTTCTGTATTATCATAATTATTCCCTTGTATCGGCTTAAATAAAGTTCTATTTGCAATGGGTTCTTCAACAGGTATTGATGTTTCAACCGATCTAGATCTACCTCCAATAGGTGTGAATTCGTGACGGTCAATATTGGTATTGCCTCTTGGTGGGGTTGTTATTAGTTTCCTAGAGGTAAACATCTTGATGTAAACAAAAGACGCGCTGGTACAAATAAATTGAGTTCGAACTAAATCGCGAAAGTATAGTTTTAATTGATTACATCTATATTAAGTGAGACCATTGGATTTTGTGAACACATCACTACTATAGACAGGAATCAGATGATCAGATTACCCTTTGCAGTATGTTGTACCTGGAAGCGGTAAGGTAATGCTCAGGACAATTTATTTGGTTGATTTTGATCAGTCATAATTTATGTCAGAGGGTCCAAACAATTGTTAGGTTCGTTCATTTTCTACGAACGGATTACTGGAAACTCATTGCAAGTTGATCACAGATTGATATTGAACTAGGTCCTTTGTGTTGCTAGGCGCTCGTATAGTCACAAGCAATTGCTTCATCATTGAAACATTCCATCTTACACCCTATTTGCTGAGAGAGAAGGTCGCAAGTATTACATGTTAATT
This sequence comes from Kodamaea derodonti, assembly GCA_030570035.1. NCBI lineage: Eukaryota > Fungi > Ascomycota > Pichiomycetes > Serinales > Debaryomycetaceae > Kodamaea > Kodamaea derodonti. The sequence goes on from JAJLUU010000015.1 coordinate 215,978, forward strand.
AAAACAAAAATATGTATCATATATGCTATAGCAACTAGACTCGGTAATCTATACAGTCCCAATTTACAGAGAAAGTCTGGCTGTCGACAAGTCGACTTCACGGCCATGTATTCAAGTATATTGTGTTTAGTTGGAGGGACACTGAAATATGAAGTAACCCTGCAGTGAGGCTGAATTGTCATTTGAAGTGTGTTCACGACAAAGGGAATGCTATTAAGTAAATCCCAGGGTTTCTATACAATCACTCATAATAAATCGAGAAGGAATCTCAAAGCTAATTATACTTGAAGTTGACTAATCGTGCGACCCTTGCTCTACGAGCTTTAGGACCAATTGGTAAAAATGTGAATGCAGAAACTCAACTGACAGTTTTTCTAGGGACCTTCTCAACTATAAGACTTACTTTTTGCTCATTGGAACCAAGTTTCTCAAGTGACTTCATATTCAATGGATGAATTTACTTTGCTAAGTTTTCTTATAGGGTTTACAGCGCATTACGTACCACAATATGTAGTTTTAGTCTATGAAAGTAGACTCCTCAAAACCAGTTATCCTATTGCCTTGCACTCAACTTTAGACTTTGTGCATCGCAGTTAATTCCTTCATAGAAATAATCAACTCGGAGCAGCCTGATAATCCTCAGACTTCCCTAAAGCATAATCAGCTTCCGAGGTTTAACTAAAGTCGATTAAATGAATTGGAATCGTGGTGGACGCAATGATTTGTTGAAGGAAATGGCCCAGTTTGCTTAAATGTTCAAGGGGGTTATCAATAGGTTGTGAACTTTTATTTGCAACCTCAGGACACATTACCCATAAGCTAAACAATAGATTGTGGAATTTCAGGTTGTATTGACATATTGTTTCATTGGTGCACTGTTGCATGTCAAGACTTCCCCCTAGTGAATGTATATTATCGGAAATATCATAATGTGTGGATTGCCGATGGTATCCTCCAATTACGAAGGTCCCAGTTGGCAACTGTGAATATCTTCGTGAATGGTTGTTTGTTAGTTCGGCAAATATTATGACGCTAATTCGGCTATTGTCGGAATATTCATAACCAAGAATGAAATCAGTTTGACTACAAGCCAGTGATTTGATAACTATGGAAATTCGCCTAAGGGTGATTTTTACTAAAATAGGAGCTAATTATCGAAACACATGCACTGAGTTATCTTGGAATTCACGTACTTGGTGTCAACAACGTTTCAAGCTCTGAAGTCTGTATTAAGTGTCAACCTCCATTTTCTGGCCAATATGCAACTCGGGCTAAGAGTAGGCTAAAGAGCATTCGGAAAGCACACCATGCTATATTAGACTGGCTAAAGAATTGGAGACAAAAATAGAATTCATTACTCATGCAATCTCAGTATGATGGAACGTTGGCATATGGCTTGTAACGGTAAATGGATTGTTTAGATAGAGGGGTGTTAAGAATAATAATCCCCTTCAACACACTCATTGCACATGCATTTACTTATTCGATATTAGGATATATACGAAGCAGCGAGGTGGTCTTCCTTCTACTTTTCCGATTTATTTCGGTTGATAAACCTTTCAGCCTTAATTTCTGCAAATGAAAGATACAATAAATTTCGGGGTTTTCTACACGGATTTTTAGAAATGTTGTATTCCATTAGAACGGATGGTGTATTAAATTAGAAGAACGCACCCTCAAGCCTAAGCTCAAACCGAGCACCTAAGCTCAAACCGAGCACCTAAGTCCAAATTGCCTGTGCAATTCCGATCTTTTCATCATCAATCACAAGATAAGCTGAACGTATGATATTGTCACCTAATGTGATAACCGGACTTCCAGAATAGATCGAATAATAACAAGTACCTTCATGCTCCTCAAGGAAAAAACTGGAGAATGGAACCTTTACAAGGGCCCCATTGCCAAAGTTGAAGGTTGCATCCCCCTCTGGTATATTGCACCCCCCTTGATACCACAGACCAACACGAGTTATATTACCAATGCTACTAGCCAATGCTTCAGCAACTGCAACAGGTAGGAAACTTCCTCCGCTGCCAGTATCAAAAAGAACAGTTACGTTGAGGGGGATAGTCCCGTTGTTATCGACATGAACACTTTCCAATACAACTTGGCGTAGGTATTCGTTATCATGAATGACTGGAACATCAATCAACGGTGGAATGAACTTGGTCTCATCTATGCCCCCCAAGGTAATAGACCCTCCGGATGATTCCGGACCGTTCAAGTAAATGGAGAAATACTTCTCCGAGATGAATCCATGATTGTACAATGCGTCAATAACCGTAGGATACTGGGGGCCATATTCATCCAAAATTGACCCTAATCCCAATATTCCTTGATCAAGGGTCGTGGAGTTGACATCAACAAATTGAAAATCAGGAAGCGTGACACCACCAATGGATAAGCTATCGTTGTAAAACACGCCCGTCGCTTGAGCTACCAAGCCATAGTCGCCATGGAAATTTTCAGAAAGTGATCTTGAAGTGTTTGATGTGTTATGGTTGTAAGTTCCGTTATATTTACAAAAGTAGGGATCATATCTAGCCAAACCTGCTGGAAAAATTGGCTTACAGTATGCATCTTCTGCAATTACCCATGTATTAGCACTCCCAGTATCAACAGCAATATATATTTTCTGTTGGTCTGAGCCAACACTTATCTCTGTGAGATATGTCGCCGTTGGCCCTTCGTTTGGTATGATATTAGTAACTTCTCGTTTAGATGTTTTCTCGGGAGTTACGTCACGATGGATTGCAATGTCTAACTTAATACCACCTTCGATTCTCTTATGGCGACTAAGATTTTCAATCTCAAATGGGGCTGCAATTGCACTAGCTAAGAAACCCGTTAAAAAAACTCTGAAAATTGCAACCATTTGATTATCGTTTCAATCATGGTCAATCAACCTCTATTTAAACACCTCTTTGGAGAGCCGTATGATGCTATGGTTACACACACACACCACGTAAGCTAACTGTCAAATCACTCTAAGATAATGCAACTCTGACTAACTGTGGTTATGAAATTTGCACGTCAAAAGTATTCACAATGAAAGCCATTCGACTGGCGTTGACATTTTGACAAAATTAGAAACGATTGTTAGTCCCAGTACAATGAATAAGTTGGCTTGGGGTGTTCTGTACTCGTATATATTGTCTAGGGGGTGTAATGTACCATTTGATTCTACCACTAATTTCTTTTGTATTCGGTTATTTACGGAGCAGAAAGGTTTACATTTGACACTTGCCGAGTTTGGTAGCATTAACGGTTCAGCAATAACCGCTTCAAGTACATTACACAGCCGTACATCCGAAATTATTGGCAAAATGCCTGTGTAATCTCTCCATCAACGACTACAAGACAAGCATACTTATCAAATTATCGATCAAGTCGTTTTTCATATACGGAGCAGCGAGGTGGTCTTCCTTCTACTTTTCCGATTTTAATTTCGGTTGATAAACCTTTCAGCCTTAATTTCTGCAAATATAATAAACTTCGGGATTTTCTACACGGATTTTTAGAAATGTTGGTATATTCCATTAGAACGGATGGTGTATTAAATTAGAAGAACGCACCCTCAAGCCTAAGCTCAAACCGAGCACCTAAGCTCAAACCGAGCACCTAAGTCCAAATTGCCTGTGCAATTCCGATCTTTTCATCATCAATCACAAGATAAGCTGAACGTATGATATTGTCACCTAATGTGATAACCGGACTTCCAGAATAGATCGAATAATAACAAGTACCTTCATGCTCCTCAAGGAAAAAACTGGAGAATGGAACCTTTACAAGGGCCCCATTGCCAAAGTTGAAGGTTGCATCCCCCTCTGGTATATTGCACCCCCCTTGATACCACAGACCAACACGAGTTATATTACCAATGCTACTAGCCAATGCTTCAGCAACTGCAACAGGTAGGAAACTTCCTCCGCTGCCAGTATCAAAAAGAACAGTTACGTTGAGGGGGATAGTCCCGTTGTTATCGACATGAACACTTTCCAATACAACTTGGCGTAGGTATTCGTTATCATGAATGACTGGAACATCAATCAACGGTGGAATGAACTTGGTCTCATCTATGCCCCCCAAGGTAATAGACCCTCCGGATGATTCCGGACCGTTCAAGTAAATGGAGAAATACTTCTCCGAGATGAATCCATGATTGTACAATGCGTCAATAACCGTAGGATACTGGGGGCCATATTCATCCAAAATTGACCCTAATCCCAATATTCCTTGATCAAGGGTCGTGGAGTTGACATCAACAAATTGAAAATCAGGAAGCGTGACACCACCAATGGATAAGCTATCGTTGTAAAACACGCCCGTCGCTTGAGCTACCAAGCCATAGTCGCCATGGAAATTTTCAGAAAGTGATCTTGAAGTGTTTGATGTGTTATGGTTGTAAGTTCCGTTATATTTACAAAAGTAGGGATCATATCTAGCCAAACCTGCTGGAAAAATTGGCTTACAGTATGCATCTTCTGCAATTACCCATGTATTAGCACTCCCAGTATCAACAGCAATATATATTTTCTGTTGGTCTGAGCCAACACTTATCTCTGTGAGATATGTCGCCGTTGGCCCTTCGTTTGGTATGATATTAGTAACTTCTCGTTTAGATGTTTTCTCGGGAGTTACGTCACGATGGATTGCAATGTCTAACTTAATACCACCTTCGATTCTCTTATGGCGACTAAGATTTTCAATCTCAAATGGGGCTGCAATTGCACTAGCTAAGAAACCCGTTAAAAAAACTCTGAAAATTGCAACCATTTGATTATCGTTTCAATCATGGTCAATCAACCTCTATTTAAACACCTCTTTGGAGAGCCGTATGATGCTATGGTTACACACACACACCACGTAAGCTATCTGTCAAATCACTCTAAGATAATGTAACTCTGACTAACTATAGTTATGAAATTCGCACGTCAAAAGTATTCACAATGAAAGCCACTCGACTGGCGTTGAAATTTTGACAAAATTAGAAACGATTGTTAGTTGCAGTACAATGGAACAAGTAGGCTAGGGGTGTTCTGTACTCGTATGTATTGTCTAGAGGGTTTCATGTACTACTGCTAATTTCTTTTGTATTCGGTGATTTACGAAGCAGATTGGTTTACCAAGTTTGGTAGCATTAACGGTTCAGCAATAACCGCTTTAACATTATAGAGCCGTAATTCCGATATAATTAGCAAAATGCCTGTGTAATCTCTTCATCAACGATTACAAGACAAGCAGACTTTATCAAGAAAGCGCTCAAAACAATAAGTGAAACGCTTGGCGTAAACCCATAACGGCAAACTCCGTCACTCTGTTAAAATAAAAATTTGTCAATCGGATTTTCAGTACAAAGTTCGCATCACCATTTGGATTGTCAATCACCCAAGAAAAGTTATTCCAATGAAAGTGATATTTCCAATTCTACCTTAGTAATTTCTTGTGGTTCAACTTGCTAAACTTCCGGTATCCAGTATAACTCTCCGATTTAGCTCGAACCTAACAATAATACGCTTTGCAGTTAGGTTGGCGTCGGCTCAAGAGTGGTGAATTAGTGAACTTGGTTGTCAGAATATAACACTCGGACTCAAGATTGTCACCGTTTTGCAAGTCACAAATTCTCCCAAATTCGACATCCATACAGATATACCAAAGTTATAGCCTTTTAAATCCCCTGAAAATGCTCAGCTATGCAGTGTCACCGAAGTTATAGCCTTTTTAAAGCTCTCTAAAGATGATAATGCACCACCACCAACTATCGACTCTTTTGCTAACTTGACCCCATCGATCCAACTCTCTGCATGCCCACTTACAACAGCCAAAGCAGCAGTATTCATCAATATATAATCCACAATAGGATGATTTCCTGTGTCTTTGACTTTATATTCTGCTTTGTCTTGTTTTAAAATGTGCAATAAATCCCTTGCATTCTCTTCTGGTGTTCCTGATTTCACAGTTGATAATTCATGTTCTGGTAAACCGAAATCTGCTGGAGAAAGTTCTCCCTCTTTAATATCTCCATTTTCATTTATCCACCAATATCTAGTCGAACCAATTGGAGAGATTTCATCTAAACCAATTTTACCAAATACAACCAAAGTTGCCTTATGAACTTTGTTTTCTCTGGCTAAAATTGAAGCTGCGTTTGCATAGGTTTCACCTAGTTTTTCACTATAAACCCCCAAGATTCTCGATCGAATTGGAATTGGATTTATCAATGGACCCAAGATATTGAAAATGGTGGGGATCCCTAACTGGCTTCTAATTGGAGCAACTTTCCCCATTCCAGGATGGAATGAAGGTGCAAATAAAAAGCAAAAGTTGGAATTCTTGAGTATTTTTGGAGTGGATTCATCAGTAACTTCCATTAAATCAACTCCGAGGCATTTTAATAAATCCCCAGACCCAGAAGTTGATGTTGAAGCTTTACCACCATGTTTACATACTGGTAAACCCATTCCGGCAGCTACAATAGCAGAAGACGTTGAAACATTGAAAGTGTTTTGACCATCTCCACCAGTACCAACTATATCAATATAACCCTCAGATGATACCAAGGCGGGATTTATAAGCTTAGCAAATTGTAATACCGATTTAACAGCAGCTGCTAAGAAATCTGGCTCTTGATCTAAACCACGAAGCCTTAATGATGTTAAAAATGCAGCTACTTGAATATCAGATGGACTTCCTTTGAAAATTATTTCCAAAACAGATGCAAGATCTTCAGGTGTGAAATTAGGTGGATCCAGCACGAGCGATTTCAAGTATGGAGTTAACAGTGAGGTCATACGAGTATTAGTGGACGGTTACTTCCGGGATTTTCAGTAGCGAAAAATGAGTCAACCGAATTTTAAGTGGTGCGTGGGGAAACTGTGAACGTAATACATGGACTGATAGTGTAAAAGTTCTATCAATTGAGTGTCCCAGCGGCGATTCTACAATCTGAATTACATTTGTCTAAATCTCAATCATATATGTACTCTAAAAATGTACTATTTACGGCAGTCAAGGAGGATTCATGATGCATTTGTACCTTTAGTAACTCATGGTATGGGTCGGGGTTGTTCTCAAGCATTGCAAGGATTACACTTGGAATTTTTTAAAGTTTCTCTTGTGTTGCTGCAAAGGCGGAAATTCCTGAATAGCTGACCAATCTTACACAGCGTCAAAAATCAAGTGGTTGCAAAAGTTAGAAGAAGTTGCTTGGACGTAGCCCCCACAACACTTAACAGAACAGGAGACCATAACAATATCGAACTTATCATCAACAATGTTGTATCTACTGATCTCTCGATCTCACACACGCCATGTTCGTCCGGCTTTGAATAAAAGGAGTCTATACCAGCATTAATATATCACCTTTCAAATCATTCGTCAAATTAAATTCAACATCAACCCTATCAAATTGATACACCTCCATTCCCTTATAACAAACAACAACCTCTTCAGTAACAACCACGTCAATGATTTCTACATCTCTATGTCGTCTTCCTTCCTTGATGATTCTATATTCACCCCCAATTTCAGGAACATGGAAATATGAATGTAATTTCCAATCCTCGATCAATAACAATGGTAAAGCCTCACATATACTTTCCCAATTTGGAAGACAATCTAATGCAGAAGCCTTCAAAGGGTTACCCCAAAGATTGATTTGTTGAATATCTCCTTCTGTTATTGAAAAATCAAATGATTCAAGTTGATTTCCTCTTAAGCTTAATATTTCCAACGATGGGGGATAGATGATTTTTTTCAACTGATCAGATGTTAATTTACTATTCTGAATCTGAATTTCTCGTACACACGTCGAAATTTCAACAGTTGTGGGAACTTCAATATTACATTGTAATGCTTCTAATTTCACCAATAATGGAACTTGATTGAACAATGCATTGGTAAGAATGACATCTATTCTATCAAAGTAAATATGACTTAACCTTGAATGTATGTTTAAAGGTAACTCTTCAATTCTAGAATACAGATCATCATTTGATCTTGCTGACTTTGGAATTGGATCCAAAACTTTCACTTCATAATCAAGTACCAATTTCTGTAAACCGTTTAATTGGTCCAAATTAGTATTTTTAAATTCTCTCAAACACATGTCCCGTAAACATAACGTTTGTAATTGTAGTGGCCAAACGATTCCATCCACACAAGAATAATCTCCAGAAGCAACCTTATGGAATCCACCAAGCATATCTACAGTTAACAGCTTCAAACTGTTTGGCCAAATGATATTGCATGCTATTAAAATCTTTTGATAATGATAACCACTTGGTGCTTTGTTATAATCCAAAGATATAGAAAATGATTCCAAATTAGGGGGTAATTTTGAGAAGTTCAAAATGGAAGCTTCAAGTTCTTCACCATTCATAACTGTCTTTGCTATGAGTCTCTCTATATTTATTGATTTAAGGGAATTTGGATAAGCGACATCTAAAACCAGGGTTGTTAAAGGTCCACAATGAAAGATTTTAAGTTCTTCAAGATTTATTAATCCTGTAATGAATGATAAATCAGATAACTTACTCTCTCTGAATTCTAGATTTTTAAGACTTATCGGAAGATTGCATTTTCCAGACGTGGCAGTTAATATTACTGTTGTCAATTTATCAAACATTGATATGTCAGTATAAACGCTTGCTGATACATTACATTGAAGTGATCTTAAGGAATTTGGAAATTTGAACCCATCTAACAGGCAAGATATTTTCAATATTTCAAGCTCATTCAAATACAGGAAATCAATCGGGTGTGGTATAGTTGACAATTCAAGTTCAATCAAGCCCCTTGGTAATTTTATGTGATAATCTAAGTTAAAAATCTCACTCATCATAAGTTTCTTTAAAGTTGGGGGTAAATCAGATAAACTTGCAAGCGAACCACCAGCAAGTGACAACTCAATCAATCCATTGGGTAATTGTAAACCAATTGGAATATATCGTATATGTAGATTTTCCAATTTTTTCGGAAATCTATCGATTGTTTCCGAACTTCCCCAACCATTAAACTCTAACGCCAAAGTTCTAATATTATCAATGTGAGATATTTTGGAATACTCATAGATAGGGATTTTGCTGAATCTTGGTGTATAATCTAAGAACGTAAATCGTTCCAAATACTCATGTGGTATATATAATAAATCATTAGAGTTAATAAATTGTAAATTAATTTTGTTAGGACGAAACCAAGATTTATTCAACTCCATAAATAATGATAATTGTTGTGCATTTACAACTGGACTTTCTGTTTTAGAATGCCAATCATCTAATGATGAATATGCGCCAATACCTAAGTTCCGATATTTACAAAGTTTGTAAAATGGTGAAAGTATTTCTTCCTTATCTCCAAGTTTTCGAATATCATCAGTAGATAAGTAAAAGAAAATTTCGTTGAGTAATTCAGGCGGATATTGTAGTAAGATATTCATGTTTTAGACCAGATAGTGCTGTCTTACGTTGTTTTATGCTCGATTTAGTTGCAAAAACACTAACGCTATACATAGATGCACAAAGAAATCAATCCAAGACTACAATTAATCAGCAAGATAAGCATGCCCGCGTACTTCATTGGGCTTCCCTACTCACCTTATCGAGGCTTGAGCAAAGGCTTAACAGAGAATTGAAGGCTTTCGAAGTATGGTCTGATTGAACAGTTTGGACCAACATAAAGTTGTATATATTGAGGTGACGTGGTTGCCACGGTGGTTGCCACGGTGGTAGAGACTGATGTATTTGCAAATATGGTGGTTATTAACGTATATGGTGGTTATTAACGTATTCTGCCGTGCGTAAGAAATCGTCGCGTGATTTCGTTCATCGTTCTATTGAGATCCTCGGTTGATTCTGTGTTAAGTTCGATTCTGATGTAGGCTTTCAAGCCCACCACGGTTGAAATTGGGCTGTTGCAGGGATTCTTAAGCCAAAAAAGTGGGGATAGTTAGGACTGTATTTCGATATTACTAATAGATCAAGTTTCATGACGTATGAGATAAAGTTGCTAATTCAGCTCGATCTGCCGATTATTTTAAACTTCCAGAAAAAGAGGTTGAGTACTCCAGTTCCCCAGCAACTCAAGGATATCAGTCTATGTATTGAATTTCTATTTCGTCACTCTACGGTCTAAGTATTACAGCTGTAAAGTTATATGTATGCATTCTATCAGCTATCTATGTGCAAGCGGAATTTGGTATGCGAAATGAAGCGAGTTGTATCGCGGTACTACGCTCGAACATGTGCAAGTAAAATGGTTCTGAGGTATCGTCACTGTATAAAAGAGGATTACGTCTGCCCGAAAGCCTTTCGCTACGCTCAAGGATGTTTACGGGTGTACTTCCACCTCAAATGAAACCTCCTTATCCGCATCTAAATAGGAATCACACATACACCAAATCGCCAAATCATGACTCCCCGAAGTTGGAATAGTAAATTGCATTTTCAACTCCTGCGATTCCTTTGAAATAGTTGTCTTCTTAATCGAATACAACTGCCTCTTTGAAGCATCTCCAATCACAATCCACCAACCTTCATTCTTTTTAAATGGATATTTCTCTGAGACAACTTCCAAATCGTCGAGATCTTCATCTCTTTCCAAAGTAATCAAAATCTCTTTTGGTTCGTTTGCAACAATTGGTTCAGACAAATCAAGTTCATACTTAATGTCAATATTTGGATACTTGTTCACAAACTCTGCAATTTTATTCAATTTAATTGAATCAACTTCTTCGTCTAATTGCAATATTTCGTCTCTTATATCATCTTCCAAAGACATGATATCATAAACTGTTTCAACGTCATGTTTCTTGCATCTTGCTAAAATAGAGTCTGTGAAATAAGGTACTTGTAACAAAGGGGATTCTTTATTATTCCAAACTCCTTGAACAATCATTTGTGATAATTCCATCACTTGAATAGCGTTCAAAAACCCTTCACTAGATAAAATATCAATACAAGCTGAAACCAAGCTTAATATTCTCTCCAAAATGAATTTCTGATCCAATTGCAAGTCTTGTGGTAAAGTCAATCGTGAAAAATGGGCTTGTAATAATACAAACGTTTTGGTGAATGGTGATTCAAAATCAGGTTTTTGCTCTAATTTGATTGGAAGTCTGTCATAATATCTTCTTATAGAAATATCATCTCCGCGTCTCATTGGAATATGTTCGAATTCAGCTGAGAAAGAAATTAATTCAAGAATGGTTCTGATTTTTGTCTTATTATTTAATTTCATGAAATTTTTCATACTTAAGAATGAAACATTATAGTGTGATGCAATCATAGTACTATTAACTGGGTTGATTTCTTCTTCTTCATCTTCCTCATCGTCCTCTGCAATTTCCACTAATTCTGCATCTTTTAGTTCCTTCAAACTACTCTCAATCAACTCAGAGAGATATTCGGAAACTCCTAAATGACTTGTATCCTTGACTTCATAATAACTTGGATTCAATTGTAAACGACGGTAAAAGAAAGTAAAGGTAACCCAATCCATAAAATCTTGTTTACTTTTGAAGTTTTTAGAACTGATTTCGTCAATAATGAAATCTTCAATGGAGCGATTCAATGAACTTTCAATAGGAAATGCTTCATTGATAAATTTGGTATAGTAAGTCAATTTGGAATTATCAATTAAAAGCATAACCTTACTATCTTCAACTTGAGCAGTACCAATCATTTCAGAAATTTCGTTAATGGTGTAATCAATAAGTCTATGCTCTTTACCATCATATTCACTATTCCCAAGAACAATTATATTCGAAGCACTTGGTGAATAGTTACTGGCATTCTTACTCACAAGTAAAATGCTAATCACTCCATTTTCAAAAAGCCTCTCTACGATTAACTTGTCTATTGAGTTCATACCACCGTATAAATAACCAATTCCGTTCGACAAAAATTCAACCAAGAATTTATCTTGAATGCGATCCAAGTAGGTTTTTATTTCAATAATTTCAACCTTTAATAATGATTCAAATCGTTGAAGTAATAATGTTCCAAATTCAACAATCGCCTTTCTTGATGAAATAAAGATGATTGTTTTTTGGTCAGTTTCTTTGTCTTTAAACCTAAGACACTCAATTGCAGTTGTAGTCATCTGAGAACCCTCATCAAACCCTTGTAATCTAATCTCATTAATCTTTCTAAATCTATGCAATGGGGCAAAATTAAATATCTGCTGTTTATCGGCACCAATCCATTCACCAAAATCTTTACCATTTGAAATAGGTGAGGAAAGTGCAACTATTCTCAACGCGGTCTCGAATTGTGCAGATAAGAGTCTCATCCTTGAAATGACCACCTCATACGTTGCATCCAATAATTGGGAATCATCGGCAATTAATAACTCAACTGAATGAACAACCTTTCTTTGTCTCCATCTTTTAGTGATCAAATTGAATTGTTTAGGAGTTGCTAATACTAAATGGTTTCCACCAAGTAAACTTAAATCAAACGTCAAATCCCCAGTAAGTTTAGCTACTTCTTTTCCAGATTCAGTGATATCTTTGAATTTCTTGCTCCAAATCTTCGTAAGCTTATCAACATTCTCTTGAATTGGGTTCAAATAAACAATTCGTCCTTTGTTTTGTCTCCAATGATTCAAGATAGCCAATTCAGCACAAGTTGTTTTTCCACCACCTTTAGTAATCCCAATAAAGGTGTTTTCATTGGAATTATATAATGTTTGAAATGTTTGAGTTTGAAACTTATTAAAGTGGGTAAAGTCAAACAAATCTACAAATTCCTCTAAAATATTGGAGGTAGGTACATTTTGCATTTGCAAAAGTTCCGTATGAGCTGGGAATCTCTTCGGCATTTTGATATCATCCAACTGTAATGGGATTTTCCATTCACTATGAAGCCATTTAGTGCTGATGAATGTAACATAATAAGTTGGCGGTTTGGGTTCCACTAACGGAATTGTAAATTCCATGAAATGTTCCTTACCAATATATTGTCTTGGTATTGTCAAGGTGTCCGAGTATAACAATTTCTCCCCATCAACATCTTCTACAAATACGAAGAATTGTTCACTATTACCATGAATCGGACTCCATTGCCAATTGGGAATAATTTCTACTTGGACTTTCAATTGAGTTGGTGTAATTGGTTGACAATAATAACTCAAATTCAATTTGGGAAATCTTTGAAGGAATTCAAATGCTACTTGACTGCTACCCTTAAAATTTAAAGCTTCTGCTAATTCGGAAGCACTCAAGTCAAAATAACTTATCCATGGTAGATGGGATCCTTCTGTTGCTCTAATTACATCTTTCGGAACCGTGGTACCAAATTGTCTTAAAGGAGAATTTGTGAGCCACATTCTCTTTTCAGTCATTTTACAAAGATTAAGAATTACCTTTGCTAATGCAGACCAATTCTTCTTGAATGCTATTTCAAAAATTGCACGAAGCAATCTACCTGCAGATTGCGTTATGTATATCATATCGGCCATTAATGCAAATCCATCAAGTTGTAATCTTGATATGTATGTTTGTAAAAGTACATTTACCTTAGCTAAAGGTTCATTTGGACTCTCTTTAATCGGGTATGGACATTTTTCCAACAATTTGGAGATTTCCAACTTTTCTTCCTGTCTAACAGGGATGAATTTGAACTCGCCAGACATTGCAAATAATTTCAAAATATCGATCTCAGTAAACCACGGCTTTAATTTTGTATTATACATGTTCATACTATTATAATTAATATAATAATACGATGCAATTTTGCCTAATTCTGTCGATTTGATATTTCCGGTATTTGGATTGTACTCAACCAACTTGCTTTGATTAAGTATTGTCAATGCTGAATGTATCAAATCGGTTCTTTTCCATATTAACGATTTATCACTCGAATATTCGGCTCCAACATGATATAATGCTGGAGACTGTAACATTCGAATATATAAATAAGTATACCCCAACCATTTAACAGCATCATCTCTAGTTGATATACTACCCAAAACAATCTCAGCGTTCAAATTATCTGATAATTTCGACATCAATTGTGATTCTATAGGTAATTGTTGATTGAGAATAGCCAAGTAATATTGGATTTCTTCTTGGGAGGTGATAATTACACCCTCCCCACTTTTATCATATCTTGGTCTACCAGCTCTACCCAACATTTGCAAAATATCTTGAGGAGATAATTGGACCCAAGTTCCCTTTTCTGGAGAATAAGTTTCTGTCCCTTTAATGACAACTGTATGAGCAGGTAAATTCACACCCCAAGCTAACGTTGCAGTTGAAACCAAAACTCTCAAATGGCCTTGAGCAAATAAATCTTCGACAACCGATCTTTCATCTTTATTTAATCCAGCATGATGGATTCCAAATCCCAGAGGAAGGATTTCTTGCAAGTTTCTATTCTTCATTGATTCTCCTTCTTGTTTTAGAATTTCCTTCGAACCATCGGATTTCAATATTGATAAACCTTCTTCGATTAACCTTTCCTTTATCCATTGTGCTGTTTTATACGTTTCCTTTCTAGAATGCACAAACATGATCATTTGATGATTATTGTTCATACATTCAAGTACCTTTTCTAGACATGCTTCATTCATTGCATTCAATTTCTTGATTGCTTTCTTTTCTTTTATACCTATGAATTGTTGTTCTAATGGACATGGTCTATAAGAAGCATCAAAATAAAAAAGTCCTTTGTCAAAGTCAACTCTAAGGAATTGTGCAACATCTTTGTAATTTGGTAAAGTTGCAGAAAGTCCAACCAACCTAACTGGTTCTCCTGTAGATTCAACCTGTCTTAATGTTCTGGCTACAATACTTTCAAGCACTGGACCTCTCTCATCATGTAACAAATGAATTTCATCAATGATTATTAGTTTAACTAGTGATATGTATTCGTTTGGTTTTCTTGTAATTACATCCCATTTCTCTGGAGTTGTTACCAAAACTTGTGTTTCCGAGATCTGTTGTTTTGAAAGACTAGAATCCCCAGTGAGTTCATTTACTACAATTCCAAAAGGTGCAGTTAATCTTCTTTCAAATTCTCGCATTTGTTCTTGAACCAATGCTTTTAATGGAGCAATATAGACAATTTTGAATTTATCAAGATTGATTTTACCTGCACTATCTCTGAAATTGCTTATGATTTTCAATGCTGCAAGCATTGCCACATTGGTTTTACCTGCACCAGTTGGGGCACATAGTAACATGTTTACATCAGATTTGAATGCCAGAGGATAAACTTTGGATTGAATTCTATTCAAGTTTGACGTTTCTCCCAGTGGAAATGCCTGTCTTGCCCATTGAGGAAGATCGGATATTGGCACTAGTTTTTCATTCTCATCGATAGGCGGTGAAGTTGGAGGTGGAATTGTAATTACATCGTAAGATTTCTTAGATTGTTGGTATGAACCAGACGGTAATTTGACTTTTGTATTTGTCATTAAATGAGATCCTTGATCGAAAACTAGACTTTCTAGGTCGATTATTTGAGGGAGTCTCTCGATCTTGAGTTTTTTGGTTTCATTTAATGACTCTTCTGAATCTGAAAGCTTTCTTTTGTTCAGTCCATTTTCCGTTATATCTATCACATTCTTCAATCTCATCTTTGATAATATACTCTCCTTAGTTTCTTCATCTTTTGCTTTTAAGTACGCAATTCTATACGCAATTCTCCAACGATTTTCCATTATAAGTTGGATGAACTCAAAATGGTTATAGTCAAAGAGCTCCATTAAATCATTTTCAAGATCTCGTATGGATAAATTTTCATCAGACAAGAATCGAAGACACTCTTTATTTAAGATATCGACTTTTGAAGGATCTTCCGAGGTGAATAATTCTGTCAATTTTCTTTGGATATAAAATTGGTCAATGTCGTATATTGGAATAATAGTTTCTTTTGAAATGGTTTCAGTGGTTGTTATTAAATTTTCATTACTGAGGGTGGAACTCTCGTTTTCGTCTTCTTGTCTCACTTCAGGATCGGCCGCTTCTTCCTCCTCATCCTCTTCCTCATCCTCATCTTCATCTTCAAACACAACAGCAATTCCTGTATTTTCCTCCTCTTCCTCCTCTTCAATTACTTTATAATCTGTTATTTTGGCGGCCAAATTGACTAAATCATTTAGTTGTACATCTTCTATGTTAAACTCTAACAATTGAGTCAATTCTCTACGTTTCAGTTTCACATCAATATCTTGTTTTAAAATCTCTAATATTGAATCTGCCGCCGATATCACTACATCATGACTTGTATCTGGTAAAAGGTGAGATACTTGAATCATTATTAAATCGAATATGTGAGCTGTTTCCTCATTAGTTGGATTATATAAGATGTTTTCAAAGTTACTGGAATATGAGTAATTGTTGAATGATGTTGTTTCTCTCTTTACCTTCTTTGGTACATTTCGTGGTGTTGGTTCTTCTTTTGATATTCTACTTCCCATATCCTTAATTGAGATTTGCCCAACTAACGAAGTTGGATTTGAGCTGGGTTCCGAGATTGATCGTTCGTCATTAAGTCGACGATCTGCTCGCACCACTTTGTTTGACATCTGATCATAGTTGTATTGAGACATCTTGGTGAAGTTCTATTTGATTTTCGCATCGCATCGAAATATGGTGTTTGGTGGGGAGAGTATGAGAACCAGCGGAAAGCTGTGTTATCTAAAGAGTCGAGGTATAAACACTGTCAAAGCTAGTGCGTCAAGTTGTAGAGAATTACGAGTATATATACGTCGGAGTGTACTACTTGTCTATCACTTCGTTCGCATCACTACATCAATAAAACCATTACATGTACTAATATATATTTACACCGTGGGTGCTTAGTACACCAACCGTACTCTGTAACACATCTTGATTGGTTTAATTCGGGGAATCAGTCTCAGTAAACGATTCAAATTCAGCATTACTCAATTAGTTCGCAAGAGGTCATATGGGTTGCTCCTTATTTGTAGATCATAAGATTTGCTCTTCATTAGTCAAATCGTGCAACATGAAATTTTAATGACACTTGTAAAAATTTAAGTACATGCTCGTACAATCGCTTCGCTCAAAGATCGTGAATTTAGTAGACCTTGTTTAAAAAGTCCTTCTTCTTGAAATCCCAAGAATCATCGGAAATTCTTCCTCTCAAGGTTGGAATTTCAGTACCAGGGACGTAGACATCTTCGAAAAGAATGGCCATTTCAGCTGCAGGAGGTAAATCAGCATCAGCAAGAGCAACTTGTTCATCGACATATTTTCTAGCAGCCTTATCTAAAGCCTTGATTTCGTCTTCTGAAGCAATGTCCTTAGCCAAAAGTGTTGCCTTTAAACCAGCAATTGGATCGGATTGAGATCTCATGTGTTGAACTTCTTCTCTGGTTCTGTAAGTAGTACCTGGATCGGACATGGAGTGACCACCGTATCTATAAGTTTCATATTCCAAAACCATAGGACCATTTCCAGAAGTAACCCAATCTCTAGCAAATTTAGATGCTTGGTAAGTTGCAAGAATATCCATTCCGTTAACCTTTAAACCAGGAATATATTGAGCTCTCTTGAAGTATTCAGTTGAAGCAGATGAACGAGCAGCAGAAGTACCCATACCATATTTATTGTTTTCACAAGTGAAAACAACTGGCAAGTCCCACAATTTAGCCATGTTGTAAGCTTCAAAGACTTGACCTTGATTACTTGCACCATCACCATATAAGGCAAAAGCACAATTACCATCGCCCTTATATTTGTGACTGAAAGCAAGACCAGCACCCAATGGAACTTGGGCACCTACAATTCCATTTCCACCATAAAATCCTGGTGCAAACATATGCATAGAACCACCTTTACCGTAAGAAACACCGGCTCTTTTACCCATTAATTCTCCTAAAATATCTTTAACTGGAGTACCTCTGATGTAGGTGAAACCATGACATCTATAAGAGGTAATAATACTATCTTTCTTTGAGACAGCATGTTCCAATCCAACAGTGATAGCTTCTTGACCAACAACTAAGTGACAGAAACCTCTAATTTTCTTGGCTTTATATAATGCATCAGCAGCCATTTCCATTCTTCTAACAACAATCATATCTTTATACATTTGTAATAACATAGACTTATCAGTTTCGAAGGTTAATGAAGGAGCATCTAAATTGTAAGTTTCAAAGGAGTTTTCTGGCAAATCAATTGTAACTAAATCAGATGTAGATGATGAAGCTAAGGTTCTAGTTGAAACAATCATTTGATTGGAAACTGAACGAACAGCATTACGGGCAACAGAGCGAACACGAAGCATTGTAATCTAAGAAGTATGTTCTAAGACGTCTATTTAACGTCCGAAAAGCAAGACTTAAGCAGAGTTCGTATATGCAGTCGCGGAACGATGTAGACCGTTCGGAGGTGCACTTCCTTGAGATAGATTTTGGTGTAGGGGCCGCTAAAGAGAGAATTTAAGTTGGAATTCACCATGACAGATGTAGTAATTGATCATTAGAGAATGCTCTAATGAATGTATAGTGTTGATTTGAAGTATGTCCACTGATGAAGGCTATTAACACGTCAAAGTTTTCATTTCTGTTGACCCGGAATATTCCCCTCAATCACCCGGGATTTTGGAAAAAAATCCATCGGACTTGATGCCGTATGTTTGACCCGATTTGCAGCATTGGAATCCTTCGAAGTATTGTGAATATGCTGAAGTATGGGATGAAGGAGTATGAACTATACGAATAGAATATGTAGTGGTTTATACTGCGAATCCTTATGGAATTTGTCAGTACTAGTGTACTCTGAATTCAACGTAACGTATACTGGTCAGTATCGGTGTGAGTACAGCAAGTACACGATAGGGTGATTAGATCTAGACTTTATTGTACTCGAGAAATACGTAGAGACTAACAATGACGATGTGTGTCAGTGTGGAGCATACTTATCTATGTATACTGCCACAGCGTATGTATTGCCACAACATCTTTGTCTATTTCCACAACTTGTCTTTGCATATGTTGCCACAACTATCTTTGAACTCTCTCATATTGAATTCATAATCTCCTTGACTTACATAGGCTATAATTACTAAACCATTTCACACATCTACATTTGGTACACCTTTGGCTATTGCTAAAGCCTCTACAAATCTCTCGTTCTGTCCTTATCAACTTCAATGCCAAGGTGTATACTGCAAAATAACTGGCGACTGATAACTACACTCCGCCTACCCATGATTGCACTTTAATACTCAATGTAATGCAATATTTGTGAAGTTATATGTAGTTGCTTTCAACCATGTTACCTATTATTGCTCTACAATGTGCAATGCAAAGCAATATATGTGAAGCCGTATGTTTTTAACTGCGTTACCAATTGTAATTACTTATCCACCTACTCGCATGAGTTTGCTAACCAGGACTTCCCCACTATCTAGCTAATATATGCATATTACCCCTATACATCCTAATAGATTAAATTGTCAACTATTGTTTCGGTTTAGTCTCATACTCATCTTCTTAGTGTCTCCATGATATTTTTCTCCAGTAAAATGAACCATTCTTCCTACAACGATATCACTTCTTGTTCACTTCACCTGCAAGAAAGGCCACCCGCAATATTTCTGCTGACTTAACCATGCAACATTCTCTACGAAAATCATCCACACTTGGCTGTTATCGTTGTTTAAATTGATCCCAATTTGTGTGTGAGCCGCACGGAAAATTACACATTTTGCAACCATATATATACGAAGGGTAGGATAGGATTACACAGGATAAAAATGTTGCAACCCAGTATTCAGTTTGTAAATTCAAGTTTGGACAAAGGTAGATATGAAGGTGAAACTATTGGTACTTTTGGAACTCATTTTAACGGTAGTCATCTTAATTTTGACCTAGGAAGTAAATATCCCAAAAATGAAAATGAAGTAAATAGGATAAATTTCTCCCCTAACATTGAAAGAATAGCACTGGAACTCACATATCGAGAACTGTTAAAACTAGGGCAATATCTGCCACTGTATCTATCACATCCACCAAGCTTGATATTTGCAGAACCACAGAAATCAGCAAAATATAGAAATTCTCCTCCCTCAAGTACAACAAGTATAAGTCGTGTTCTGATATTTGGGGGCTCAGGTGGACTACCACTTGGTGGTGCTGAAGGTGATATATTCAATCCAAGGACTCCTTCAGTAAAGTCAAAGTCAAAGTCAAGGTCTACACCAAGATCATCATCTTCAAGTAAATATTCTTCAACCGGTTTTTCAACTCCATTCAGTAGATCTACAGATAATCTTACCCCAAATACTGACTACGAATCTCCATTTAAGTTTAAGAGTCCCAGAAGGTCTTTAAAAAAGTTCCCTTTCAGATCTCCAAAAAAAGAGAGGGCTAGTTCACTTCCTAATTCAAGAGTAGTTACCCCTTCAAAGGGAGCAGTCGCTACTAAGGGACCAAAGGTAAAAGCATATATATTCCAACAAACTCAAGGAAATGTCCAAAATCCATTGACATCAGATAATTGTTATATATGTGAAGAATTACTTCAAAACAAACTTAGTGAAGAACAGTTATTACATTTGCAATGCGGAGATTTTATACATGGTGGGTGTTTCAATTTAACAGTTGAATTTCAAATCGAAACCTTGATAAGTGAAGGGATATTAACAACAGAAACGATAAAAGAACAGCTTAGTGATGAATTGTTTCCTAATTGTCAAGGTAAATTATGCTCCGGAAAGACCTCCAAAATGTTCCCAAATGATAAGGAATTCTTAGAGGAAATTCTTGCCGATGCTCTTGCAAGAGTTAAAGAATCTAGTAATTTGCAGGCATTGAAATCAACTTTAAAAATCAAACCCCAAAGTGTACCAATCATAGATTTCGATTACACTTTATCAGATCTAAATATATCTCCAATTGAATCTCCAACACCTCAAAGAAGTTTACCTAGTCAAAATGGATTTTCTGCAACCAGAAATGAGAATTTTGCAGCCGAAAAGTCAAATCCACTTTTGACTGCAAATGGTACTGGTGATTCAAACTACAGAAACAATCTAAATGAATCCTTCAGATCAATTTCCCCAGCTATTAGTATGTCTACAATGAATACAACTACAACAATATCAACGATGAACAAGATCAACAACTACAAAAATATCACCGACGATGCTTTGAATACCTTATTTATCGAGTACCTATTAAGTAACTGTAAAGAATTTTCTCTTAGTAATCTACTAAAATTGGGGAACTTGAGATTAGCAGATTATCTACTTGTGAGTTTTGATGGAATAACTTATGGACCACAAATCGTGTACCTTTTTGAGAGGTACGTGGTAATAATAAACGATTCAAGATCGATACACTATCTACCCAATGCTCCGAAAATGCTTCCCTTAGGGAGTTTGAGGCTCTCCACTCCAAAATCATCCATCTTGAAAATTGCAAGTAATCAAGGTTTTCAAATTTACTTGAATTCTGAAGTTGACGCAATAATAGAGAAATGGGTGGTTGCAACGTCTGATCTACTGTTTAAGATTCCAAGTGATATAATAACTTCAACTATACAGTTTCCTGAATTGAATCACCAAGAACAGGATATGAAATTGCCTATACGTCATCCAAGATTGAGCGATTCAACATTGAATTTGGTTTCAATGGAAAACGATTACATTCAAGGATCAATTTACAATGAGCACGATGTACCTGAGCGTCTTGACATTGAGTGTAAAAGCATGTCCACTGAATCCAATAAAACAGAGTCCATATACGATAAATCAGACTCCAATTCTACAGACGATTCAGATTCAGATTCAGACTCAGAACTAATAAAATTAACGATTGGCGACACAACCGAAGATCGGATAGATCATCTCTTCAAAAAAGAAACTAATACGATTACTTACGATACAGATTCAGAATATGAATCTGACGAAGAAATCATAAAAAGCGTACTTGAAAAGAGAAAACCCAACCGAGATCATGCTGAAGACTGGGAACACTTGATTTCAAGTGTTGACAATGCAATTGGCAAACTGTAACTATGTTACTTTAACTATGAATATATAACAACGTATCCTGATCTTAGTATCGATACTTAATAATCGGGTGACTTCCAATTAGCAATCTAGCCACTCTGCGCTCTCTAACAAAAAATGCTATCCCTCGTATCTGTCAATCTCTGTGAGAATCGAATTAGTCCACACTTCACGTTCTTGTCTTGACCTTGCCATGAAAACTATACTCTTACCAGTAAGTCCCAATCTTTTAATCATTTTTGCCAAACCAGGGTTTTTATTTGTGTTATGGTTCGACATATGAGCAGGAATGCCGGTACTTTTTATGGCAGCAGACGGAGTATTCAAAACCTCAATCCCATTTTTCTTGATACGTCTTTTCCTTCCAATCCATAATGTAAAACACCTAATCAGCTCTTCTTCAGAAGATTTCCAACCATCAGTGTACATTCTTGGAAGGGAATGTCTTCCTGGGTGTATCAGATCCGTAGCCTTATTTCTTCTCAATAGATCCATTGCAGTTAAGTTTCCAGAGTACAAATAACATTGGGAAATCGGAATCGTAAAGTAATGTCTAAAAACGGGAGTCTTTTTCCAAACTCCTGACTTTTTGGACCTTTGGAAGATCGAATATAATATAAGGAACCCGGGACAAAGAACAACATAGTACCGATTGAAATCAGAATGTTTTTTACTCTTTTGATATAAAAATCCACTCATTAATATACATCTTGACATTGCAATGGAATCAATATGATGAAGAAATGGATCAGAAACTGAATTTTGAAGTTCATAAAAAGTCGATTGCATCATCACATTAGAATCAATATACTCACTAAAGTGTAGCATTTTTTGATTGGCTTCTCTAATGCTAATGACTCTCATCAAATCCTCGTGTTTTCTTGCCAACCAATATACTCGAAGATCCCATAAACGAGTTACCCATTCATCTCTAATTCTTCTTGATGGGGCCTGTAGTTTAAGCAAACTCCCATTAATCATTTCTATCTCAAATGACGAATCTGTGTATTCTTCATCTGTTAAAGGGTCAACTTTAGAATGCCATAATAAACCCAAAAACAATACTTGAGTTTTGGAGATTTTAGCTAGAGGTATTTTCCTTATTTCACGAATTAAACACATATCCAACATAGCGTCAGCTTTGATAAGTTGTTGTGATCTCCTTTCTAACTCTTCAACAGCAAGCAAATCGTGCATTTCAAACTCTGTCAGGTCTTCAAGCCATGGAAAATGTCCATTTTCATCTACTTTGTATGGATTATGTAGATACACTTGAGGCAAATTCTTTTGAGCATCTAAATAATCAGTTGAACGAATGAGCTCATTTCCTGGTGATGGTGGTATAGCTTTGTAATATCTCGTGTAAAATAACAAGTTATCAGCGGTATAAAAATACAGTAGTTTGTGGAAAGGTCTGAAAAATGATTTATCTTTTCCTTTGGAATTGGACATTCTGGAAAGGAATCCTTCAACTGGGGTGGGTTCATTTTTGACCACACCATCTTGAATTATCTTAGTACTATAATGACTCATATCTCTACATTCCAAACGAAAATTGTCCAATACTTGATTTTGAACAAAGAAAAGTTCACTGTTATTCATGGCCCATTCAAGCCGATCATAAATCTTAAAGCAGAACCATGGATTTTTCTGACTATCCATCCAATTATCGAATTCGGCACATTTTTGGCTTCTCAACTCTTCAAATAATTTGGCTCTTAGAAATTCCAATATCGGACTGTACTCAACTTTATATCCTTTCTCAAGAATTTGGAGGCTTAATTCTGTTCTATGGTTAAGCGCTTGACTCAACACCGCATATGGAAGTTCCAAAACAACTGTAATATTTATATCAGGAACCGAAATACTGAATGTTGGATCCATTTTCTCTCCCATACTTTGCCTCAAAAAATAAAGGAAACGAATTGCACTAACTTGATTATGACACTTGAGAATGTATGCATATGTGGAATTTTCTCTGACTGAAGTGATGCATAACGATTTATCGGACTCACTGTAAAGATGAGCATCCACTCCAATAGACAAATTAAGTGAAAAGTCCGGGGTACTATTCGGGTGAGTTGGATCATGATTAACATCATAAAATTCAAGAGCCAACGGTTCATCATCATTTGCAGTTCTACGCAATACTGTCATATACTCATTCCATCTTTCATGGACTCTTGAATCTGCATTTTCATTATCCGTAAAAGTCCTAGGTTGAGTAGAATTAATTAATTCCTTGGTCATGACTAACATTTCTCCTTTACGTAAAATATCCCCAGGATTGAAACGGTCCAAAACAACCAGATTTAATTTCAGGCGGATTTCGCTTTTAGTTTCACGTTGCCGACTTTGAGTTGCTTTAGCAAACGCTCTTACTTTTTCCATAAATCTGTTCTGAACTGATTCTATTGAACGATGATCACTCATGTCAATTGCATGTTGAGGAGATGGCATTGTGAGGCTTACTTTAGATCTTTTACCTATAGTTCCAATTTTGAATTTGACTTTCTCGACTGGTGCTTCAACAAATATTGAAGGGATCCTAGATGCCATACTGAGATACGTGGTACTGGCATTACTTGCATGACTTTTAAGATCAATACTACTTTGAATGGAAAGGGAGTCACTATTGCTGACGCTTGTTGTACCTTGAATGATTGGGTTTTTATTTAACGTGCTCTGATTGATGGTGCTTTCAATTGAGTCTGTACTTTTGGCGCTAAGTCCACTCTTGCTAAATCCACTTGGTATTGAAAGCGTTTCCCCAATATTATTAGAGCGACCATTCGGGATTGAGAGTGAATTACCACGACTTCTTGGAATTGAAAGTGCATCTCCGTAATTAGCAACACCATTTGGTATTGAAAGTGTATCTCCATATTGAACACCTCCATCGGATGGAAGCTCTTTCGGATTAGTCGATAGTGAGAGCGCGCTATACTTCGATTGCTCACTCTGTTGGGAATGAATGGAATCCGATACTGACACTTGATGACTGGGAATCTTCTTCAAGGAATTTACATTCAAGTGACTCTTTGAATGGGTTTTTAATGCATTGCCAACATTTAGAAAGTCGAAAGGCAGTTTGATTTTATTTTTGCTTCTACCACTTTCTGTTGACTTGATCTTTGATAGTTCTGATAACTCCTCATAAAACGGAATTGAAGCTTTTAAAATCAGCTTTGTAAATCTTTCTGGCGCTTGTACATCAGTTCTTGCTGTAAAGTATGAAGCAACTGGAGTTAAGAGAGGAACTTGCTCTGATGAAGATAAAATTCTTGACTCCATATCCAGGCCCAAAATACTTCTATTGTCTCTGCTTCCAACATATTCTGATATTTCTTCATCATCTGATTCATCATCAGTATCGGGACGTTCAATTTCTTTCACAAGTGACATTGGTTGCACCAATTTCTCTGGTTCAGTGTGATACCTTTTCATATACAAATTAAAGGCGCCTTCCTCGAGGGTTGCTTCATGACCACCACCACTTCTGATACTTTTACTAACAACAGCTGCTGCTGACCTATATCTTTTCTTTATTTTATTTTTGGCATAATGTGTTGTTGAAGCCAAAAAACCTTGAGACGTTTCTTCTAACCATATATCGGGTATCCCACCTAGTAGTATACATTCCGAAGATTGTGAAATCATTTCTGGAGTGGAATACGTTAGACGAAATGCTGTTAGGGAGAACTTGGGTATTTTGATGTTTTCATTCATGACGTTTTGTATGTTGCTTATTAGTGTATTAGTTTATTATTAAATTAAGTTGATATGAGTACTTTGTGAATGTTTTGTACTATATTATGGATTTATATTAGGTATATTATGATGCTCTAGTATATTGACTAGGAGACGAACTATAGTTGCATTGACATTGATCCTTTTGGTGTTTTGGCTGCGTATGAAAACTGGCTCTTTTTGTGGTTCCATAATTTAGATAAGCAGAGAGTTTACAATATGCAGATTGGAAGAGGTTACAATCGACGAATTGGAAGAGGATATTAATTTCTGCACCATGTTAGGATGCTAAGTTAATATGATGGACTTTCTAAACTTTCTAAAGTGTTGAAAGGTTCATTTTCGTCCTCAAATGTACAAAATAAGGCTGGCTTACAAGGTATCTTCTTGTAATTTAAAGAAGATGAAGAGCTCGTATTTGAGAATTATTTATTGATGGAATGTACTTCATATCAATTACATTTTGTAAAGAACTGGCTGCAAAACATGATAAATCGGGACTCCATCAATGGATTGTATTTTTTGTGCGGGGCTAATAACCAGCACAAACCTGAGATTGGGAAATTATGCGTGGCTTTACGTTGCCATATACGTGACCTACAGATATGTGTTGAACTGTAAGATTGTACAAGATAAAACAATGTACACTACACACTGAGAAACTACAACACGGTACACTAAATTCATTACTAGTTACTAGTGTAAGTTAGCATATTCAATACGGAACATTGAAATCAAGAGTGTGCCAGCGAATATTTGTCTATGGAATCGCTAGCTTCACAAATGTAGAGTCATGTATCATAACAATCCTGTGTTACTAAACTCTTGATTCGAAGTATTCAAAACTCTACCATTACTTCAAATAACTCAAGTCTGATATTCTTCAATCTAATCAACAGATTTCCTTAAACTTCTTCTTCCTCTTCTTCATCAATTCCAATCACCCCATTTGAGCTCATATTTGCAGGTGTAGATATACTTGGGACATTTTGCAACCAAATAAATGCAACACCAATTGCGAAAATAATAAAACTAACAAGTCCTCTGAAAATACTAGAAGTATCAATAAGGGAACTAATTAAAATATAAAAAACACCACGTCCAACAAACGAAAAGAGAAATGATGCATAAATTGGTGCCTGGGGAAGTGATTCAAATTCTAAATAACCGATGATACCACCGAAAGCGATTAAGAAAATTGAACGAAAGAACTATCTGTTAGTATGTGTGATAAAGTATGAAATCCAAGAGAACTTCATACTGATCTCGAAATGTCGAACTTCACAATAGATGAATTCAATATGCTAAAAAGAAACCCTTTCAAGGTGATTCATATACTTACGGATTGGCTAGTTGTTAGTAATTTCCTCGTTGGTGTTATTGATATTGATACGATTGCTGTTTGATCTAATTTCTCTTGTTGCCCAATTGTTTGATCCAATTTCTTATTGCCCAATTGTTTGATCCAATTACTCATCATAACAATTGTAATCCAATTACTCGTCTTAACAATTGTAATCCAATTACTCGTCTTAACAATTATTTAATTACTCGTCTTAACAATTATCCAATTACTCGTCTTACCAATTGTAATCCAATTACTCATTTACCCAATTGTTCACCAAGAATTCAAAATTAATCGCACCGCATGATCTCAACCACAATCTATTCATTCGTTACACATCTAATACATACTGAAATATTCCATGGAATATTTGTGAAACCCCTGCAATACCCTAATATGTTAGTATCCAACTATTAAATCCAAGTCCTACACTCTCACTCACCGCTGATGCTGCAACAACTAAGTTTGCAATCTTAAAAATTCCTTCGCCATCTGATCCTCCTAATTCAAAAGACATAATATTAAGCAAACCATCCAACTGCTATCATTTGTGTTTTTACGTGTCAATTTTGAGTCACGTGAAGTTAAGGCGCAATGCGGCTTGCCTAGAATCCCCTTTTCTACTGCATAATTTGGTCTTTGTTGCAAATGAGTGTAATATTGGCTGCAAGATTTACTGGACAATGATTCACTGGTGGTTCGAAAGTTCTTGAAAAGGATAAAGTCGCTCAAAAGCATATCGTATTTCATTATTTTACATTCTTGATAGTTCATAACGCCTCAAGATGGTTACGACAAAAAGAGACATCGTCTAAGTGATGCGCTATGCGTCCCGTCAATATCGTCAATATGTACTATGGTGAATGAGCTACGCAACTCACCCCGTCAATTATTTGTTCCCTTTATACTTTTAATTAATTAGAAATGTCCGAATTTGGATACATGGCTCATTCAAACATGATACATGGGGTTTTATAACAGACGAAATTGATTTGTTATTTTAATAACTTTACTTATATCGAGATGAACGATACACATGAAGAGAACGAAAGTAAAGACGATAGATTATTCTCATCAATGGCTAATGCTTCCATATTTACAGGTACAACTTCTATGAGATCAAATTCTCTACAAAAAAGTGCCAAAGCTTTGAAAATTGACGAGGGAGATAAAAGTTGGTTAAGCAAGCTTAAACCAAAATGGTCTAGGATTTTATTGAATGAAAAGTTATTCAATGGAGATAATATAGAACCTCCTCAATCATCGGTTATTCAAACATTAAATAGATTGAAGAGAGCTATTTCAACTAGAACATTCACTAAAAAGTTGCAAATTGAAGATAAACATGAGGCATTTGTTGATGTTGATAGTATCTCAGAGCTGGTTCTTAGAGGTTATTCAGTATCAAACAGACCAATTGGAGGTGGAAATCCATTTCTCAAAACAATATATAAACCAATGATGGATGATTACACAGAATATTCTGCAGATCATAATGATGAATTTGATCACTTTCTTGACGTTGAAGATAATGATAAGATTGTTGGTGCGTTGTTGTATTTCTTGAACAATACATCTGAGGCTAGTTCTTTTGAGCTGTTAGATGATGTAGAATATACCGAAGTTCTTTAATGGCACTGGTGGGTGAAGACTTAGTGAGGATCTGTGAATTGAACCAGTTGACGACTTGGTGAATTGGATCTGTGAGTGACTTAGTGACTTCGTGAAGTGGATGAGTGTCTTGGTGACTTAGTGAAGTGCATAAGTGACTTAGTGACTTAGTGAAGTGGATAAGTGACTTAGTGAAGTAGTGACTTAGTGAAGTGACTTAAGTAATGGATTAGTGACTTAGTGACTTAGTGAAGTGGATAAGTCACTTCAATGAGTGGAATGAGCATGAGCCTCTGGAGGGCATGCATCACTCAATATTTAGTGGGTGTAAGATTTGCATTTTTAGGATTCTCTTGGAATATTGTGTTCTTTTTTCATATTCAAGAAATTCCCATTATTTGCGTAGCTAATAGCTAAAATACCACATCGGTATATTGGAATGAATTTGTTTCATCATTCCAATCAATTTGATATCATGGAACAAGGTTGGGTAAATTGGTTGATCCCTTCCTTTTACTCTATTTATTAATAAATTATTTGTGTAATCTTGTAGTACAACACTCATCTCAATAAACATCATCTCTATCTTCCTTAATTAATATACCACCATGTGGTAAATACCAAGATAACGTTATCTATATTAGATTGCAAATTAAGATTAACACAGAATCGAAAACCTTCGAAATGCAACCATATTTCTTCGCCTAAAAAAACCCCTAGATTCTAGTATTAATCTTAATTAACAATCTGAGCTAACCAATCTAACTTTGTTATTTTAATACCAAGATTTAGACAAGATCTTAATCAGTAATATTGATAACTTGTCTATCCAACCAAGGTGCTTATCCAAAAAAAAGAAATCAATACCCAGAAAAAAAAAGTCACCCAGTCCCGCAATTATTAGCTCCACAGCAAAAAATTGTTCAAACCAACTTCATCAAGCATAAAAGTTGTGGAGATCCCCGAAAATCCATCTAGAGTGATAAATAATTAAAAATATGGCTTACTCAACAGGTAGAGGAGGAGCTGGAAATATCCATAAATCTTCAGAAGTAACAAGCCCAAGACTTACACCACAATTATCTCATAAACTTTCAAATCTGGTATCTCCTTCACAGCAACAACAACAACATCATAATCATCATGAACACAATGAAAATGATAAGAAAGTCTTCTATTCTACTGGTAGAGGTGGAGCTGGTAATATTCAATCTTCAAGTTCAATTCCTTCTCCACAATTAGTTCCGCAGGGTCTGAATACCCCACAATTGAATACTCCAAAGGTTTCAACAGGTAGAGGTGGTTACGGTAATATGGTCAATAACAAAGATCCAGAATTCACAAGAAAATTACAAGACGTTGATAGACCAAGAGATGCTAGTCCGGATTTATACGCCATCGCCTCTAATAAATCATTTTCCGTCGGTAGAGGTGGTTTCGGGAATGTGATTTCTCAAACAAATACTGGAGGTAGTCAAAAGAGTTCGGGTCTGGAAATCAATGGATTATATACTATTTCAAGTCATGGAAACAAGAAGGCTAAAGATAAGAAGAAGGGATTTTTTGGTAAGATTAAGGAGGTTTTAAGGAGCGAAAACACAAATTAGCTCACTAATTTCTCGTTACGCTCAAAAATAGCTGTATTGTACAATTAGTACTATGTCAAGACCTGAACTTATATGTTTATTTCTTGACTACATTGAGTGTGAATCAACCACCAGGACATGTGGAATTATAGAGATGAATCGAAGAAGAAGACCTCGAACGCTAGAATTGCATGAACATCATTTTAAGAAATAAGCTCATCTCCACAATATTTACTTTCACTTCTATTCCATGTCTTTGATATTTAATCAAAGTCGTAATTATCTTGAATCCTAATCCATTTTCATATCCATTTAGAAATTCAAGTTCTCCCTGAAATTCGATCGTACTTCAATCGCCTCTTTGCACGCAGCATGGTTGAATTTTATTCATAGTCATTATACTGATCAATATAGATCCTCTTATATAGATTGATCAAATATATACAGATTTAAGAAAAATAGGTTGCAAATTTTTGCACCTTGTACTTTCGGGGCTTATTCAAAAATGGGGGTGAGTTTTGTGACTAGTTTGTGTTATGAGATAGAAATGTATATGTGAATTGTATTTCTGCTTGTCTAGTCTTTATGTTATATAAGATGTGTTGGTGAGGATAGTACTTTCACGGCGTTTGGCATTCGACGAAACAAGTAAGCTCAATATCGAGCTTTCTCGAAGGCGACTCAAAAATATTAGTGAAGCGGGAGGGAAGCCTCTGTGGGACTATAGCGTCTGGCCCAACCAACCACATCATAAGTTCATCAAATTTATCATATTCAAATTAGTTAGTATACTCAACATTATAATACTCAAATCATTAACAAATTTGTAAAATCTGTGGTCCACTAATCCCTAATTGGTAGTTAAAAACTCTCTCAACTTATTTAAAGCTCTATACCTGTGAGAAATTGTATTCTTAGTAGTCTTGTCCATCTCTGCATATGTTTCATTATAACCAATTGGTTGGAAAATCGAATCCCATCCAAAGTTCGTTGGACCTCTACTATCAACAATTACTCCCTCGGTAATACCTTGGAAGAGCTTCACTTCGCTATCTGGACCTTCACAATATCCAAATGTACAAATTGCATTTGCAGTTTTGTCTTCAAATTTGAATAACATATCAACCAATCCAGCAAGTCCGATCGATTGTACAAACCACTTAATATATGGACCAGGCAAATTGCCGTAAGCATTGAACCCCAAACAAGTATCTTCAACGAGGACAGGACCTCCGATTAATTTGGCAGCACTTTTGGCTTTATGTATAGTCACCTCTTCGATAGTTCCCTGTAATTCTTCAAGATCTAATGCTTTATTAGTTATGGTGAATCTACCGACTTTGGATTCTCCTGATGGTGAATCCTTTGCGAGGATAGCTGTAACTTCCTTCAATTTGTTGGCATTACCTGTGACGAACGTGATGGTTGACATGGTTGAATTTTGAAAAATGAGTCAAACCATTGAATGAGCAAAAACGAAGATCAGAATAAAGCCAAAAAAATTGATACGAAATGATATAATCATTCGATTTAGTGATGCTCTGAGTGTTTAAAATAGGCGCTGGTAACTATTGAGGTTTAAAGTAATGGTTATAACTTGCGATAAACTATTCCCTTTCTGAGATTCGAACATGCGGTCTTTTTCATTGACAACGACTATGCCACAGAATTCGCAAAATTCCCTGCCATTTTTGGTCAGATTTTATGCACTTTTTTGCAACTATTTCTTCAACAGATTCGCCATACCGATCGATTTTAACTTATAAATATGCAATTCCTATGTTTAAAGGTACTCTCATCCATTTGCATTAATTAGAATTATCAAATTTCAACAGGAGAAATTGTTGATTTTTAACAATTATTGTTCAAATATCTGTAAACTTTTGCTGAAATAAGAAATAATACATAGAAATTTTGTATTACCAAAACCATGTGAGGATGAAAGGTGATATAACAAGTTTAAAACTTAATACAATTTGTTTATTTGATACCAGTACCTTAATTTTCTGGTTTGCAACCAGTTCTTTGCTACTGTAACTCTCTCTAATGCAACCACATATGCTCATTTTTATCGAAAGTGAACCTCATTCAAATTCTCATTTTTACAGTGCATAATGTAATCAAGGTTTATCGTTAAGTGACGAGAATAAACTTAGAGACATCTCAAACTACAAGCTACACATATCATGTCTGTGGTTTCCTTTATATCTCCAAATATATCCCTGAATACTACATCATTCCATAACTTAAAGTTCATTTATATATACACGTCAACACTGGCGAATGAAATGATACCAGATCTATAACCTCTAGCTAATTCTATATCTTACCCAATCTCTTCATCAAAGATCTTTGTTCTCTTCTTCTCTTTCTCAATTTATGTTTCTTCATCTTCAATCTTCTCTTTCTGAGAACAGAATCTGCTTGAAGAACATCTTCGACTTTATCCGATACGTCGATTTTATTGAGGATGACATTATTAGCCATAGGGTTAATTATGGAATTCGTGACCACTGGATTAATAACAAAGTTATTTAATACCGGGTTGAGTATGGTATTGTTAGTTACTGGATTGATTATGAATTTCCCAACGTTTGATGCATTACCAACATTAACAAATAGACTTCTACTTATTATTTTGGAGTTACCAGCTGCTTGCAATATACTAGGTAAGCCTTGGAAGCTAGGTTTGAATGCTTGAACACCACGAACAAGATTGGATCTGAACATTGTTGGTGATTTTTATGTCTTGAAAAATTTTTGGTGCGTATTTTCTGGATCCGCCAGAGTTGGTGGCAGTGGAACTGGTATCTACGTTTGCAAAGAGATTGAGACTTGGATTACACTGTAGGTTAAAGTGGCTATTTTCTATTCTAGCTCGTATAAATATTTAAAGCTATTATTCAGATTCGTATAAATATTGTCCATTAATGTGATATTTAGTCTATTAATGCAGCTTCGACTGCAAATATCATTTGTTTCAAAAAACTCTTTTAGTGATGTAGGAAATAGAGTCAAATCTTCCTGAATCAATTAACATGTTCATGGCACGGAAGAATTCGAAAGACTGTTTGAATTGAAATATTCTGAGATAGTTTATCTCTTCTAGCCAATGGATTGGCGAGTTGGTAATTGATATAACAAGTACCGCTTTCACTTAGTTCCGCTCACCCCTGTGCTCAATATTAATAACCAAATCTTCAGTGGTGTGCACCTCAAATCCATCAACCCCAGTGACTCCATTCGAACTACTTACATTTCCCAACATATCACTTGGCCAATCTTTCACATCATACTTCAATCCCTTAGTGTTCACAACAACAGGACACCCTAAAGGTAATAAACCACAAGTAGGAACTTTCTTTTCGTCAAAGAAAACTGCTCGACTATCATAAGAAACATAATTTAAACCTTTCTTTAATAAGAAAATAATATCAATTCTTGTGATAAAGAAAAGTTGTAAGAATGGCGAAGTTCTACTCAATTTATACAATTGAGTTATTGAATGAACCGTTTGATCGAATCTACCACCAATTCCACTTAGGACCTTTATTTGAATAATGGGTTCCGATAACGGATCTATTTTTTGTTCTTCTAGTATATCAGCAAGTCCTTGCAACTCATCAATGTTACTTTCCAAGGACATTCTTGTATCCATTGAATGAAAGTACAATTGAACCACGTAGAGCGCCTTCATGAAGTCAGTGCTGTATTGACTTGTTTGTTTGATGACAACACTTCCATGATTTTGATAATATTCCTTAACGTTATCAGCCAACGAATCAAAATCTCCTACAATGTATTGAGGAATGTATTCTTGTCTCAGGTCTTCGGTATCAAAGTAATTATATAACTGATTGGCACCACCATCGGCACATACATGCAATTCAGTAGACTCCCATATTTGCTTTAAATTAACTCCTCCAATCGCTTGATTCAATATTATTAGTGAAGAATGTTCTTCGCAATGTAAATCAAATGGTCTAATGTATGTATGAACTACTGTAGGACGGTCGACTTGAAGGTTATCTGGCGTCTCTACTACAGACATGTCACACGTGAGAGTAAAAATTGAGAAGTCTAAAGTACGAAAAGTTGGGGCACCAAAAAGTTGTTATCATGAGTGGGAAAACAAATGGATCAGCTGAATCTGATCAACCCACAACTCAAGCGAATATAGTCCCAAGAGATGTTAGGTTGTTACATTTGGTGTTTGCAACTCAAGGGATACAAAATTATCAAGATCATGTACCACTACAGTTGATGGATTTTGCTCATAGTAAGTAATATTGTTTGAAAGGCGTACTTGTAATAGCAAGTACTCAGTAGGTTAGTCAAATAGTGAAACTTTGAATGAGAGGCAGACACCTCGACTGATCACAATCAACACACCATCCAATACTAACAAATAGGATACACCAAATCAGTTTTAAGAGATGCACTTGCTTATAATGATCATGCAAGGGTTGTCAATTCTTCTATTCCAAGCACGACAGCTGTTGTCAACACAGATGATATTAGGTTGGCAATTGCTGCTAGAACGAATTATCAATTTAAACCAACTCCACCAAAAGAATTGTTATTGGAATTGGCAGAAGAAAGGAACTCAAAGAGTTTACCTCCAGTTATACCCAAATGGGGATTGAACTTACCTCCTGAAAAGTATTGTTTGACAGCTAGGGACTGGGATGAATTGGATGACGAACCGGATGAAAATGGAAAGGTGCATAAGAAGAGGCACACATAAGGAGCACTGAAGAAATAAGTACAGAGTTATTAATGAGAATTCAGGCTTGAACATTGGTGATCGCTTTTATAAATAATCAATGAGAGTTGTGGCATAATAATTGTTGCACTTATTAATATTAGTAGAATCCAAATGGAAACTCAGTTCTTGTTCAGAACACCCCCCTGTTAAAACACAAGGTCGACATCGAACAAGCGTACAAGTTAGTGCAGTTAGTTATTGAATAGATTAACAATAAATGTAATACAAGGACTCATGAAATCGCAAGCATAAGTCGATTCGATGTAGAAAATAGGCATTACAAAGTGGATTAACACTCCTAATTGATAACTTATCAAATCATAGCATATATACACATGAATCACTCATAAAGATATTTAAATACTGCCATTCGGCGCAGTACGTTCACCATACCGATGATTTTCATGCTTAGAATTTCTACACCGCCCGCGCGTCCAAAATCAAAAACAACACCTTTCCAAATCAACCTATCACACAATGCTTCCACCAACATTGGCATCTATTCCAGAAGCCAAAGAAGAATATACAGGCTCATCGCTTATTGAAAGAACAGGCAGATTACACACATTTAATGATTTGGGACCTGCTGATTTGTGTACTATTCGAAAGATCTCAACCACATCTAAGAATGAAATAGGCACCTTTTTATATTATACTGGGGTTGATACTTCCAATTCAGCATCAATTGCTGCTCATTTACAAGGATTGGCAACATTGATGAGCTCCAAATCGCAATATTGGTTTGGAGAGAAGAAACATTGGAAAGTCCCTGAATTAACTTATAGTTCATACAATGCATTTTCCAAAGTTGATATGAGAGTTACCGTACACATACCTGGGAAATTCGAAAGTTCTGTGATTGGAAATGATGGGAAGTTAATTAACGATAAAGTTTCAGCTAGTGAGTTAGAAACGTTATGGTTGGAGACATTTGTTAGTTCGATTGTAAGATCATTATTGGATTCAGATGAAGATGATGTGAATAAGGTTGGAGGACTTGTTGAAGTACGTAAAGTGAATCCATTTAACAATGGTAAAGCCTCCAAAGATCTTTTGAATCAATTCATGATTGGATTTGAAAAGTTATTCTATGAGGGTCCAAAATTAGGTTGTGGAGTTGAAATTCCTCAGGCTTCTTTAATATCGAATTATCTTGTCGATGGGTTTTTAAAATGTGTTGAATTAACTCAAAACTACGAACAAGCATTGGATGTATTGAAGAGTTTAGAAAATTCAGAGCCAAGTGTTGTTTCCTTAATAGCTCAAGTATTATTATTAAAAGATGAAGAAATCAAAGCTGTTCAACTTATGAGTGATGGTATATCAAAGAATAACAGAGATGCAGACTTATTATTATTACAAGCTCAATTCTGTAGTGACAAGAAAAGATATGATTTAGCGTTAGACTTAGCCAAACAAGCTGTCAAATCATCTCCTTCTGATTTTAAAACTTGGGCACTTTTAGTCAATGTTTATACCAAATTAGGAGACTTTGAAAATGCATTGCTTTGTTTGAATTCTTGTCCAATGAATTCTCATAAAGAAAAATTCTCCTTAAAGAGAATTGTTCCTTTAAGAGGTGGCAACGAAGATTTACATTTACCATCTCCTATTGATGTAACATTGGACGAAGTTTCGAACTTACTGAGTAATGATATTGCTTACGAACAAAGGAATTTGGACCCTCAATTATCAAATTTACCAGCTTCCAACTTGAAATCAACATTTGCAAAGGCATATGATTTATTGACTGATATTGTGAATAAGACAGGTTGGGAAGCTTTATTGAAGTATCGTGCGAAGGTGTTTGTGATGGAGGAAGAATATAGAAAGGATAGAAAGAGTGATAGGACGACGGACAAGACAACGAAGGAATCTTCACTGTCATCTCAAAGACCATCCAAAGAATTGCCCGAAGTGACCCAAACAACCGAGAATGCACCATTGGAGATTCCAACTCATGCCAAAGAATCAAATGGAGAGACCAACGGATCGGCTAACGAATCAACTAACGGTTCGACTAATGGTATACTTGATCCAACCGAAAATGATGATGATTTGTCTTCAACTGTTGCATTAAAATCACCCAAAAAAGAAGAGATTGATGACTTAGTTCAACAAAATGAATTCAAAATGAAGAGATTATGTGAGAGATGGTTGGATAATTTATTCATGTTACTATATGAAGATTTGAGAGCCTACACAATGTGGCAAGCAGAATCTCTCCATTTCCAAGCACAACAGATGGAGTATAAGAAGACGACCTTAGAATGGGAAATTTTGGGATCCATTGCTTATAGATTGAAACATCATAAGGAAGGTTCTGTTGCGTTTGCTAATGCCTTAAGTGGAAGATTTTCAGCCAAATCTCAAAGAGAAATATTGAAATATTATCAAATGGAAAGGACGAAGATTTTATCAAAGCATGCTTCAAACACTTTCACAGCCTCAGCCACTTACACTCATAATTATATCAAAATAGTCACTCAATTGAATGAAAAGATTTTGGAGAGTTCTATAAAGTTGCTTGTATGGAATCATAGATGGTACTGTGACTTTTCTCCTTCATTGATAAACACCTTGAGTGATTTGGTTGCAAAGGAAGGTTTGATTAGGGTTCAATCCTTGGTGCAGGCACTTTATTCTACAAATCTGGGGGGTAATGCGTCTACTTCTACTTCAAATCTTAAGGTTAATGAGTTGGATGGTAATCATGGGATCAGGGATATGATGGAGGATGTTTTTGGGTTGTTGAAGCAGTATGAGGTTGGTGGAGCGGATAATTAGGACCAATGAACGAAATGTATAATTGGCTTTTATTTATTCAGTGGTGCAAATGAAGCGTAATGAAGAAACGGACGTAAGTCAGTCAGTATATCACGAACACCTTTCCTATTAGGTAGCAATAGCTGGAATCACAATACACAGTGAAACCCCGCGCTAATGAAAAGATTAATAAGACATCAATGTAGATTATTTTATATTTTATTAATTGTATAGAATACAACAGAGTTTGTTAATTTTTAGTAAAGTTTATTTATTCTATGTACATACTCATTTAAAAGTGCCCTTGTTAATTTTGACTTTTGAAACTTGTTAAAGTGGGAAGTTATCGATCGATAGGGTTGAAACGATGATTCGTATGGTTGGCAAATGTGTGTAAGTAAGGTCTTATGAATTTATGGGGTGCTACTTTATCTAAGTTCGGTGATATCAGTTAATGGACTTGAAATGTTTCACACTCTCAGAATAGTTCAGGGATGGCCATTGATTTCTTAGATGTATACATCGATTACTACCTCGTCCCCAGTACTTGCTTCATTCACTTGCTTCATTTACTTGCTTCATTTACCTACGCTCACTTGCGCTCCGATTCACTTTGTCTAGAAAAACCATCTCTTGCGATTTCTCTTAACTCTTTCTTCGACTCCTCCAACCTCTTCTTTCTTTCTTGAATAATCTCATCTCTTCTTTCCAATTCTTCAATCCACATCTTTTCTCTTTGCTTAGCCTTTTCCCTCAATACTTCTTCTCTGGTCACCTTCTGTTGCTCTGATTCGGATTTATATAATAATCCACCAGCAACCAAAGCAATTAAAGTTATCAGTTGGAAAACAATTCTATAACGGAAATACACTTGAGTTTTGATTTTCTCACCACGTTTCATTGATCTTGCTGCAAGGGTAACGGCCACAGCAGTGGCAATTGAACCTAGCGGTACAGCTGGTTGTTGAATACATTTTCTACGAAGTTGTTGAAGGAAATTTAGTTCCCTGGATGTTAGTAAATAAAGACATTTAGGACTTTTCGATCTACTTACTCTTCTTCTGTTCCATCAAACGATGAAGGAAGCCTATCTGTCATGGTTAATGATTTAGATATTGAGGATTTTAGTGGTCCACTTTTCATGCGAATGCGGAAAATGTTAGTGTGATCTGAGTGGAGAAGAGGAGTCTATATACGACTGTAGGCAAAGTCCTGTAGACCAACTTATACACAATTTGAATCGAAGACTGGTTGGTGATTCAAGAATTTAGATTTGGTTTTTGAAACAAGAGGCTAATCTTACATACTTTTTTGTTATACATGTACCATGCTGAATTGGGCTGAACAGGAATAATGTGTATCAATTCCACCTAATTCTATCTTTGAAAGACCCCAATGACATTGGTTGCAAAATCAAGCATTTTGGTTGCAAAATTTCATTCCGATAATCTTTGAACAAGTGCATTGGTCGATCAAGCAGAGCGCTCAATAATTCTGCAAAACATCATGACGTACACTTTGCAACTTAAGCTCTCCAAATTTTATTAATTAGGTAGGGCATTAGTATACACCATAGAATCTCGAACTACAAACAATTCCTACATTAATTCCCAGTGTGCTAATGTCATTTTATATAGATCAATTTCTAATTCGACCCAACAATGAATTCTTTGAATTCTTGATAAGCCTTTTCTAAATCGTCATTTACGACAATTTTATCATGAGCTCCAGTCTTAGCATAATCTAATTCTGAAGCAGCGGCTGCAATTCTCTTTTCAAGAGATTCTTCAGTTTCAGTACCTCTTCCAGTTAATCTTTCTCTTAAAGCTTCAATACTTGGAGGACTCACGAACAAATACTTGGCCTTTATATCTGATTTTTTAACTGATTTTACACCTTGCATATCAATATCCAATAAACATTGTAAACCTTTATCAGCAACATCTTTTACAGATTTGATGGTAGTACCGTAATAGTTACCAGAGAATTGAGCCCATTCAATGAATTTCTCATCTTGAATAGCCTTTTGGAACTCTTCAACAGTTACGAAGTTATAGTGTTCTCCATGAATTTCCCCATCTCTTGGTTTCCTGGTTGTACTTGAAACAGAAAATCCAAATCTATTTGGAAATTCAGCAAACAACTTTTTCAATAATGTGGACTTTCCTGTACCTGATGGTCCGGAGATGACAATTGTAGACATGTTGTGTAAGAAAGAGATGTGATGTGTATTTTTCTCAAACTTGTTGTTCTTTTCAGATGGCAATACGCGTTTTTGACTCGGGTACAGTAAATGCCGTGCCTCAAAAATAAAGTGGCATAGCCGGTAGTGAGGTTTGGAAGAGGCCAATTGGGTCAGTAAGGTTACGAGAAGCAATAGAATAGGAGTAACAATGTAGAATTTTCCATGGCGAAGGTGTTATTTATTTGTAAATTAGTGTGGTTGACCGACCTAAGATGATTCATTGATCCAAATTCGTCAATATTAACAATAACATTGTTAGACAACGTTTTTAAGTAAAGTTAGACTACCTGTGGAAACTCTCAAATG
The DNA here is from genome assembly GCA_030570035.1 of Kodamaea derodonti. Taxonomy (NCBI): domain Eukaryota; kingdom Fungi; phylum Ascomycota; class Pichiomycetes; order Serinales; family Debaryomycetaceae; genus Kodamaea; species Kodamaea derodonti. Next base: position 256,344 of record JAJLUU010000015.1, read on the forward strand.
TGAAAAGTATGAAGATGAGGAATGTGTTTTCTCCTGAGGCAAGGATATTACTCAAAAGCTTTGAGAAGATACCCCGACCCGAAGACTGTGATCAGTAAGGAGACTGAAGTACTCATCATCACGGATATACAGTAGAACAAGTCAGTGGTTAATTGGGTTATCAGGTGCATCAAAATTACACCGAGTTACCACATACCTCCTAAATTCATTCATTTACTACCAATCTACCCAGAAAGTATACAATGTTCTGCATTATTCATTTCTATATTGTTCTCTCGTAAATGTATTTCGCACCCAAATGGAGGGTTTTGTAACCGAGAGTTTCTAGACAAGCGATGAACATATACTCCAGGGATAATATAGACTGCTACATCTGAACTCTTTTACTGGCGAGCAAGGATATTGTGCAATATGAATTCTTAAGGGTGATGTGTATTCGAGTATTTAACAATACTGGGTCAGAAGTAACATATGTGATCTTCAGTTAAAAAAAGTATGTAAGTTAATCCTGCAAAGAGATACGTGTTACTTGAGTTCATTGTCCAGCAAAAAGTCTTCCATAAAGTTAATTTCAATTATTGTTTCTTCCTAGATCAGTAGAGTAAACATATTTATTATTTAATTTCCTTCTTGTACTTCTGTACAATGACAATACAATCTAATATGGCTATAGAATCTCATATGAAATGCTAAATCTGACGTGAAAAGTATCTGATACGAATTCTTCTCGTTATGAAATCATGAGTCGCTCCGTATGAGATTGTGAGTGTGCGCTTCTTACGAGATTGTGAGTGCGCTCCTTATGAGATTTTATTTCCAGATCAAAATTTTCTCCCCATGTCATCTGAAATACTCCCCCAAGTACAACATGCATTGGATACAATGTATTCCAACGCTCCTCGCGATTCCAAAATGGAAGCAAGCACCTTCCTTGAGACATTCCAAAAATCTCAACAAGCTTGGGAAACAAGTCATCAAATATTAAAAGACTCTACAAACAATATTCAATTACAGCTATTTGCAGCACAAACTTTAAGATCTAAAGTTACTTATGATTTGAATCAATTACCAGAATCGTCGTATTCCCAATTAAAAGACTCAACGATTCAATTATTGGAATTATTTCCATTGAAAACTCAAAGATTGATTAGAACTCAAATTTGTATTGCATTATCCCAATTATCATTACAATTTTTAAATTGGCAAGATGCATTAGAAGAGGTTATTCTTAAATTATCATCAACTCCTGAAATAATCACGTCGTGTTTGTTGGATTTTCTTAAGATTTTACCTGAAGAATTATCGGATGTGAAGAAGTCTTCGTTAACAGATGAAGAATTCAATTCAAGAACAACTCTTTTAATATCAAATAATGTTGAAAGAGTTTTGCTTATGTTGAAAGAGTTGGCGGATTCTAATACAACTCAAAATCAATATCTTATTTCACAGATTCTAAATTGTTTGAATAATTGGATCAAAGAATGTCCAGTTCAAAACATTTTACAAATAAACTCTTTAACAAGTTTAATCTTTCTGTCTTTAAGTAACGATGAAACTTTTGACACTTCAATTGAATGCCTTTGTACAATCATCAGAGAAACAAGAGATATTGATGATTACGAACTTATTAATGCTTTATATATCCAATTAATCGAGCTCAATAAGTTCTACATCAATAGTCATCCTGAAAAATTACAAGATCCAGAAACTTTTAATGGATTAGCAAGACTTTATGTCGAAGCTGGGGAAGCTTGGCATATATTGATTGTGAAAAATAGTAAACACTTCAAACCTTTGGTTCAAATTTTATTGGAAATCTGTAAATATGAAGAAGATTTGGATGTTGTGAAATATACTTTCCCATTCTGGGATTTCTTAAAACAATTACTAACCATAAGTAAATTTGAAGAATCTAGAATCGAATTGATGGATGTGTTTACCGATTTAATAAGAGTAATTATTAAACATTTAACATATCCTATAAATTCGGACGAAAATTCTCCTTTATTTGATGACAAGGAACAAGAAGATAAATTCAAGGATTTCAGATATGAAATGGGTGATGTATTAAAAGGTTGTTGTGCTGTTGTAGGTGCAACAAGAGCTTTGAGTATACCATTCCAGCAAATTCAACATATTATTGATAATCCTCAATCGTCCAGTTGGCAACATTTGGAAGCCCCATTATTTTCGATGAGAACAATGGCAAAGGAAGTTTCCCTTAGAGAAAGAACAATCTTACCAAGTATCATGTCATATTTGGTTCAATTACCAGAACATCCTAAAATAAGATATGCAGCAACCTTGGTATTAGGTCGTTATTCTCAATGGACTTTCAAGAATCACGAATTCTTAGAACCTCAAATGAGTTATATTATAAAGGGATTTGAAATTGTGAAAGCTGCCGGAACTAGTGCAGAAGCAAAGAAAGCAAACTTAGATATTATTATGGCTACTTCTCGTGCATTGATGTATTTTTGTCAAGATTGTTCTACTTTATTGGTGAATTATCTAGAACAATTGTACATGTTATACGGGGAGATAAGGGACTCTCTTGATACAGAATCTCATTTGGAACTTGTTGATGGACTTGCTCATGTTATTTCGCAAGTACCAATTGAAAACTTGTACAAAACAACAGATATGTTCATGACACCAACCATTGATTCAATTATCAATTCCGCAGCACAACAAGGGAATGAAGATACTATAGCCGATCAAGTTGAAGTTTTAACTACTTTCATCAAGGTTTTAAAATGTAATGATTTCGAAAAAGATGAATATCCTGCAGCTACTCTTTATAAAGAAAAGGTATGGAAAGTTTGTATTGAACTTTTGAAGAAGTATGGTGCATCAATTCATGTCAGTGAAAGGGTTTGTAAATTGATCAAAACAGGTATTCAATCTTATAGTACTTATTTGAATGATATTCTTGGAGAAATGGCCGAAGTTTTACATGAAGGGTTCAAAGGCTATAACTATGGTTGTTATTTATGGGTAAGTGGTCATTTAATCAGAGAGTACGGGGACGAATATACAAGTGATGACATTAAAGAAAGCGTTTATCAATTTGCAATGACTCAGTGTTTCACATTTTTCGATAAAACTCTTAATGGTGGTGATATTAGAGATATTCCCGATGTTATTGGAGATTTCTTTAGAATGGTTTCAGATTTATTGATTTTCTTCCCATTTAAGATAACTCATGATTTTAACATGGTGAAGAATATTATGGGAGTTCTGATATTAACCATGAATGTGGTTAATGAAATTGATCCTTTAACCACATGTGTACATTTTCTTATTGATTATATTTCATGGGGTTTACCAAATCCTCCTATTTCATTGTTTGATTCAGATCCAGTACCCATTCAACAAGCAATTAAGAAGTTTTTGCAACAAGAGAATAATTGGGGTCAAATTATGACCGAAGTGATCAACGGAGTTATTTTTAAGTTTCCTAATGATATTCAGCAAGATGCAAATGATTTGGTCTTGAAAATGTTGGTTGTGGGCGATAATGAATCTACAGTGGTTATGTTTAGTGAGATTGTCTCGAATTTACCAAACGTTGATCAAAAAGAGATTGAAAAGTTGATAGGAGTGGTGAATGTTGCATTACCTAATAAGGATAATAGAAGGATTAGAAGTAGTTTCAAGGATTTTGTGAATTGGTATTCCAGGAAGAATATTACCCCGAGGACTGGATTTTAGGGCGGAGGATGTGTCATTTGGTACTCTAGCACACGAGTTGAGGATATTTTTAAAGGTATACCACCACAAGAGCGGTGGAAGCGAGAATTGCTAAACTACTACCACTCGCGTGACGAGGAGTAGATTTTGTTTACATACAATAAAGTCAGATTAAACTGGAAAGCCCACCGCGCAGCGAGTCCTGGTCCGCAAAACATCACACAAAGTTTAATCATGGAACTTACAACACACCTTTTCCTAACAAGAATTGTGTACGAAATGTGCAATTTCGCCTACCTATAAAGAACCATAAGATCAGCAACAATTTCAATAGATAGCTGATAACTGCACAAATTCGAACTTATAAGTTACCTGCGTTTCATGCATTGCGAGGCGCACAACTAATATTTTATATGATGATTGTAAACGAATTCCCAAAAAAGACTTCAAAACAATAGTGTTCAAAATCAAGTCAAAGTAACATAGTTTCAGATGGTAGTAAAGAATGCAGAGTGAGTTAGTTGTTTAAGGTACAGAAAAAGAATTGTGGGTAATACAATATATGTAATAGTGATGTTATATAAAATGATAAATGAGATACAAAAATGAATATAAGGAATAAGGTGATGAGGAAAAGGATTTGATGGTAGGATAAGGAGAAGTAGGGGGTAATGGCAATAGGATAAAAGATTTTAGGTAAGAAGAATAAGCGGAGATGTTGAAAGACAATGATACACGGAGATGATAAAGGGATACACGAGTGAAATGAAGTACGAATAAAATGGAGGAATGAAGTACGAATAAAAGGAGAATGTAGTACAATCAATACTGAATTGGAAGAAATGAAGTACAATCAACACTAAAATGGAGGAAATGAAGTACAATCAATACATCCAAAATGGAGGATGAAGTACAAGAAAAATGGAAGAAAGTCAATCACTTCCAAGTATATAATTTTAATATAGAGGAATTGCAAAACCTTATGTGATACAGAAATTCTGCAGATATACAACCAAATTTGTAGCCACCATCCTTATACGGAATCTCTATCCGGTAGTTAGAAATCGTTTGACGAGAGTGCAATTTAATGATTGACACAAAATTATATGCAACTCATCACGAAAAATTTTCCACAGTCTCTAGCTAGCTAATTTTGACGTTCGGTAATCAATGGCTTAGAATTAGGAACAAATAATGAAGCAACTCAATTTACATGATCTTGGAATGATTTCGTTTATAGTTTGTCATTTGACTTTTTTGCAGATTGATCCTTTTTGACAGGATGTCACCACTAACTCATAACGGACGTTAATCGATTGGTGATTACCGCTCAGAGAACTTGTCGACCTAGATTCGCTTCACCACGCCTCACATTGTCTTAAAATAGATATATAACAAGGGATCAATGCAAAACAGTAACACAAATGTTACATGAGGCCATTGCTTGGATAAAAATCTAGGTTCAAACAGGTAGGTAATGCCCCATTCTCACAATAGACGAATTAACACGATTAACTTTGTGAAGTTTTTCCGATGCCCAAATTTCTTTTTATGTAGGCAATTTTAAATATTTTTTAGTGTAATTTTTTTCATCTAGATTAGTACGGGATCAGGCTGAATTGGGAGTTGTGCCTTGCAATAATTTTGCAATATAAAAGGAAGAGATAATCCAAATAATTTACTTTTTATTAAACCAACTAATCGTCCTTCGTTATAATGCAATTCACTACCATCGCTATCTTCGCCGCCACCGCTATCGCCGCCACTGTTGTTGAAACCGACGTTTCTTCCACTTTAGTCACCATCACTTCATGTGGTCCAGAAGTCACTAACTGTCCAGGTAAGCACTCCACCATTGTTGCTGCCGAAAACGTTACTTCCACTTGGGCTAACACCACTAACGGTACCAACTCCATCAGCACATTCAGTGAAAATGTTGCCGGTTCTAAGCAATTAGCTTTCGGTGCCGTTGTTGTCGGTGCTGCTGCTTTACTTTTGTAAGTTTTTTAAACTTTCCCCTTTAGTTCCTGAAGGATAACATCCACTATATTATAGTTGATTATTTGGAGGCCTTCATTTAATATTTAGATCGCCTTGATGGACTTATTTGAATAGATTAATATAATTTGCATAGTAAATTTTTTGTAGACTTGTGTAGCCCACTTCACGAAGTTGAGCACGTTGTTAGTGCTTAGGTATATATAGAGACCTAGTTGCTGTTGGCAACCGCAGGTTGCGAATCTGCAGTGGCTGTCATTCGCAGCCATCGCAAAAAATTTGTCTGACTTCCTATTGTTCTGCTTATTTTATTTGTGGTAACAGGCAAGGCCATCTTGGTTGTATTGTTAAAATAGCCTTCGACCTAATTTTAACATCAGTTCACAAAACACATCAGTGATCCTAATTCAACGTCTATTGTGTACTCACAAGTAGTTCTGAGACTACCCGGGACATTCAGGTTGCTCATAATTGCATGGCCTTAAAAGGGTTCATATGCCTCTATCTAGTTATCATGTGAATCTATATCATCCATGTGACTTCACTACATTTCATTCTCATACAACATCTACATTCACTCTACAACTTCTCTAACAGCTTGATACATTTAAGATATAATATAGTAAAGGCTAAAGGCTATATATATTACAACACTCTACCAACAGAACCTTCGGCAATATGCTTTTCAGCATCATTAACTTTTTTTAAGGACTTTCCACCTTGGATTTGCCCCAATAACGCTCCTAAATTAGGAGCAGGGGAACCAGCAGGGGCGGAGGGAGCACCACCAAAGTTCGGCATTGGTGGTGGGGGTGGAGCTGCAAAGTTTGGTAATGGTGGAGGGGGTGGGGCAATGCCACTTGGAGGAGGAGGGGCACCAGAATCTGGCAATGGCGGAGCTCCCAAACTAGGTAATGGAGGTGCATCCATTCTAGGTAATGGAGGTGCATCCATTCTAGGTAACGCAGGAGCCTCAGCTCCAGGAACAGGAGGCAACTGTGTTGGGATTGGTGGTGCCGAGTCATCGATCGTAGGAGTCGTAGCAGACTTGAATGATTCATCATCAGTAGACAATTCCCATGAAGCTACAGATGACGCACGTTCAATAGGTACAGCCGTGAATGGCTCTGGAGCCGGGGGAATCGTTTGTGCAACTGGGACTGGTTCTGCAGCAATCTCCGGAATGGAAACAGGGACAGCAGGAGCAACCGCAGGAGCAGGAGCAACAAACGTCTGACTCTCAGACTTTTCCAATTTTGGAGTACCGCTGGCAGATTTCGGTGGAGGAGCACTTCCAAACAACAAACTGGCCAATTGTGCGGCACCAGCTCTATTTGGAACTTCATCGTCACTTGAATTTTCTTCAGCCTCACTCCAATCATCAGCTCCACCACCCAAGCCTCTTTGGGAGGCTCTTTGGTCAGCGGCCTTCTTTGGATCCACCTTTGTTTCTTGTGATGGTGGTTTGAAGAATGGATTGGTGCTATTGGCAACAGCCCCCTTTGCTTGATCTGGTTTGGAGAATGGGTTACTATCATGAGATTTTGGTGCAGGAGGAGCATTAGGGGTGGCAACTGGCACTTCAGCGGTCGCTACTACCGGTTTAACTTCCTTCGAAATGCTTACAGTGGTAGGACCGTATGTTGGAACAGAAGTAACCGGTTCATCATCGTCATCATCATCAGATTCATTAGCTTTCAAAGCTTCCATATCCTTCTTTATTTTGGCTAATCTAGCATCCTTTTGCTGTTGCTTCTTCAACTTTCTTTCCTTTTCACGGGCTTCCAAGACCTTCTTTTGTTTTAATAACGCAGCGTATTCTTCGTCATCGTCAGATGAACTGTCATCACCTTCAGTAGGTTTTTTAACTTCAACTGGTTTTACAGGTTCGACAACAGGTGCCTTAACTGGTTGCTGGGATTTTACTGTTTCTGGGGCTTTGACAGCTTCCACAGTGACTGGTTCAACTGGAGTCTTAACTTCTGCAGGTTTATCAGGCTTTCCTGGCTTCTCTGTCTTATTTCTTGAAACACCCAACTTGGCCAACCTCTCATCCATTCTCTTTTGAGCTTGTGCCTTGATATAAGCAGCTCTTTCTTCTGGAGTCGTATATGCTGGAGTAGGTTTTGAGGCCGAGACTACAGGCTTTACAGCTTGCACCACAGGTGATTGACTTGGTTGTTTTTGTTGCAGGACAGTTTCCCTTGGTTTTTCTACAGGCGTCACATTCAACGAGTTCAACTCCTTAATAAATTGTGAAACCTCGGGACTAAGTCCAACACCCTTCTCCCATTTATCCTGAGTTGTTTCATTGGTAGAAACATGCAAATAAGTATAACAACCATCTTCCAATTCTTTTATACTTGATTCAATGTCTTTAATGGCTTGTGATTGGGTTTCACATTCCGAATTAGCTTTATCCACCTCTTGTTTTAATTTCAAATCCAAATCGGAGTTAGTACCCGTATTTGATGATCTGCCAGTCAAGGCAGCCATACGTTGTCTTAACTTCAATTTCGATTCATGCTTTCTTCTATCCAGATCCGTTACTGATCCATTTGGACCAGTTCCTTTTATTTCAGAATCAATATTCTCAGGTTTCCACAGAGGATTTTCTTTGAGTAATTGGGCCTTGAATACAGCAACCTTACCATCTGCAATATCACGGTTAACTTTGTAAATTTGAGAAATTAATGAAGGAACTTGATCACGAGTAAGGCCATTCAACTTATTGAGTAATTCAGATTTACTCACACCAGAAGATCCTGAAGATTGTAATTTGGTATGAAGTTCTCTGATCTTTTGTTTATACGATTCAATTTCAATTGAAACCTTGTCCAGGGATCTTTTCCTAGCAATTGCTGAATCTTGATCCTCTGAATCCATAGCGTCCAAAAGTATCTTCTTCTCTCTAATCAACTTCTTCAAATCATCAATTTTTAAACCTGGATCTGAAGATGATGGCACACTACTTGATTTAACCTCTACGTTACTCTTTCTTCTATGACGAGCATTCGAAACATACTTATCATCATGATCATCATTTTTATATCTCGTTCCATCTGGTTTGGTCTGTTTGCTTACAGTAGGAGCACTAGATTTGGTACCACCTCTCAAAGAATTCTTAAGAGTATCCATTGAATCTTGTAAATACTTGTTTGATGGAGGAATTAATTCAGGAGGTAATCTTAAAGGTAAGTCCAAACCGTTTAATCTTCTATAAACAAGATGCATAGCAACTGCAAATTCATCTTTATTTAATTTTCCTCTATCGTTTGTATCTGCCAAATTCCAAATCGTTTCCAAATCTGGTCGAGCCAATCCGGATTTTCCAAACACTCCCAATGCTACTTCGCCATCAACATGGCCCTTACGAGTAGGATCCCATGCGGAGAAAATACCATCATAGATTTGTTTTTCTTGTTTGGTGATGGCCCAGGTTACATTCAGCAGTAAGGATTGGTCCATTGCATTTTGTAAGTTGTTACTCGGAAGCTGGGAATTTGGTAAGAAATGTTGCTGCATGGCATTCAAACCAGGAATCCCTCCAGCAGGAGTGTGAACGAACCCCCACTGACCAGGTTTACCAGTTGGTTGGGATTGTAAAGGTGCAATACCGGTTGGTTGGGGTTGGAAGCCAGTCGTTTGGGGTTGGAAACCAGTCGTTTGAGATTGGAAGCCAGTTGCTTGGGGTTGGAAGCCAGTGCTGTTAGAAGAAAATCCAATATTTTGGGAGGCATTGTACCCCGTATTTTGGGCCTGCAAAGGTGCAGTATACCCGGTAGTTTGGGCTTGGACTGTCGGCTTATAACCTGTAGTTTGCGCTTGCAATGGTTGAGCTTGACTCTGCAAGGATTGATACCCATTATACCCTGTTGTCTGTGCTTGTAAAGGTCCAGTTTTTTGAGCTGGAATCAAACCAGCGGTTTGTTGAGGTTGTAATGGAATCAACCCAGAGGTTTGTTGAGGTTGTAAAGGAACCAATCCACCTGTTCTTTGAGGTTGCAAAGGATAGCCGCCAGTTCTTTGTGGTTGAATAGATGAAATCAAAGATGGTTGGCCAACGTTCAGATTGAATGAGTTTTGATTGCCAAATGAACTTTGATTACCAAACGAACTTTGACCAAAGGAAGTCTGAGGTTGTTGGAAATTATTTTGATACCCAGTACTTTGAGGCTTTAACCAATCATCTTGAGTATCCTTTGCAGCAAATGGCGTTCCTCTTAAGATATTAGCAGGGTCTTCAGGAACGGAAAAGTTGATAGTATCAATGAAACTTTGCACTTCATTAACCCATTTCTCAGGTAAGTTACGAGGAATCAGTTCTCCTCTTTTTGAAACACTACATAAATGTAAACTAAGAGCAAATTCAGGAAATAATAAAGACCCTGATTTATTGAAATCAGATAATGCCCAAATTTCAGCTAATGTGACTGGAGCCAAACCTGAACGTAATAAAATATCACTGGCAGATTCTCCAGAAATTGACGTTTCTCCTTTAGGTACAGCAGCTCTGAACAAATGTTCGAATTTCTTTTGATCTTCTGCTGTAATGAAAGATAATCTAATTTTGGGGATTTTGAGTTCACTATTCTCAATCACCACTGGTGCATTTTTACCAAACCCAGTTGGTTGTGCTTGGATATAACCAGTTTGTTGAGGTTGAATTCCTCCAAATGACGATTGGAATCCCCCACTATTTTGTCCACCATAAAAATTAGTTTGTTGTGGTTGTAAAGTTGGTGGTTGATAAAATCCAGTAGACTGGGGTTGTTGAACTTGTTGAGGTTGAACATATTGTTGTTGTCCAAATTGATTGGGTTGTCCATAATTGGGAAAACCCGTTTGTTGAGGCTGGAAACCTAGTGGCGGTTGCTGCAGTCCTTGAGGAGCCTGCTGCAGGTATTGATTGTACATCTAGACTTCAATGAAATGGTGTTGGTCGTTTTTTGATCAACGGAGGGCAATAAAATGCGTGGTCACGTGGAACTGGTTGAGGAAGCTGAGCCAGGAAAGGCATGGACAAGGCAGTGCTGTAGCGTTCGAGTGTTGTATCGAGCTTTAAATAGAGATCTAGCGCTACTTGAATTATGAAATGTGCTTACGGGGGATGTTTGAAGCTTATTTTTATAAATTGTGCAATAATTAACGAATACGTGGGGAGGACTCGTAAAATGGAGCTACTTGAAAACAATTCCTCTCAAGAGTTGTACGAAATCGTTATGTATTTAAATGATGTGGAACTTCATTATGCACTTTTAATTGGTTTTAATTTGTCATGGAATTGGTTGCCGTTCACTTTGAAAGATTTTTTGCAACCAAAAATTAATTGAATTGAACTAGTGTTTGTCTGGGCGGAGAAACATTCTACACGGATACTGCTTAGTTGACTATATCCACTGACAGCTCAAAGTCAATGACGTCTCTATATGTTTTCTAAGTACAATGTTATCGAACATGAAAACTGCAAACACAAAGCCAAGTCTAATTCACCACCTCATCCCAAAATGCAACTTCCAATTGAGTAACCTTCTGAAATATTTCAACCAATTCGTCTAATCTTTCGGGAGTGACTGAGTCGAAAAGTTTGTTGAAAGAAGTTTCTCCTGTTGTACAAGCTTCAGTATACCAATCACTAGTATATTCTTTTAACCAGGAAGTATACGTCTTGGAGATATATTCTGAGGAGAAGGCACCACTCTCCGTATGCTTAAACTGACGTGGTACTTCCAAACTTTCTCCCCACTTACATGCCTCATTATAACCAAACAAACAAGGTGCCAACGCAACTTTAATGCCGATGTAATCTTCCTTTTTGCCAATTTCCAATAAATAATTACAATACGCAATACAAGCTGGACCAGCTTCCAATTCTTTATCAAACTTCAAATCTTTATCGTAATCTATTCCATAATCTTTGGATAACTTCGATTTGTGATTATCAATTTCTTTTATAACATTTCCAATAATAAGTGATTCAGAAAGTATTTGAGATGGGGTTGGAGCAACAGAGGCTGCCAATGCATGAATTTGAGCATAATTGATAAGATAATAATAATCCTGTTTAATAAAGTAGAGGAATCTTTCGAATTTCAATTCATTCGAAACAAGATCTGTTATGAATTTGTGATTAATGTAGTTGTTCCAGTGTGGTTTTATCTTTTCATGGTTTATGAAGTACTTTAAGTGGGATTGTTCTGTGTGATTAGTTACTGTGGTTGTTCCTGGGGATCCAGAAATTGACGCATCTAAAGCTGTTCCCAATTCAACCATATGATTCAAAGGACCATGTTCTCCCCATCCAATCTTCTTCAACCCGTTAATACCATGATGAACATAATCGATTCCTCTAAATATAGAATCATGAAGATCTATCAGATTGGCCAAATTTGCGGAAATTGAAGTTGCAAGCGTACATCCAGTTCCATGAGTATTTGGGTTTACAATGTAATCTGATTCGAATATGATAACTTCATTGTTCGAGTCATACAATATGTCAAGGACTTGTATGTCATCAGTTCTGACTTGTTTTAAATCAGCAGGACCATCCGCGTTTCTATCCCATGGAATATGACCCCCTTTAACTAACAAATTAGAACATCCAAGAATCTCTTTCAACTCCTTGACAAAACTAGTAAATTCAATTCTATTTGTTATTTCAGGAGCTTTCCTTCCTACTGTTTCAAACAAGACTTGAGCTTCTTGAAGATTTGGAGTAAGCAAATATGCATTTTGAATAATTCCAATTGCCAGAGCAGCATCATCAAACAACTTTGCACCAGAAGTGCTTACCATAACAGGGTCAATTACCAATTTCACGTCATATTCAGAAAGAATTGGCAAATGCTTGACCAATTCTTCAATAGCATCAACTGTTAACATACCAGTTTTAATAACCTTTAATGGCTGTTCCCCTGGGCTATAACCAATTAAGAAATCATCGAAGTTGCATTTCAAAATCTGTTGTAAAATCTCTTTGGAAGTTGTTTGTATTGACTCAACTCCTTGGGTATTTTGTGCTGTCAATGCTGTTATACATGTTAATCCATATACCCCATGTACGGTGAGTGTTTTCAAATCAGCTTCTATTCCAGCTCCACCAGAACTATCGGACCCAGCGATAGTCAAAACTGCTGGAAGTGATTTTGGTTGGGTTGTCGTAGAAGGTAGTTTTACAACAGTCATATGAAGTTGATTTCAAGTTAAGTTTGGTGATTACATGTATATATAGTGTTCTTGGGAGAATTATAAGCGCATATGGAATATGCGATTAAATGGACATACTGATGCGGTGGTTTCGTTGCATACTTAATATGACACTATTATACTAAATCATAATGATGACAATATCATTACAATAGGGAAGAAGATAAAAAGACTTTATTCGGGATCTGATTTTCTCTCAATTCTCGAAACTAAAATTGAAGGTGTTGGATCGCATATCAAGGGTACATTGTGACTATTATGCACGTTAATCAAAGGGTCTAGGCGAATCTTCTTTTACTCACGCACAATACACTACAATACAGCACCATGCAAAGTGTCCATGAGGGGCGGTAACCCCACATATCGGCTGGGTGCAAAATTACGCACTTACAACCGAGTTATGACCAAATAGGATAAAACCGATCCCCTCTCAATTAGAGTCTCCCCACTACTTAAGCTTGCTTCCTTGCCATTATCCTTTCATAGCATACCCTGACGATGTCTTTTCAACGCCCTACAAACACAAAATGTTTCATATTAAACAATCCTCCTGTAAAGGAAGTCAATTACAATTTTTCATCACCTGAATCAACTTTCAAACTTATTACTAAGGAATTACCTCCACTTAAAAAGAACCAATTATTAGTAAAGGTTATCTACTTATCGAATGATGCTTCTCAACGTGGTTGGATTCAAAAGAATCTTGATCCAGAACACATGTATGCTCCCCCAGTTAGAAAAGGAGAGGTTATGAGATCGTTTGGTATTGCTCAAGTAATTGAATCTGAATTGAAAGGCTACGTTCCTGGTGAATTTGTGTCATGTACTCAAGGTTGGTCTGAGTATTTGATTATTGAGAGACAGGATATTTGGCATAAAATCAATACCAAAATTCCTTTAACTTGGAATGCCGATATTGTTGGTTTAACTGGTTTGACTGCTTATTTCGGTATACTCAAAGTAGCAGATTTGAAACCAAGCGATACAATTGTTATTTCAGGTGCAAGCGGTGCCACTGGTTCAATGTGTGTTCAAATTGCTAAAAATATAGTTGGGTGCAAAAAAGTTATTGGGATTTCAGGTGGGCCCGAAAAATGTAGGTGGGTTGAATCAATTGGTGCAGATATATGTGTTGATTACAAAGATCCTAAGTTCAGGCGGAATATTAAAGCTGCTTTGGGTGAGGGGAAGTTCTGTGACGTCTTTTTCGATGGAGTTGGTGGAAGAATTTTAGATACAATGTTTGGTCTCACTAAACAACATGGGACAGTTGTTGCTTGTGGTTCAATTTCTGGTTACAATAATGTAGCCAATTCAGCTGTAAGAGCTTGGGGTCTTGTTACCGTTAGGAGATTATTGGTCAAAGGATTTATTGTTTCTGATTATGGGTCAGAATTCTCTAAAGCAGCTTTGGATATTTTGGATTGGGCAAAAGATGGGAAGATTAAGGTGGATGCTCAAACCGTTACTGATTTGAGTGATGATGGGTTTGAAAAGATTCCAGAAGCATGGGGGGTTTTGTTCTCAGATGAGAAGTCGAAGGGGAAGTTGTTGACCAAGATTGGTAAGGTCGAGGGGCCGTCGAAGCTTTGAGCTCCTCTCAATTTTATAGTAATTTGATAGGAATGCTACGAGTGTATTGGTTTGAGTATGAAGCCAAAACGAACCTCTCCATACATACCTATTCAAACTATAGCTACAATAAACGTATGAGTCTTACAGTTATCTCTACATCGTTGTATTCAATAAGACAGTAGACTTCAGGGAAATGATTTATAAATGTTGCCGAAACAATGTGTATGTCAATATATTTATCATTTAATAATACTGTTAACCAAAGGCTCTCAAATAATCCCATGATTATCGCCAACATAGCTGGAAACTTTATTACCAACATATGTACTTGCTTTATTGGGATTAAGCAGATTTCCAACATTAAATCTACCAACTTTGGAGCTCAAATTACTGACATAAGGAACCAAATCATAATTACGAATCGGATAAACTTCAACGCGATAAGTTTCATAAAGTTCAAGATCCCCATGTTCATTGAAAAGACAGACATTAGGTTCCCATACCGTATACTCAATACCCTGATGTACTTCATCTCCATCAACGCCTAGAAATCTGGCGTAACCTTCACAAGTGAGAGCCTTCATGAGAGTTTCTAACGAGAGTGAACCGTGTCTAGCAATTTTACCAACAATAGAATTACTGGAGATTTTGGTGGAGGTGTAGTTGAACGAAGTAGTCGAAGCGGAGGTTGAGTAAGTTGGTGAAGTAGACAAAGCAGAGGTTGAACCAATTGAATCAGTTGGTGAAGTTGACTCGGTATCAAGTGGTGATGTTAATGCGATATATGAACTATTACTTCTGGCGGTACTTTTGGAAGTCATGAAAATTATTGATAGTGGGATTTTATATAATCGAGTGTGACTATTAACTCTTTTGTATTATAATTGAGTTATCTGTAAAGTTATTTGATAACCTGATGGTAAAGAGAAGTATAAAATTTATGAGGATTACCTGCGAAACGCATTGTTTTGCAGCCAAAAAGGGGCCTTTTGGGGGTTGTGGAAAACACAACGAAATGGATATTTCGAGTGGGCTCAAGAATATTTGAATATCTATTCACATAGTGGTATATGCATCTTATATAATCTTGTTATTGAGAATTTATTTAGATCTACATTGACATCTCTGTGGTGCTATTTTGCGTAATTATTGGTACTACATAGGAAACTGGAGAACAAAATAAAGGCGTAAGTGAAGTGCAATGACTATTACAAGCGATTATGGGTTCGTATATTCAGATTCACCAATTGATACTCAAGTGTGTTTCAATTTGCTCACTGGAAGTTTTTAGAGAAGCAGAAATTGGAAAACTACTATTCAAGAGATCTCCAAAGAAAAGTCCATACAAGCTGACTGCGTCCGTAACAATATGTCTTTCAGCATGGGTAAGAAATACATGCTCACTCGTCTTTGGCTTTAGATATTATTCACACCTCACTGTGCAATTGAGTGTACCTCTCAACCAAATCCAACTCCATTTTCAAGGTCCTCTCCCTGTAATCCACCCTCAAATCAGGAACATTAGACTTTTCAATATCATTCCCCTCAACACCGCCCAACATGTACTTCTTACCCAACCAATGAGCCTTAATCTGCGACTCCCAACCCGATTGTCTTACTGAATTCGAAGCCAATTCACACATATCTACACTTGACAATTTGTAAATTTGAGCAGCCACTGAATACTCTTCAATCAATGGTTCTTTAGTATATGAAAATTGTAATGGATCATCTGTAGACAAACTGACATTCAAACCCTTTTGAAAGAATGATAAGAAAGGATTCTTATCATATGTCAAAAACAAGGCATTATTACTTAATGGGGACATTGCAATTCCAATTTGATCCAAATAATATAAGTATTGAATAAATGGGATTTTTCTAAGCAAAATTCCATGAGAAATGGAATGACTTGTGAGGAAAGAACTGATTAAATGTTCTGGATCACCAGCTTCACCTGAATGAGGTCTTAAAACAAGCGTGTTGTAACCTAATTTTGCTCTCAAATTATTCAATGGAGTCATATTTGCAAACAAATAATAAAGATAATAAGAATATGGAGGGTTTGTTGGAAATGTCCATTCATTAGCAGGAGGGAATTTTCTCGACAGAGATCTTTCACTCTTGGACTCGTCATCAACAGAATCAAATCCAACCACTCTTTGTAAGAAAATGTGTAGTTTTGGATGAGATTTTGGATTGATAGTGACTTCAAATAACGGTTTGAATATGTTATCCAAAATATCTTGGAAAGTATTAATTGTTCCATTTGATTTATACAAATCGTATAATCTTGGGATTTGAATTAACCAACGAACATTATGACTAAACAATTTATTATCAACAATCCACAGAGCCAACTTATCCCATTCATCTAAAGATCTACCATAAATTGAAATTCTTAATTCTGTCATTTGATACTTAGAACTTTCCAAATCTTCAATTACTTGATTTGTTAATTCTGCCAAATAACGCCCATTGATGAAGTTGTCTGTTTTCAAGAAAATCTCTCTTAATCTTGATTCTCCAATTGGATTATATTTCAAATTGAATTTATCAAATCTGTGGAATGAATCGGTATGAGCGTGCATATCTAAAGTATCAATGGACAAATCGTACGCAGTTAAGTTTAACGATTCAAAAACTTCTTTCAAAGTTAAAATCTTACCATCTCTGAAAATCACTTGTTCATCTGGTTGAGTTCTGAGTTTATACTTGATAAATCTTAATAAATGTTTTTGATTCATACAAGCCGAATGATGGATATGAGTATCGACCTTACGGACGTTATAGAAATCTCTATGAGGATTTCTTTTCGATTGCAGTGTTTCTTCAAATTCATTAAGAAGGTAATACAAATTCCATTGAGCTTCCAAATATTGTAATCTCTTGAAAGCAAACGATTTTGCAGGACCATCAGAAGACATTTTGATAATCAAATTCAAATCTGAATAATATTCTTTAAGAGTAGGCACGGTCAGAATAACCTCATTCTCAACATCATAGACTTGATAAAGTCTGGTTTTCTCATCAAATTTGAAGGTATATTTGTTAGTTGATTCCGGAATAGTTACCTTTTCAATATCAAATTCCTCCTCCTCTTTAACTTCCTCCCTTGGTACTTGATTAAACCTGTTTTTCGATTTATAGGTAGGATTTGGAGGTGGAGGGTAAATTTCCCAACCAGGTTGATTTTTGGGGTTTTCATCTTCCTTCAGTTGTAATGATAATTTCATATATTTATGTCTCAATTCCAAACTTGTATGAACATTGTTGAACAATTCAATCAATTCTTCAGAAGGTTCAGGTAAGGTTTGTGGGGTGTTCTTTTGCAAATGAGCAGGAGTAACATGGAATTCACTTCCTAAACGTGGTAAGTCAATAAACGATTGACGTCTTTTAACAACCTTAGGAGATCCAGGTACGGATGTGAGTGCAATTGAATTTTCAGATGTGTCAATATTAAGATGATTTAAAGCTTCTAATGCTTTTATCTTTAAGTCTTCATCTTTCATGAACTTATCTTCTAACGTGGAATAACGTGTAGAATTGTGTGATGAAGATAAATTGTGAGTTGGGGATGGAGATAAATCATCAAAATGATAATCATTCGTCTCTTCTTCAAATTCAATAGCTTGTGAGGTCATAATAAGTGGTGGTTTTGTTTATCAGCAACTATATGTCAGATCTAAGATGCGTTTTCGGAGCGCCGCCTGAAAAACTCCATCGTGGGAGGGGCCGCACGCAAGAAAACCTGCAGCGAGCCAGAGTGGACTCTCGAATGCGATTGGTATATCAACAGTTCATTTTGAGGAGCAATTAGTCTTTATGTACCTTACATTATCTTTTATTTTATGATTCTCGTTGAAGAGAAGTCGGAAGTCACGAAGGATCCAATAACCTTAATAGTTGCTTAATAGTTCCTTGGTAGTTCTTAGTAGTTCTCTAGTAGTTCTAAACAGTTCCATAATAGCTACAGATCAGAGCTGAATTGCCAGCTGGTAACATAGCATGTATTTTTTGTCGATTTGGAGTATGACAAATTAGGGAGAGACGGTTGCAAATGAGCAGGGAGGGTGAAACGGTTAAACGGTTGCAAAAGCGCGGACGGGCAGCGACATCCTTACGAACCATAGGTTTAGGAACCTTCGGGGATGGTTGCCAGAATACAGTTGACGAATGGTGAAGATATCCAACCAAAGCCTGGTTCAGAGGAAGTTAAGATTCAGAGGATTGCACATCTGGTCATTCTATTCAAAGACAATGAAGTTAATCCAATTTACATAAACCAAAGTACTTAAACTCTATTGCAACTCTATTGAGAAGCTATGTATTTTAGGTAGAACTCTATTTGATTGTCACCTTCTCCATTCAAGAAAGAACGGAGAAATTACAATAGGTAACGTATGAATATCAGCTCTTTCAGGGTTACAATTATGTCCTATTGATCCACCAAATCCATGTATTCTGAATATCAAATGAAGTTTTCGAAGACTGTTGTTCAAGACAATAAAAGAACTCTTTGATACTGAAAATCTCGCGCTATTCATATCTACGCAGTAGTAACCACAGGCAACCTCAATCTAATCTCGCTGCCCGAATTATCAAACCTGTACAGCTTTACCTCCTCCCATGTCTCACCCTCAGTCATTTCCAACAAATTAAAGGTAAACAGTAGAAAATACCTCAAGCTCATGAAATTACTTATATCAAAAGAAGGAGTTAAATAAGCAGGTAAATGAATTCCCCCAACTTGAACTAGTGCTCCCGAAACCCCCTTTGAAAGCAATGAACTAGCAAAAGTATTAAATTTAACGTCTGGGGTACATTTGTAAACATTTACAAAATCGGTTTTAGCATGGTAAATCTCATGAGCTTCAATATAAGCTGTGTAACCCACTATTCTGGTATTTCCTGTAAATTCTTGAGGATTTATATCCACACTGAAGTTCACATCTTCTCCTATATGATAATAAGGTTTAGATAATGTAATTAAACCAAGTTGATTTTCATTGACTCTCAATTGGAAGGACGTTGAACCTAAATCTATATCTTCTTCAATTTCATTTTGAGTGGATATCTTAGGAAGATTATGTAAATCCGCTTTAACTAATTTAGATAAATCAGAAAGAAAAAGATCTTTCGAATACAATGATTTTATATCCGGATTGACTTTCCATCGTTGATCTATGTAAGGATTTATGAGATACTCCCTTTTCTTTGGACTTACATCCATTGGAAAATAAACACATTTTTGAATCATTTCATGATTATTGCTTCTATTTGAATAACCAATTACAATCGAGTATCTTATACTTACATAACCTTGATCACATGCTGGACCAGTCAGTCTGGTATTGTAAGAAGGAGGTAAACTTTCATTTATTGGTATGGTCAATGTAAAGGACTTTGATTCACCTGGTTTCAATTTGATTTCCGAAAATAACAATGATTGTGGAGTCGAATAAATTGGTACTATTGACTCCAAAGTCTCCTTGTGATCAATAGAAGTCAATGTACTTCTTGCATTAAAAGGATAAATCAAGTCGAAAATTGGTTCTGATTCAAGAATCACTCCTCCAATCTTCCCATTTAAAGTCAACTTTTGCTCCTGAAAAATTGGTATTGAAGGCAACTTATCTAATATACCATCATGGTCTTCTTGTTCAAAATCTCTATATTGGCCAATATATTCTTTGTTATCCCAAACATCCACGACTGTACCATTTTCAACGTTATCTGAATTGGTAGTATCTTGAGTAATACCACTACCACTTACTTCAAATTGGTAGTTCTGTACAATATATCCAAAGAGTTGGATATAGCCTAGGAATAACAGTTCATCATCTGTCTCTTGGGGAACCTCTTCAAATGGTTGGCCGAAAAAGGACGACCAAGTTGATACAGGCGCAATTGGATCAGACTTTAATCGTACTGGGGAGTCATTGTTGAAGAATGTGATTGTATGGACGTTGTTGGTCTCAGTTAGGGAGATGTGAAGGTTGTTGTGTTGTTTTAGCATATTGGTACTTGTTTTGAGAGCGCCAGCACGTCAATTCTGTGCGAAATCGATATAGTACTAGGAGGAGTAAGCTTCATTGTGCCATTGCACGCGTGACGAGAGCACAGCCTTTGACGATATTCATGCCATAAAACGTCTTATCATATCATTTGGTCGACATTGACTCAGATTTGTTGTAAGCTGTTGCAATTGATCACCAGTAGTTCACACGAGATAATCAAATAATCGGTGGAGGAGTTTTCTTCTTCACACTTAAATCTCGGTGCCAACCTTCCAAGCAAATCAGGAGAAGAGAGACAATTTACTTAAGCTACAAACATTGATGGCTAAGGTTTACTTTAATCCAGCTATCTCTTATGAGGATTAATATCTTCAGCACTAGGCTCTCGCTTGTATCTGACGCAAACTTGAAATTGACTGCAGTATTGATGGAAAAGATAACAAGTACGACCTGCAACTTCGAGAATATGCTAATAAAAAATGTTAGGCTGCCCACGATCTAAAATGTCTTCTCAAACCAAATAACAAGCATAATTACACTTTTTTTTCACCCCACTCAGATAGCAGGAGCTCAGCATTGCCCACATGTATTAAATTCAATACGCCCCTACAAATTGTTAAATGTTGAAATTAATATACATTATATATGTCCTATTAGGTTCTAGAAGTTTTGGTTCAATCACTGACAAGATGAAGAACGAAGAGAATATAATCCCAAACAAGTGCGAAGGTTACGAGAAGCAATTTACTTTGTTGACGAATAACAGCAAATTACAGCTCACCTCCTCTCAAAACGAAGGAGACATCTCAAAACTTTATAGCGAATGTAACCGCTTAATGACACTCAGTGTTCCAGCAAGGACGTCAAAAAGCAGCAGTCTTTCATATACTCACTCGACATTTACATTTGTAAAATCAGAGGAAGATTGAAAGACCCAAGAATTCGAAATACTTCGAATTCTGATTTAAATTCCCGGGTAAAACCGAGAAAAGGAAAGTCTCCAAATTCCACCTAAAGAATCCTTCATCAACTTTTAAGTGGGCGTTTGTTAGTATACCATCACCTCAATAATATTTCAAATAAAATCAAATATGCTGGTTGAAATTAGCATAATTCATTCGTACTCAGATTCTCGTGTAAACGCAATCCAAATTCAAATTCGTTTGCACAGACATTTGCAAATTCCCAAGAGAGAAGGATGGAATTCATCGCATTCCTTGCTTACTCTGTTGGCGCCGACACCGCACCAACAGCCTCCACGTTATCCCCCACAATCTGATGGAAATCCAAGATCTCCGAATACATCATAACCCTCCATGTATCTAAAGGCAAGTCCGCATCGTTGAAACTCCAATCAAACTTACTTTCACATACAGGTTCATCTGTTGGATCGTGGAAAGGTTCCATGTAAGGATGAGCCAAAGCTTCTTCTGCAGTTATTCTCTTTTTCGGATCAAATATCAACATCTTCTCTAATAAATCTATAGCTTCTGGTTCAACATGAGTACATCTTGCGAATCTCTCTGAGAAAGGAATTGGCTCTCTGTGAGGAAGAGATTGAACGAATTTAAGAGTGTTTTCAGATAAAATTGTTGAAATAACATCTGTTGGAGGAGATCCTAACAATTCGGTTATAATACTAAATTGATGTACATGATCTCTACCTGGGAATAAAGGTTTACCTTCGATGATTTCTGCCAAAATACACCCAACGGACCAAATATCAACTTCCGTGTCATACATTTGCCAAGTTAACATAATTTCTGGTGCACGATAATATCTTGTACTCACGTAACCAGTCATTTGACTGTCTCTTATTCTTGCTAAACCAAAATCACAAATTTTCAAATCACAATTTTCATTGATCAAAATATTACTTGGTTTCAAATCACGATGAATAACTCCTGCAGAATGGATATACTTTAAACCTCTTAAAATCTGGTACGTGAAATATTGAATGAATTGCTTCTCTAACGGACGAGATGTCAATAAACGATGTAAATCTGTTCCTTGTAATTCATTTACAAAATAGATATCTTCTAATGGAGATAAAAATATATCATCTAGAGTGATCAAATTTTCATGTTTTAAATGCTTTAATAATTTCAATTCTCTATAAGTTCTTTTAGCAAGGACAGAAGTCAGAAATGGCTTCATGACTTTTTTAACAGCAACATTTTGTCCAGTCAATTTATCAACTGCTGAACATACAAGTCCGAATGCTCCCATCCCAACAGGGTTGAGCTCTGTGTAACGATTGGTTACTTCGAAAACGGTTCCGAAGATTTGATTTCTCGTGAATTCACCATCGGATGACATTGTTATTGTACGGATGTGATATACAATGAAAGTGTTCACTTAATGTGTGGACTTTGAATTGGTGCGAGAAAAACTGGTAGCGCGGATAAATCTGTGTCTAGGGAGATTCAATGAGGTAATCATAGAGTATACTGTATAGGTAGACTATATGCAGAGATTATCTCTTTTAAGAGTGTACCTGTTACATTGTATATATAACCGTGCCGACGTATATACACACACCTTGTCGGGTCGAAGCTTGACAGAATATGTAACAAAGTTATCAATCTGTCATGCCTACTGCATATCTAACAATAGCTGTGTATGTACGATTATGGATCCTTTATTAGAATATGCCGTACATGGTTTGAAATATTTACCCACACGGAATTAGGGGCAAAAGAGCAATGGAGAGGATGGAGAAATAGAGAATACGTACCTCAGTGAACATCCAAAATGGGCTCATTATCAAATCTCACAATTGGGTTTGTGCACCTCTCATATGAAACCGAAGCGTTTGTAATCTGGGCAATACGAGGTGTGTGTAGTAGGCGTATAGGTAAAACACGTTATTGTACGATATGGTCCGTGTAGAGACTACATGGCAATAAAATGACAACATTAAATATGACCCTGGATGAGAATGTTTCGGCTAACTCGTATAGATGTTGTGAAATTGTTAAGTTGTGTAGTGGATACATAATTGTCTTGGTAATTTTGTTCAATAATCTGCAAGTGAGAGTTCATTGCACCAGTAGTATGTTAGAATATTGTCAGGTTAAATATCTCGTACAAAGAGCATGGACTTGTTGGTAGGAATTCTAATGGTGGATTTTAGTGCTGAATTCAATGGTCTTTATATGTCTACTCCAGTATTCGGTTTCAACGTATTCTAATTTATCCGAGTGATTTCAGATGATTTTTTACTCGTTTTATCACTCTCTTAGACAACCTCTTGCAACCTGACTAATTTTTGCAACCAAATCACCAAGTGCTTCTTTGCCGAGCATTCGTGCCAGATTAGTAGAAGTGTATTAATGAAATATTTTGATTCTGGAAGCATCAATTTGACCGCTCAAACCTTCGAATGCTTCATATTTAACAACCACTCGACTGTCATAATTGCAAAAACTCAAAAGGTTTTTAGGAAACTCGCATAGCTCCATTACGGACCTAGCAGTAACCAACCTGGCGATGCAAAAAGTCCAGATTTGAGTGCAATTTTTTGAGCACAGATTTGCCGTACGACTCCTGCTTTATGGTACATGCTCACAGTCAAATAAATTCAGGTTCAAACCAAGAGGTTATACTCAATATGGATCCCAAACAAGCTCGATAAACGGCTCGACACTCAATTACAAGCCAAATTCACCTTTCATGTAATAGTAATTACGAGAGCTCCGGCAGCTCGCCCCAACCGCTCCTCAATAAACTTTCACCCGTCCCCCATTTTCCCCTCTACGTCTCGCCTTCGCTCTGCCTCTGGTATCTCTGCCACTGTCTCGCCTTCAGCTCTGCCACCGTCTCTTACTTCTGTGCCACACTGATGCCCCACAAATTTTCACGTGACCCCAACACTTATCCTCTCGTACATTTGCAATTTTGCCAACCACAACATGTCTTCTGGAGCCAGCACCTTTTCATCTAGCGTGTCCCTCGTGAAGACCATCATCGGGGCTGGGCTCCTTTCAATGCCATTGGCATTTTCCACTGATGGGATAATTTTTGGTGTGTTGATAATCTTGTTAGCTGCTGTCACCTCAGGTTATGGATTATTTTTACAAGCCTATGTTTCTAAATATATCGCTCCTGGTCATGCTACATTCTTCAATGTGTCCTCGATAACCTATTCATCATTATCTGTTGTATTTGATTTAGCAATTGCTGTTCAATGTTTTGGATGTGCATTGTCATATCTTGTATTAATTGGAGATATTGCACCAACCATCTTCCCGAATTTCTCATTGGTTGACGAAGCTCACCATAGAACATTTTGGATTCTTGTTAGTACTACTATTTGTGTGCCATTATCATTTTTGAAGAATTTGGATAGTTTGAAATATACTTCAGTATTAGGACTTTTGGCTATTTTATATTTATCATTGCTTGTGATAACTCACTATATTGTTGGAGATATTCCAATAGAAGGTAAATTGACCTATTTCCCACCAAACTTCTCTGGTATTTTCAGTACCTTTTCTATCATTGTTTTTGCATTTACGGGACATCAGAATATGTTTTCCATTATTAATGAAGCTCAAAATAAATCATTGATCAGTTTAACTAAATTGGTTCAAACTGGAATTTTGACATCTTCCGCTTTATTTATAATAGTTGGTTTAGCTGGTTATTTAACTTTCGGTGATGTTGTTTCTGGTAATGTTATACTTAATTATCCTCATTCATTTCCAACAAGATTAGGTAGAATTGCAATTGTTTTCATGGTAATTTTCTCATTTCCATTGATGTTACATCCAGCTAGAATCTCGGTAAATAACATCTACTTTTACTTTACCCAGAAAAAGACAATTGATGAAAATACTCCATTGATTGAAGATGAATCCGGACCAGTAAGAAAATCCCTTGTTGTTCCTTTGAACAATAAAACTTTCATTATCATCACAACACTGTTATTATTTGCTGCTTATTGGTTGGCTATTACAATTGAATCATTTGCTTTTGTTCTTGCAATTGTAGGTGCAACTGGGTCAACTGCAATCTCGTTTATTTTGCCCGGTTTATTTGGATGGAAATTAATTGGAAGTGAATCCGATGATCCTTCCAAGGTGGAGATTCTTTTGAAATGGTTGAGTTTAGTTTTGGTTATTTGGGGGGTTGCTGTCATGGTTGTTTGTTTAACGGTTAGTCTTACTCAGAACTGAGTGAGCTTCATTGTTTGTCCTACGATTCTTCTGTTGAATTGCAAGGTAGAAAATCGTCCCTCGGGGTACTCACTATTCAGCATTCTCGTACGAGCTACGATTTCGATAGACATCTGAAGCAAATAAGCACTTCAGTTTTGCCTTTCCACCTCCCAACAAACGAATACTTCTGTGAAATTAATAGTAGATGAATCACCCTACGTGGTGGCATCTCCCGGGATTTATATCCCATTTTTATATGGTCTATTTGGGTTTATGGTATATATGATATAATTAGACACGTACGGTACTAAATAATGTTTTTTGATTATGGAATGTAGTTGAAGTTAGACGACTATAAGGGTGGGAAGTCACCAAGTTCCTACATCACGTAAAACCACGGTTGAACTCGTATATGAATATTCTTTCAAAAGTGGAAATATACTTAGTACTCCATGCTGTGGCACGTTTGAAGTTATCTCCAATTGATGATTGAGAAGTATTTGCAACCAATCGTGAGTTCACTATTAGGCAATTGACTTTAAACTCCCAACTGAATTGCGATCCAACCAAAACCTTTTGATTCATTGACCGAAGATTTAGCAGACTGTTAAGCCTCTTGAATCAATCTTTTGTTACTTTAACAATAACTACCTCAATCAGTGCTACGCACTCCTTGATCTTGATGATCCAAAAAATGCGGAGAACCACAAATGTCTTGCGAAGACGAACACCATCATAGCCATGGCCATGACAACCACGACGACTCCCATAGTCACTCACATATCCCACCAATCCCAACCAATGAATCTCAATCACTACTTTCAAAAATTGATACAATTCATCTTTCAGCACTTAATCTAGCAAATCCTCAATCAGACATTGCTAAGGTGTTTAGACCTGTAGATGAAAAATTCAAGTTAGATCCTGCCTTGAAAACTGATGCTGACAGTCAATTAATATTACATATACCATTTATTAACTCACTGGTTAAGCTTTATTCTGTAATTCTTCGTACAAATGGAGATGAATATTGTCCTAAAACAATCAAGTTATTCAAAAATGATACGTTGATTGACTTTGATAATGTTGATTCAAAGAAACCAACATTTCAAATAAATCATCCTCAACATGGTGTTATGTATAATGAAGATTTTCCCGAAGAATTGGTTGAAAGTGATGAGTTTGTAGAACATTTCGTACCTCGTCATACATTCACTGGCGTTCAACATTTGACCATATTCATTGAGGATTCTTGGGGAGACGAAGATGAGAGTGTCATCCATTATATTGAGTTGAGAGGGGAATTTAGTGAATTGAATAGAGATCCGGTCATTACGTTGTATGAGAGTGCTGCGAATCCAGCGGATCATGTTAGTTTTGCCACTACGGAGGCGTTGAGTAGAATTGGTTAAGGAATGAACAAAATCCATTGAGCGAAGAAAGTGAAGTCTGGGGCCAGTTCCATTGGTGAGTGAACGGCGGAGCGAGTGAGGGTTGTGTTACCACTTGTATGGGGACAGGAACACTCGTATAAGAACTGGACAATCCGTATGAGAGCGGGATCAGTTTTATGAGTAAAGGTTCGAGAAAACTGAGTATGGGTAATATGCGATTACTTATACTAGCCTGAGGATCGTAAGGATGCACGATTATAGGGTTTCGTGAGTTAAGCCCTATAACATGAAATCATCCAAGACTGTTCCGGATTCATTCGTGGTAATTGCTCAATTAACACCTACGATTTGGAAACTAATTTAAAAAAATGTTACGTCATATAGTCCATTCCCTTGTTCATTTTATATTTGAGACTATTTTGATATTGTTCTTCATGGATGCAAAGAAAAAATTACTTGATGTTTGGAGATCGACTTGGAGATGGTGATACAAGAAACTGCGAGCAGTTAAAAGTTGCATATAGGGAGTCAAGTGATTGAGTTTATATTATATATTGCTTATACAAAAGGTTGTTGATAGATGTGTAGATCAAGTTGGATTATAGAAAAGTTGTCACCAGAGAAGATATTGGCTACCAGAGTTTGTACGAGTAGTCAGAGCCATATTGCGTTAAGGGTGTGCCTGGATTCAAATTATGATCCGAGCTATAGAGTGCCTTACATTTGAAACCGTAAAATGAAAGCTACACCAGATCACCCAATATCTGAAATGATTTTGAGTAACTTACAAACGGCAATACACTTAAGAATATCTGTGACTTTCTGATGTCCACAGCAACTGAGCAGTGAGCTAACATAACCGTACGAGTAACGCCAATTGACCAATCTGATCACATCAATAACAGATTCAGCACTTTAAATAAATACAAACCAATCCCCAATTCTTAACACTATCTGAAACAATTTAATTTGCAACATTTTGCAACACCTGATTCAGTGCCAGCTCGTGCCTCCACGGTCCTGGAACAAAGACGTCCGATAACCCGAAATTTTATTTTCGCACCATATATAAACCACAGTTCCCAGCAAATCGTCCACCAACAACAAAATGGTTAAATTAGTATTAGTAAGACATGGTCAATCCGAATGGAATGAAAAGAATTTATTCACCGGTTGGGTTGATTGTCGTTTAAGTGAAGTTGGAGAAAAAGAAGCCGCAAGAGCTGGTGTTTTGTTAAAGGAAGCTGAAATTAACGTGGATATCTTATATACATCCAAGTTATCTAGAGCCATTCAAACCGCCAACATTGCTTTATCAACCGCAGATCAATTATACGTCCCAGTTAAGAGATCATGGAGATTAAATGAAAGACATTACGGTGCCTTACAAGGTAAAGATAAGGCTCAAACCTTAGAAACATACGGTGCTGAAAAGTTCCAAATCTGGAGAAGATCTTTTGATGTCCCACCTCCAGTTATTGAAGATGATTCCGAATTCTCTCAATCTGGTGATATTAGATACAAGGGAATTGACCCTGCTGTTTTACCAAAAACCGAATCTTTAAAATTAGTTATTGAAAGATTATTACCATACTGGCAAGATGAAATCGCTGGTGATTTATTAGACGGTAAGACTGTATTAGTCGCTGCCCATGGTAACTCATTAAGAGCCTTAGTAAAGCACTTAGACAACATCTCCGATGAAGAAATTGCTGGTTTAAATATTCCAACTGGTATTCCTTTGGTTTACGAATTGGATGAAAATTTGATTCCAACAAAGCCAGCTTATTACTTGGACCCAGAAGCTGCAGCAGCTGGTGCAGCTGCTGTTGCCGCCCAAGGTACCAAGAAATAGTGAGCGAAGCTTCACCACCTATTAATCTAGAATATCGAGACGATATGTTTTGTAAGTAGAATAATACTTAAAGATAATGAGCTAACTGTAGGCGTGCTTGTAAGCTGATCTGATGAGCTATGATCTGGGCGCGAAACACATGTATTGATATTGCTTCGTCCTCATAAACTCAAGCATTGTTCGCTCTGTGGTCATAAGCGGAAACGATGATCTTCTTAAATGTTTGCAAGAACTTAAAGCGTATACATTGTCTCCAAGCATGGGAAAGCTTTACTTTTTAACTGAACTCAATGCTCTCTATCTAAACCTCTAAACTCCTCTAAGCTTCATTATCAGATTTACCACAGGTCAAAGCAGAATTGAAGTAGAAATATCTACAAACTTTGGGTTAAACAAACTGAAAGCAAATCGAAGAATTGAAGTAGAAATATCACAAACTTTGGGTTAAACAAACTGAAACGTCCCCGTAAATGGTAAAAATCAAATAGTCATCCGAACTAGTACACAACTCCATTGTTGTTTATATCAACTGATTTCCAGTCCGATCGATTTACTGGAAATTAGTCTCAAATATCCACCATAGACTGGAAATATAAGCATACAAGCATACAATTACTACTTTACACGCTCTAATGTAGTTTCAATCCGCACTGGAGTCCATCTGTCGTTGCCGCTCTGACTCTCTGCGTTAATGGCTCTACGCACATCACCAAAAAAATTATCAACAAATACTTCACACTAAAGTAACAACCTCAATGTCATTTAATTTTGGTGGCAATTCAGGGGCTAGTAAGCCATCTGGGTTCTCCTTTGGTGGAAATCCAACTGGCCAAGCTACCTCATCAGCATTTGGGGCAAAACCAGCAACCACAGGTACTACTGGATTTGGATCAACTACAAACTCATTTGGTTCAGCTGCCCCAGCATCCAATACAAACTCTTTTGGAGCTACTCCTGCCACGAGCTCATTTGGAGCTGCTCCTGCTACCAATTCATTTGGTTCAGCACCACCAGCATTTGGAAGTAAACCAGCTACACCAGCATTTGGTTCTGGTACTTCTGGATTTGGCTCAAACCCGGCCCCAACAAATACTGCATCCGCTTTTGGGAGTAATAAAACTGCACCACTGACCAATGCTCCTGCTTTCGGTTCAAGTGCAACTCCATCCTTTGGAGCTACAGCAAATGCAACTCCATCATTTGGAGCTACAACAAATGCAGCACCAGCTGCAACACCATCATTTGGTACATCTAACACAAGCTCTACAGGAGGAAGTCTCTTTGGAAACCCTGCACCCGCAGCAGCAGCAGCAGCCCCATCTGGAGGGCTCTTTTCATCCACAGCGAAAAGTGAGGCACCAAAGTCGTTTAGTTTTGGAGCCACACCAGCTGCAAATGCAGCTCCACCAGCAGGTGGGTTATTTGCATCAAAGCCTGCGGAAACAAAAGCTCCAGGGTTCACATTTGGTGAGAAACCTGCCTCTAGTGGGGGATTATTTGCAGAAGCAAAGACCGCTACACCTGCTATTTCATCTACAAACAGCTCTGGGTTATTTGGTCAAAAGACTGATGCCGCACCTGCTGGTAGTTCTGGTTTGTTTGGACAAAAGTCTGACGCAGCGTCAACTACCGGATCTGGGTTGTTTGGACAAAAAGCAGAAGCTGCTCCATCAGGTAGTTCCGGATTGTTTGGTGCAAAGGCAGATACCACCACCAAACCAGCATCTAGCTTTTCATTTGGTGCTAAACCTGATGCATCGAAGGCTGAAACTGAAGCTCCTAAAGCTGGGTTTTCCTTTGGTGCTAAACCTGCAACAACTGCAGAAGCTCCAAAAGCTGGATTCTCATTTGGTGCCAAAACGGACGCAGCAAAGCCTGCGGAAACCGCAGGGACTGGATTTTCCTTTGGTGCTAAGACTGGGACACCTGCTGAACCCGCTAAAACAGGATTTTCTTTTGGTGCTAAGCCGGAATCTGCAAAAACCGAGACAACATCTGAAACAAAGCCAGGGTTTTCATTTGGTGCTAAGACAGAAACCGCAAAAACCGAGACAACGTCTGCAGCCAAGCCAGGATTTTCATTAGGTGCTAAGACAGAAGCAGCAGCAGAACCTGCAAAGGGAGGATTCTCATTTGGAGGTAATACCGATTCTGCAAAGTCAGCTGAAACAAAAGCTCCTGGCTTTTCGTTAGGAGCAAAGTCAGAGACAGCAAGCTCAGCTCCCCCAACTGCAAGCGCAACCAATTCTTCAGAGCAACCAACATTAAAGCCAACCAAAATCGAACCCAAAGCAATTTCCATCGAGAACAAAACCTTGGATGATCTTATAACTAAATGGTCTAAGCAATTGACAGCTCTGAGTAAGATTTTCGAATCCTACACTACCACCGCCAAAGAATGGGATCAACATTTGGTACAATCGGGAGATGAAATCATGAAATTAAACCAAGATACTTTAGAAGCAGAATCCTTACAAGTCAAGATTGATCAACAATTACTCTTTGTGGAAAGCCAACAAGATGAATTGGAGAACTTATTAGATAATTATGAACAACAAGCCGATATTCTATTGAATAATATTGAATTATCAAGTAACATATCACAATCCAATAATGATGAAGAATCCAGTGAAATACAATCTGTGATAAATAATAGCAGCACCCTAAGTGTTACAGATAAATTGCGTGAAAAAGCTTATCATAACGCAGAGTTATTGGATGAAAGATTGGATAAATTAGGAGATAATTTATCTACTTTAATTAATGAAATCAATTCGGTTAGTGATGTTTTCAATAAGAATTTGATAAATGACTTGGCTAACAATGATATAGATGAAAACACTAAGAAGCAATTGATTTCTTCGAAGAAGAATAACGATAAATCGGAGAATCCTATAGAGGAGATTGTTAAGTTATTGAATTTACATTTAGAAAATTTGAATTACATTGACAATGCGGAGAATGAGTTGAAGGAGAGTTTGAAGAGTATTGACAACACGAGGAGTGAGTTGCAGAAGAAACGGAAAGAATATGAAAGATTATAGGAGGATCAGAGGTGAATAAGGTGAGGTACGAGTGGGATTTGTGTGGGAAGTGTTTAACCCGAAAAAGAGATGATGTGGAGATTATGTAGAATAAAATATATACTACAAGTTATGGATCGTAGTTGAATTTGCGTAGGAAAGATAAGATGTAAACTCGATTATGAAGGGAGTACAATAACTTAAGTAGCAAGCTTCCGAGAAATAGAAGGAAATTCTTTCCTTGTCTACTAAAGACCGGCTTGTTATATAAATTTGAGTAGTGATATAGCGGGTGTAGAAATTGATATGAGTGTTGATAGCCTCTAGTGGATGGCTTGTGGTCGTACATGAGTGCGTTGTGAAAGTGGGATGGTTTAAGGAAATGAGAATATTCAAAGTTGGTTAGTTGATCTTCTGACCTGGGTGTAATTACAATTAATTTTCCATTTGTGAATATTCCATTTTGCAACCAGAACGTTACAATTGTTTCAAAATGCACAATTATGCAAGTGAATGATAATAAATTAAATTATCCGAATATTCATAACGAGATCATATGCAATATATGTACATATGACCTTAATAATAACCCATGGAAGAACCCACGAATCATCCCTCTACATTTCATAGCAATTTATTGTAGATGAACTTATTTTATGAAGACTGTGTATAACACCACTCTACGTGACTATTTTATACCTACAAATCACCAAGTTATGTGTTTTAAGTACAAATCACCAAGTTACGTGTTCTAATTATCTATATACATCTAAGCAACCCACCTACCAATCATCTCTCGGGATCCCGCTTTGCTGTATCGTCATACACGTGACCAAAACCAAGCAATCACCTTAATACCGTGTGTTGGGTTAACCTTCTACAACCCCTTTTTGCTTGCTCATCCGAGCTAAACCGAGTAACCTCGCACAACATCTTTAAATTCCCAATGCTAAACCAATCTACCCCACCATTTGGTGGATTTCGCACATGCATTTTTTCCAGTCATATTTAAGCAACGTAAGTTTCTTTCGCTTACAGTGTAAAATTACAAAGACTCAATTGTAATACTACAAAGATTCAATTGTAAATAGCACAAACTATAAGACTTCACGATGAGCGGCCCACCGATTATGATTATACTTAAATTGTTCCTCGATCCCGATGTAAACAAAAAAATGGTACTCCAATTAGCTTATAGACAATTAAGTATCATTGGGTGGTCCAAAGTAATTGCAGCATTACTTGGAGCAGGAATCGTTGGTATTTCATCAATTATCAAAATTCCTCAAATCCAAAAAATTTTGCAACCAAGTTTAGTTGAAAATAGAATCAAAGTTGTTAATGGGTTATCATTAGAGGGAATTTCATTGGAAACTTTCAACCAATTAATTCACGTTACTTTCAATTCTCAAAATGGAAACTCCTTCATCAACTACGGTGAAAGTTTATTATTAGGTTTACAAAATGTAGTTATTTTGTTATTAATAAGATTCTACAAATTAAGGGAATCCGGCGAATTACATGACTTACTGGGATTGCCATTAACAGAACAAATTGAACATACTGTTAAGGGTTTAGCATTACCAATTGGTGTACTTGCTGGGTTCGCTGTCTTCTTTACGAAATTGGCCCCTCCAAATTTAATTGCTTTCTTGCAAGTTTTAGGAATTCCTCTTTCTGTGATTTCAAAGTTACCTCAAATTGAAAAGAATTCAAGATTGAGAAGTACAAGCCATTTGTCAAACATCACTCTTCGTGCTAATTTAATAGGAAGTGCTACAAGAGTCTATACAACCTTGCAAACCTTCAGTAAGAATCCAAATGCTGACAATTCAGGCAGAGTAGTTTTGTTGGCTGGATACGGTGCTAGTTTGGTTGTTAATGGTGTTTTGGTAGCTCAATCCTTAATTTATAAAAATGGTAAGGATGTCAAGGATTTGAAGGATGAATAGTCGAATCGGTGCACAGCTCGGAATCGTGCGAAGCAACAATTAGTAAGTTGAATCGGAAGAGGAAAGGCGGCTGAACTGATGAGTGATTGTCAATTTTCAAGTCTGGTGAATTGGTATTCATTATGCTTGATACGACTTGCATTGTATATTCGTGTTTCGAGATTATGATTCATAATTCTACCTAAGTTTGAAACTCAACTGCCGTAGCTTCTTAATCGGTTAATACTCTACTCTTTTGGACATATGAATGAATTTTACAACGTAAAGATGTAGTTGTGTAGAGTATTTGGGACATATTGCTTGCAATTTATTTTGAAGAAAGCCTCCTTGTGCTGATTATAACTAGAGCAACGATGGTGTTTACAACGCTGAAGCGACATAACCATCGTGACCAGTTGTCTGGTGTAGTTCGACAATTCATGTTGATTTACTTGAATTAACGATAAGGAATGTGAGGAAATATTAGGGATATGCGTAATTATTTGGGAGGCGATTGCCAGTTCTATTGGCATATGTGATTCCTTGGGACGTAAAACTTGGGCAGGTATATTGCAGAATGAAATTTATACCATTGTTAGTTTGTTAAGGAATTCCATAATATTATATACTCAACTCAAACTTCAATTAAGATATTTATTTATAAGAAATCAATGTACATCGGTAAAGTGGTTGCAAAATGCGATAATTGCGTCGTTGACACTCCATGTGACATGTTTACATGATCTACATGATCCGTAAATTCTACAACGATCGTCGCTCAATGCTGATTACAATGATTCAAAATATAACAATAAGATGTGAAGACTATTTATGAGAATCCGGTGAGTTGACTTTATCCGTCAAATTGCCTTTATATAAGCAATTATAGCAAATCTATCTCAATCATATGACCATACGAATTATAATTAACAGATTATTACTAAGTTCACCAGGTATCACCTCAAAATCTATCACAAAAGATTATTCCGTTTCACATATAACCCCATATTCACCAAGTCAACCAATCGGTTAGACTTGAAATTCACCCAAACGGGCATCCCAAACCGAGCTTGGAACTTTTTTCAAAAACGGTCATGATTTGCGAATTTTTTGTTCGAGGCCTTTATTTAAAGTGCGACGTCTGCAACTTTGAAATCAGAAGTCACACCATGGTTCATACAGCTGAATTTCTTAAACCAACAGGCACTGATATCTCTTCGGTACTCCAAGGAGGGTATAACCATCCTTTATCTAGAGAATGGCAGAATGAGAAACAGTTGACTAAAAATATGTTTATTTTCCCATTATTTGTAAGTGATCAACCCGATGAAATCTTCCCAATACCTTCTTTACCAAATATAAGTAGATATGGTTTGAATACCTTAATTCCATACGTCAAAACTTTAGTAGACAAGGGTTTAAGAGCGGTGATTTTATTTGGTGTACCCTTGAAAGAAAGTGTTAAGGACGCGGTTGGAACAGCTGCCGATGATCCAGAAGGGCCTGTAATTCAAGCCATTATAAAATTAAGAAAGAATTTCCCGGATTTGTATATCATGTGCGATGTATGTTTATGTGAATATACAGATCATGGTCATTGTGGATTATTATTAGAAGATGGTTCTTTAGATAGAGAACCCTCAACTCTCAGAATTGGTCAAGTTGCCGTAAATTATGCAAAAGCAGGTGCAAATTGTGTGGCACCTTCTGATATGATAGATGGAAGAATCAAGGATATTAAGCGTGGTTTAATAGATGCAAATTTGGCTCACAAATGTCTCCTAATGAGTTATGCTGCTAAGTTCAGTGGTGGTTTATATGGTCCATTTAGAGATGCTGCTTGTAGTGCTCCAGGTCAAGGTAATAGAAAAAGTTACCAATTACCTCCTGGCGGGGCTGGGTTAGCTAGAAGAGCTGTTTTAAGAGATATCCAAGAAGGTACCGACGCAATTATTGTAAAACCATCAACCTTCTATTTGGATATTATAAAGCAAACTTCGGAGATTGGGAATGATTTCCCGATTTGTGCATATCATGTAAGTGGAGAATATGCTATGTTGCACGCAGCAGCAGAGAAGGGAGTTGTTGATTTGAAGGAGATTGCTTTTGAGCTGCATCAAGGATTTTTGAGGGCAGGTGCTAGATTGATTATAAGTTATTTCACTCCGGAGTTTTTGGAGTGGTTGTAATGCGAGTTCCCCAGTGAAGTACAGAAGGAATCCCCAATCTAAGCGACGGATTTCGTGTCGAAGGGTTGGGGTGTCAACCGGTGAGGTAATCTGGCAGTTATTCGAATTCGAAAAAGGGTCTCAAGTTGAGCACTTCTCCGCTTCCATACTCCTTCGTAATTGGAATCTAACATCATTCAGTAAAAGTGGGCCTAATGCATTCTACGAAACTGCTACCGTTTCCTGGTGACAGCACTGCCGGTTAAATTCAGTGCGATCACTGGTTTTGGTCCCGCTGCATGTAGATGCAAATGTATTATTAGCCAAACAAACTTCATACAATATAATTGATCTAGAAATAGGACCAGTTAGACTGATTTTCTACCAATGCAGAACTCAGGAGCTTCCCTGGATTGATATCTCCAAATAGGCAATTTGCCTTGTACTTCTCCATCTTAGTTCCAACTCAACTTGGTACCACTAATTTTAATTGTATATACCCTGAAAGTTCTTGCACCGAATTGTTAAGACTTTCGAAGTACCACCAAGTTTATATTATATATTTTAATAAAATTGAATTTCCTTGCGCATTTTGGGTCTACTTATACTTTTGATTAACAATAGCGAGAAGTCCAAATTAGAGTTTCAGCCGAAGTTTGAAATGTATTGGAGTTATTATATAGGTTTTTATATGAGAATTTATAAACGGGTTTTTATATAGTCGCAGCACCCTAATTGATCAAACATTCTTCATTGTTGAAATGAGAATGATGGTGGCAGTTTATTATGCTAATCGTCTGATTCTTATTCACCACTTTTTCTGGTCTCTATGTTATGTCAATATCTATAATCGTCTAAACCAGGGCAATTTATAATGGAGAACACAAATAGGGTGAAACAAAAAACCGTTAACCGATGCAGGGACAAAGACTGGAATGATGGCAAGATGAATGTTGCTCACGAGATTTCTTGCTTGGGTTGTGTAATGTACCCGGTGATTAATCTAGAAACTATACGTCTTGATTGGCGTGGATGTAATGACTCGCAATGAGGATACGTGGAAATTAACCAATGATCGTAAAACTGTGACTATCACAACAGTCAATAAATACTCAACCCAAGTAAGTTCCAAGTATGAAGAAACAAGCTTGCAGTTAAGAGAAATCTGCCAATGCAATAATTGGCCATGATTGAGAAATCAAAACGCAGCTCCAAATTGCATTATAAGCTTTCTGAAGCTTACAATGTTCTTAGCAATAAATATTTCTCCTAAATAGCTTCATTTCAATGCACCTAGATTGGGGATACAGATTGTGGATGCAGATTGGGGATACAGATTGGGGATACAGATTGTGGATGCAGATTGCGGACACAGATTGTGGATACAAGAACGAGAATCCTAGCTTATCATGTTCGATAATTGCACTTTAAAATCTGGACAGTATAATTGTAACTCCTAGGATGTCAGGGATTCTGGATGAAATGAAAATAACAGGGAAAAAGTCGTCATCAACCGATATACTGTCACTTCTTGGGTTCCATCATTTAGAATCAAAATTGCCAGAACCACCTTTCCAATTCTAGGAGTCCCACTAACAAGATTAACTTATCCACAATTTTAACCCCTGAAAGCCATGTACCAGAAAGTCTGCCACGGTGGAACTCAACTTAATATCGGTCCTGTCTTTCTACTCTCAGCCTCTTCTTCCACTAGATCCCCACTAGGAACTTGTGGTAACGGTACAACATTTGGAACATCAGGTAATTTCGTTTCATCTTCCTCCACAACCTTTGGTTGAACTTTCTTGGGTTGTTCTGGCTGTTGTTCTTTCAAAAGTCTATCAAATTCTTCATCAACCTCCTCCTCATCTACTCTTGTCAATGATTCACCCAAAACATCGCTGACTTCATCGACTTTGACCCTCTCTTCATAAAGATCATCCATAAGCTGATCAATCTTTTCGACGTTCATTTGTTGGTTTAATTGTTTAAGTATATCATTACCAACAGAAAGACTTTTGATCAATTCACTTTCTACAAATTTACTTTCAATAGTTCCAATCAAGCCTTCGAGAGTTTCTAATTGATCATAAGTTCTTCTTAAGGTTGTCAGTTGTTGTTTCTTTGCTTTCAAGTAAAATTTGGCCTTATCTAAGTCATTTTTGATGACGGAGGTCTTGGCTAACTCTGTTTGTTGGTTGATTAAATGATCTATGCGCTTTTGATATTGTTTAAGCTTATCACGTTGTTGTTTAAGTTGGAATATCGCCTTATCATGAGGTGTTAATTTGGGGGTGGACGTTTGTTGTCCCATGGTTGGTTAAGTTAGAATGATTTGGGTGGCACGCGAGAAAACTAGATCACGATAAGGTGGGCCACTGAATATAAATCCACAATTTTGACTAACTAAGCTGTGGGTAGTAAAGTATAGATAAGAGATTTATGAGTAGCCTTACAACGTAAGAGGGAGATGAAATGAACGAGGGAAGTTATTTGGTATGCACAGAAGGAATTGGTGAAACCAAATGGTTGACTGATAAATTGATTACAAGTAGAATTCTCACAAACTAGACGTACGGACGAAGTATCGAGTAGTCAAGCGCTGGCGATTCCTCAATATCCAGCCAGTAATTTAATTGGAGGCAATATTGAGGGCGAGTGTCTCGCTCTGTAACCACTTATTCGGGAGTTCTCCCCTGGAGCATGTCCATACTTAAGTTTGAGCAAGTGCATACTTAAGTTCGAGCAAGTCCATACTTCTGTTCAAGGGATTTTCTTATATCGCCCTGGGGCAAACAATAACCAGTTTTACAGAGTTCATGCAAATGCCCTGCAGTAAAAGTAGACTTCCAGCTTTGCAACTCTTGATTTTGTGTTTGATAACAAGGGTTGATTGTATTTGCAGTAGTCGGAGCTAGAATGCGAACGCCAGAGTTGAGGTCAACTGTGGTTGTTGTGCTTGAGGTGTGTGTATGGAGTATAGAAGTTTGCATCTCTAGTTTCAAATCTAAAAGTAATGAATGTAAGCTCCACGAATGATCAATACAAATACTTCATAAATTACATATATTACATGGCATACAAACAGCTACAAACACTATACAAAACTCTTAACCACCTAGTTTATTTGAATTATGGCCACCTTCATACCTTCAAATGTTGCAGACTTCACTTGGACCTCCTCTTTTCCAACCTTTCCGCTCTCATTTTCCTAAATTCCTCATTGGAATCCTTTCGTATTGCCTTCACATCTTCCGTTTCAAATCCTGGAATACGAATTCCCCAGTATCTTTCCAATACCAATTGAATATCACCAACTTCAACCTTTTTTGTAGTTCGGGTCCTGGCTATTCTAGATGCAGATGAAGTGATCATTCTTACAAATTCATCAGCCAAATCTATTATCAATTCCTCGGCATCATAATCAAGGGTTGGCTTGGTATCGTGTTCTGCTGAAGCAATGGTTGAAAGCAATTCTGTCAATCTCTTCTTTGTAAGCACGTTGTTGTTATTATTATTGTTGTCATGAAGGTCAGACATGATTTGTACCTGAAATGTTCCAGCCGCATTGTTGTGGTAGATTATGAGAGAGTAAGGAGAAACGAGTCACAAGGGAGGTAATAGTTTGGGACTATTATAGAAGTACTAGTGATTTATACAGAGTATCGTCACCGTAATGGGATATTAGGATATCAAAGAGAATTATGTTTTTCATGCTATCACTTTGTTTTCTTTAGAGACCGATTAAAGCAACTCCTACAAAATCATAACCAAAACTTTGACTGACTATCGAGTCAAGTGTATAACAATCGTTTCATCAACCTGCGGCTGCAAAATAATCTAGACGAAACGTTAAAGTTGACGAATGAGATATATTAAAGTACTTCTAGTATAATTAAGGAACTTGTTGGTACTTCCACTCCGAAATCTGCTGCCATATATATTCCACTTTGTAGGATTACAGCTTCCAATTATGACACCTACGCACCAATTATTACTTCTCATTATACTTCCTATTATTTGCTACAGCCTCAATAGCCTAAAGGCACATTAAACCCACTGACCTTATTGTTCCACATTCTCGATTTAACCCCAGATAATATCCATTGAAAGGCTTGATTTGGTAAAGGATCCTGATGATGACGTAGTATATGGTCCATTTACTCTAATAGATTTCCCATACAAGTTGTACTTTTATTACAACTAATCGTCCTGCAACACTTACGGTCTGGTTTGTATACTCCCTGATACTACCTCATGCCGTACTACTAATCTGTACAATTACTCTCGCATCCTCAAAGCTTTCGTTTGTACGCACAAATTTGCATTTTTTGTCCCAATTCGGACCAAACATAATTAACACCAATTTGGTTTTGTAAACATATCCATCTCGTCCAAAGACATCTAATTACCGTTAATTGAATTACCGGTTATTTAAAACTTCATTTGTTATTCATAACATTTGGTATTCATATCATTATTGACATTATATTTGTTAATTCATACCATATAACTTGTAATGTCCATTGAACCTCCCAGTCCAATAAATCAAACTCCGATTGGTAAAGAAGAAAATGATGGTATAACAAGAAAAAGGGTGTTTGGATCTCCAACATTACCAACATCACCAACAAAGAGACTCTACTTACATAGTATGAGTCCCAATGTTCAAAACAAGGTTATTTATTTGAATGATAAAAGAGAAGGACCAGTTTACAAAGGTCAATCTAGAGGTACTTCCAAGGACATTTTCAAGAGTGATTTAAGAAGTGGCTCAAATGTATTTAAGAGCGATTTGAGAGTTAACGCTCAAAGAGATGGTAGTGGTATATTGAAGGACAGAGAAAGAGATCAGACAATAAGAGAAAGTTCCAGCGCATTAAGAGACAGAGACTCAAAAGACATTAGAGACAGAGACTCTAGCGCCTTAAGAGACTCCTCCTTTTTAAGACACACAACCAGGGACCCGGAAGATCGATTGTCATCCTTCAGTAGACATCCAACCAGGGACCCGGAAGATCGATTATCATCCTTCAGTAGACATCCAACCAGGGACCCGGAAGATCGATTATCATCCTTCAATAGACCTACGTTGTCAAGAAACATGTCTCAACCAAATAATCCTCGTCTGAAGTCCTCGATCACCCCAAGGAACTTCTCCCCACCAAAATTACTTCGTAGAACAAATTCCCTGATTTCGGAAACCTCCGATCGGTTCATACCTTCACGTCATAATTCAACATCTGGTAAATTACAAACTACAAACACAATCCCACATCCAAATGCATCCCCAGAAACTCACATCAAAGCACAAACATCTAAAATATATCAGCATCATGTTGCAGAAGCGTGTGGGCTTGAGGTTAATTCCAGAGTTTTACTCTATCAACCATTACCTCCAGAACGCAAGAAACCAATTAGTCTTTTCGATAATAAGTCAAGTAGAGCTCGACCATTCATAAGACCCGCTGTTGCATCTGCTCGTGCAAAGAAGATCCCAACTGCTCCAGAAAGAGTGCTAGATGCTCCTGGACTTGTAGATGATTTCTACCTTAATTTATTGGCGTGGAGTCTGAGCAATCTATTGGCAATTGGTTTGGAAGATGCAGTTTATGTGTGGAATGCGTCTACTGGATCTGTTGGATTGTTATGCGAATTACCAAACAAGACCTTGGTGACTTCCTTACGTTGGTCTGAAGATGGATCGTATATTTCGATTGGTAAAGACGATGGATTATTGGAGATTTGGGACATCGAAACAAATACAAAGTTGAGAACTTTGAATTGTGATAACCATCAAACAAGAATTGCATCTCAATCATGGCACCAACATATTTTAACTAGTGGATCTAGAACAGGAAACATTTATCATTCAGATGTGCGAGTTGCATCTCATATCATCAATAAGCTAGAAAATACTCATCTGGCCGAGATTTGCGGTATTGAATATCGTAGTGATGGTCAACAGTTGGTTAGTGGTGGAAATGACAATTTGGTCTGTATTTGGGACGTTAGGCAATGTCATTCAAGTACCACTCAAAATCCAGCTCCATTATTTTCCAAATCAAACCATAAAGCCGCAGTCAAAGCTTTGAGTTGGTGTCCGTCCCAAATGAACTTGTTAGCAACAGGAGGTGGCTCAACCGACAAAACAATCAATTTTTGGAATACAACAACAGGTGCAAGAGTCAACTCAATTGAAACTGGCTCTCAAATAAGTTCCTTGAATTGGGGTTACGCAAATGGAACAGGAATGGAAATAGTTGCAACCCATGGATTTCCAACAAATAATATATCGTTGTTTAATTACCCAACTTTACAAAAGACAGGAGAGATCTCAGGGGCTCATGATTCGAGGATATTGAGTGGGTGTTTAAGCCCAGATAACTTGACATTGGCAACAGTTGCTGGGGACGAGAATTTGAAATTTTGGAGTTTGTTTGATGTGAAGAGGAGAGACGAGGAGGTGAAGGAGGAGAAAGGCATGAAGGGGATGATGCATATTCGATAATCGAAGATGGAGCGTAGCGACACACGGTGTCTCAAGAGATAAACCAGAATGAAATCAGGCTAAAGATTAAAGCTCTCATCAGCAACTTTCTGATACTATCCCCAAACCAGGCAAATCTAATACGCCACTCCTGTTAGTGGTATTTAGTTCACATCTCATATGATGAATTCAATCAGGTACGTCGCTCATACCATTTCAGCGCGGCCATGCAGTTTCCATCGCTGGTTTGCTCATAATTTATTGTCAATGTCAACTACATCGTCACTCTTGGTATTATTACCGTATTTCCAATTGACCTCAAAATAAGTATAAGAACTTCAAAATTACAGACTTTTTCTGGATATATAGACTAATCAATAACATTAACGCATTAAATTTTGTAGGTGGGCCTTGATGAGAGTTTGTTTATTGACGGGTAAAACCTTACTTGGTTTTAATCAATGGGGGTACTAAGGAAATCACCGCTTACTGTGGAGTATACGGCGCAATACGTTAAGGCCACTTGCTACTCTCATGTACAACCAAGCTCAATTGCAGATCTCAAACAATACTTCATAAAAGCTTGTAAACACTAGATCTACATTGGTTTCACTTCCGCACTAACTTGGAATGTGATTTGCATACAAAAAACTAACCCTTACATGGTGTCAAGGCTTACAATAACAGAGGAAACATCACGAAACTAAGATATCTCAACTTGGCTGCAACTCAGTTAAACTGGATTCAGATTATGTCTCGCGATGCCAGCAACATGGTGTTATGATATTTGTTCCTGATGCTGCATCTCTGCCTTTTCAAAATAACGCAGCCCTTAGCATGACCATCCACTCTTACTTTTCTCTCCAAGTCCGCCAGCGAGACACCACTCAGGATTCGGTCAATCTTGAGTTCATCCGTTTTGCGCTTGCACTTGCGCTTCTCATTGATTTGCGTTCTACGCCTCACAAATTGCGTTGTTGTTCTATTGAGCTCACAACATCTTGGCTGAATCATTACCATGCGCGGCCAAATGGAGAGTTCCCTCGGATCTGCTTCAGACGACCAAAAGCGAAATTTTGCCATTTCTCCATACGACGTGAATGAATTTTATGTACTTCGAGAAATAATACGGAAATGATATCAAGATGTTCATGAGGATCCTACGAGAATAATTAGTTAGAGCTTCCATATTATAAAATTGCTCAAAAACCAATC
This sequence comes from Kodamaea derodonti, assembly GCA_030570035.1. Taxonomy (NCBI): domain Eukaryota; kingdom Fungi; phylum Ascomycota; class Pichiomycetes; order Serinales; family Debaryomycetaceae; genus Kodamaea; species Kodamaea derodonti. The sequence goes on from JAJLUU010000015.1 coordinate 300,077, forward strand.
AAGCCCCTTTCAAAACTTTTTCATCAAGCGCATTGGCAAATATCAGGGGTTGGAGGATTTCAAATCCGCTCGGAGGTTCTGCAAGTTGTTTATAATTGATTTTTGGCATATTAATGTCATTTTCGATGGGATTACAGAAGATTGAAGTGCTTGAAGGGCCCTTCCTCGATCAAGGTGTTATAAACTATTTATTGGCTGCTAAAGTGGGGAAAATCATAACTCCGTTTTCTGGTTGCGATCATTAGTCGAGATGCGACTTAAGGAAGAGTAACGATGATGGATGGACAAGGAAGGTCATAGTTGAAGTAATGCTATACTGTGGGGAGATCTACAATGTTAAGAAACTCTGCAATGTGGAGATGTGCGGCAATGTTGAAGAACACTGCAGAGATGGTTATTATGCAGACATTAAGTGTTTTCAGGCGGGTAGTGCATGACTGCTGCATGGTTGCAAAAGACAACGTTTGGGTAGTTGAGAGACATTTGAGTAAGAGCATAGAGTGTAGAGTGTCCAATAAATATCTATAAACATTCTTTCTATCTACGAAAACCATCACTCCTCGATTCCTACGATGTTAATCATAACGGTATTTATTAAGCTGGGTACAATTTCAAAAACATATTTACGGTGTTGTATTCACCTTGACAATCAAGCTTCAGAGTCAATTGGTTGTTCATCGGTGCGCTCCACATGCTCAACCTCTGCCTTTACCAGCTCGACATCCTTTGCCTTTCCAAATCTCGCAACCTCACTATTATCTGGGCACAAATGTACGCCCTTTCTACCTATTTGCATAAATTTGACGTGGAAAACTTCCTCCATAGAATCCAAGCTTCTGCCTGTAGTTTCAGGTGCAAAGATATAGACCCAGGCAAAATCGATTGCCAATACTCCAAAGAAGAAATAGAAGATCCCGAATTGATTGAGTGGATTTTGCATTTTTTGAATAATTCTAGAACAGCTATATTCTTCAAGGAACATTAACGCACCAACCAATGACAGTGCAAATGCACGCATATGATAGGGGAAAATTTCAGTGGTGTATAAGAATTGAACAGCATTAGTACCAATTGACCAGCCCACATTTACAAAGAAGACACCAGCAACAGCCAATCTTCCGGCTCTAACTTCAGATGATGTCAATTTCGAGGCAGCAAGAGCTGCAGCTGAAGTTGCAACAGGAGGAAATGCGGCTCTGCGAACAACGTGCAAAAAGATTGCAACAATCAAGTTCCCAACCCCTTGGATTGAAAAACCTACTAATAAGGATTTTCTTCTGCCTAGAACATCAACAAGATAAATTGCCAACAACGCCAGTAACCAATACGCAAGACCAAGATACATCATCATTCTTAGTTGATGCACAGCCAGAATCCCAATGTTAGCAAAAATAGCAGGGGTATATAATTGGGTAGCTCTTGGCCCAGAACTCTGACCAAATCCAACAATTGCAACAGCTACAAACCAAAATCTATAAGCTATAGAAAGATTGGTTCCCAATTCTTTGAATTTTCTTCCAATGGTATAATTGGTTGTGCTTTCAGCAAGAAGTGAATCTTGGATATCCGAGATCTCGCTAACTATATAAGGATGGTTTTCAGGTAATTTTCTCAACTCGATCAAGTTTTTGGTAGCTTTAACTGAGTCACCTTTCATGAACAAGTACCTTGGAGATTCAAAACATAAAAATGAGCCAATGAACGCAATTCCTGGGAAGATAATTTTAATTGCAGTAGGAACTAACCATGTATTCTTGGAAAGTAGTTTAAGGTGTTTTGCAGTGCCGTAATTTGCAGCATACGAAATGAAATACCCAAAGTACCCTGAGGCTGCAAAAAATCCTACAAATGCACCACGATGTGCAGGAGGGGAAATTTCACTAATGAACACAGGGCCTATTGTAGTTGTGAAACCAATAGCTAAACCTTCAATCAAACGACCAGCGTATAATTGACCAATCTTTGTGGACGTGATCTGAATTATCACACCAACAATCCAAATGATACTGATGACTTGTAACGTTCTAATACGTCCAAATTTGTCAGTGGTGAAGGCTGCAATGAACCCACCAAGAATCGAACCAAATTGAACACATGGGGCTAAATTAGAAACAATGTACAAAATCTGTGGCCTTGTCTTCTTAGCAAGGAATTTAGCTAAGAACGATGTTTGAGCAATGGATCCATAAATGTTGGCTTCATCATAAATTCTACCAACCCCAATAATACTAAATATAAAGATCAAATAAAATAGTTTCCAATTATAAATCTCCTTTGGGGTTGTTTTATCTTTATTTCTCCATCTCAGGGTTGTTGGAGTCACTTCAGGCGAAGATTGAGTTGATGTGTTATATAATTTTTTCTCAGATGTCATAATGTATTGGGATTGAATTGGGGTTTGGGCGAATTATTTATATAGACACAGCCTTGTATGGGGATGACTAAACCCCTCAATAGATAAGATGATTGCATCTGACAAGGCTGATGCTCTAAAACAAATTAATGCATGCTGGGTGCAAATTTCTGACAGAAACAAGAAATGAGGGGAGGTAACGAAAACAAGGTTGAAACGGTCGAGAATTCATACAATGAAGTTTTTGAGGGGCGGACGTAACCCAATCAACAATTCAGGCGAAGGGAATTGAATTTTGCAAGATTTGGTTATCCCTTCCAAAATTCCCTCCTTCCAATTTGAGCAAAATTCCTCTTCATTGTTCCCAACAAAATAAGAAGTATAGTTTGTATTTCATATTATTGTCAATGACCTTTGTTCTGGGATAATGGAAAAATATGTGCTAGCCTAATCGGTAGGCTTTTGTGGGGTATATCTGAATAACGATTTGGTAGCCGTGTTATTGAGTTTTACGACTAGGCTGCAAATCGGCAAAAGTATGCATATATTGTCTTCACAAAAACAACAACAAAAGCTGTGTATACTGCAGTCTTGAATGTTTGACAAGGATATTTCATGTGCGGTAGATTTGTGAACGCAATATTTGATAAGATCAACATCATTAATAATAGATCACATTCATGTTATCCACAGCATTTTGCAGCAGAGCGGGTTTATGCGGTATCCCATCAGAAAGACTAAATAGGTTTTGTGGAGAACGTGAAATAAAGTTAATCTAGAAAGCTTATTTCTTAAGTTATGCGGGGTCAGTATCAGGGCAGATGATAGGTAGGTTACGCACACCAAAGAGGAACAAGTGTTTTCATGAAGTGACAAGGACTTGTTTAAAGTTTAAGCTTGTCAAAGTCATTGACATTGACAATTTTCACACTTTGCAACCATTTTTAATAGCTACGACAATGCGTAATCTCCTGAATTTGATTTAAACTTTTGACATGAACTCTGGATTCCAAGCTACAGCGGGGTTTACGTTGGTTGGTAAGGGTTACTAAGGATAATCGCTACCAAAGATGAAGCAATTTTATTTTTCAAAAGACCCTTTTTAAATGGTCAATTCTTATCTTATCCACTTTATCATCTCCTTCTCAAAGCTAGCATAACCGTCTCTCTCTTGACTTAGCCCCTCATCAAACTTAACAAATTTCTATTTACTCATCTTTAGTAATTCAAAAACCCGTTGATCAAGGTCATCAAGAACGGAAAACGGATAGCATCGATAAACGATGGATCCATACGTGCGGGGACTGAATCTAACGAGACTCAGCGAAACTGTTTCACCAGGCTCTCATGGGGTGCAACATTCCTTCTACCCTTAATTCTTAAATTTACACCAATTGGGTGGTTAATCCATAAACCCAATACCAATTTGATCATTAATCCACCTTACTTCAAATTGGTATCATGGTCGATTCGGTTGTAATCACAAATCGGGTTTTTTTTGACATGACAGCTATCTGCTTTTTATGCTTAGTGGTACATGACTAATCCACATAAGCGAATTTGAAAAAGAGACTGTTCCTCACTACGCCTGGTAAAGTGTTGGAGTTGGAAATGAATGAAAATTTCCCATATTTGGGAACTTATATAGATTGGATTGGATCATTGGTTTCACTGACTATAATTTGTTAGGGGCTTGTTTGTGATTATTTGGTCTGGTTGGGAGTGGAGGGAGTTATTAGGTGAATATGAGTGAATTTGGTGGTCTCGAATAAGATCCCCCCGAGGAGTATTATCGATATAAGATCCTGCAAGGCACTTCTGACTATAGCTTTGCCACGCACTCCAGCAAATTTCATGGCGAAGCATTTTTGAATGATTTTCGTATTAACTTCGAACTTCTACATATGCATCATCTTAACAAGTAATAGCCCAGTTGTCGTCCTCTATTGCGAATCAACTCATCCAACGTTCTCCCGATCCTACAAGAACAAATTCATAAAATATCTATATTTGGGTGCAAATACATACAAACTAATTTATAATAAATATAAGATTAGAAATCAACCTCCAAATAAATATCAGTCACTAAGTTCGTTGGCGTGAATGCATTCTGAAAACTTGTGTATTATGTGCAAGAAACCACCAACTACTCTCAATATCATGCCAACACTCTCAATATCATCATACACACTAATTAATACTGCACTGCGTGCTTACAAACCAATGTGATCAGGAAATAGGTGACACACCAATCAATAATGCTTTCACCAAATGAGTTCATCTTCAGACAATCTCTTGATGCTCACCAGTTGGTTTATCCATTTCAACAATTCCACGATTAGAAACCCTTGAAGTTCCCTTTCCAAATCTGGCAACTTCACTATTGTCAGGACATAACGTTACTCCTCTTCTTCCAATTTGAGTGAATGGAACGTTGAAGACTTCTTCCATGGAGTCGATGGAACGTCCGGTGGTATCTGGAAGCAAGAAATAAGTCCAGAATACTCCAAGAACACATGTTGCGAAAAAGAAGTAAAAGATACCGAAGTGTTGTAATGGACCTTGCATCTTTTCCACCACTCTAAGATCCCCGTATTCGGAAAGGAAATTTAATGCCATTGCTAATGAATGAGCAAATGTACGAATATTGTATGGGAAGATTTCGGACGGATAAACAAATTGAACGGCATTGGTACCAATATTCCAACCAATACTTGAGAAAAATAAGCCTGCGGTTGCAACTCTACCACCAGCGAGTTGAGCGCTGGTCAATTTCAGGCCTGGGATCTTAGCCAATGGAACCTTGTGTAAAAATATACCGAATGCTAAAAGAGCGAACCCTTGAGTTGTGTAACCGATAAACAAGGATTTTCTTCTTCCAATGAAATCAATAAGGAATATGGTTGCCAAAAGTGCAGTGATAAATTTAACAAGTCCAAAATACATCATCAATCTTAATTGGTACGCACCTTTAATACCCAGGTTGAACCAAAGTTGTTGAGTATAAAGTAATGGAGATTGTGGACCACTGGATTGACCTAAAGTTTGAATGGTAGCAGAAACAATCCAAAATCTGAAGTTAAGGGATTTGTTAGCAAAAAGTGCCTTGAATTTACCTAAGATGGTATATTTCGTTGTACTTTCTTTGAGAAGTGAATCTTGAATATCTGAAATCTCGCTAACAATATAAGGATGGGTTTCTGGTAAATTTCTTAACCTGCACAAGTTGGCAGTAGCTTTAATTGAATCACCTTTAACAAATAGAGCTCTTGGAGACTCAAAACACAAAAATGATCCGAGGAATGTGATTGCAGGGAAAATCAATTTAAGACCTGTTGGAATCAACCAAGTTTGATTGGAAAGTGGACTTAAATGTCTAGCGGTAGCATAATTTGCAGCATATGAAATAAAGTATCCAAAATATCCACTGGTTGCAAAAAAGCCAACTAACATCCCACGAATTGCAGGTGGGGCAATTTCAGCAAGATAAAGAGGACCAACGGCTGTGGAAAATCCAACTGCTAAACCTTCAATTACACGTCCAGCGTATAATTGTCCAATAGTAGCAGATGTGAGTTGAAGGATAACTCCAATAACATATACAACACAAGTACCTTGTAAACTTCTTAATCTTCCAAGCTTATCAAGAACAAAAGCAGCTAAGATAGCACCTCCCATAGAACCAAATTGAACACATGGGACAAGATTTGATTCAATGTACGCGATTTCAAGCTTTGTCTTACCTGCAAAGAATTTCTTGACAAAAGACATTTGAGCAACGGATCCGTAAATATTGGCTTCATCATACATTCTACCCACTCCAAGAAGACTGAAAACGAATACTAGATAAATCAAGGTCCAATTGTAAATTTCCTTGGGAGTTTTTTTGTCTTTTCCAACAAAGACGCCTTGTCCCAGGTTGGAAGTTGAAGAATGAGTTGATGAACTATAAAGTTTTTTTTCACTTGTCATGATTGATACTACTGAAGAAAGGAATATCTTTCAAGTTAAATAGTGTTTGAAAGGAGGGGGTAATTCAAGAGGAGTTCTGGTAAGTCATTACCCCATTATGGCCCCCTCAAACGTTTCTGTCCAAGTATATGTTAGTCCCCTCAAACATTTTCCAACTACTCTTCTAGTCAGCCCCCTCAGAATTGCATAAGTGACTTGGCAGGACATTAGTTTGAAATACGATTATTTTACCCCACCGTCTAGAATGCAAGACTAAACACTATAGCCAGTACACATAAATGAGAATTCCTATAGACTTTGGGTGCAAACCCAAAAGTCTCAGAAAAGAAATTTGGATGCACTTAGTATTAGACTTGACATGATCTCTGAGTCCTTGATTATGTTACCGAAGATTCCGAAGATGTACTTTGCAAAGTGGTATTGTTTCAACCAGTGATGATACAGCCCTAAGGATTTGAAAATATGGTACAATTTCTACAAAATAACGATATCTAGTATCAACACAATGTGGGGGTTATCATTGTGACCGGCCCAATATCGGTTCTTAAGATTAAACGTAAGATCCCAAGAATATTTTGTGGGGTAAGATAGCAATCCTTATTCAATTTGGAACCGAATGGTTTAAGCCGTACTGTTTATTTCATGTGTGGGCGGCAGCGGATGGGGATCTGACAAAGAGGAGAAAATTGAAAGTTAGATTTCCGCAAGGAAAAGTGTTTGCCATTTGGTCCGCAATAGCACCTTTAACAGCGTATAATAACATACGAGAAACGGGTCTATGCTTTGTTTTGTAAGTGTACGCATGAATGGATGATCTGATGATCGTCGTGTTATCTAGGTGAAGCTGGTAAGTTTACATTTATGATAAATACACGCCAAGGACGATGACTTGGTACGCCCGAGTGTACAGACATGACCATCCAAATGTAGATAAGACGATGAACGAATACTTCTGTAAAAGACGATGAACACTAACGAATACCTCTGTAGAAGACGATGAACACTAACGAATGACCAGTCAATGTTACGGTATAGATTTGTTTACGTGTAATTTACACATTTCCAAGAACCCAACTCACAACCCCTTCTATTTTGTTGCAACCACTCTGGAATTCAACTCGATTCAGTAATTACATTCCATGACTCACATTTCCGAATTTCAAGTTGGAACTCATCTTGCAACTATCTTCGCTGATTTCAGCCTTACATGGGGTGCAGAAAGATCAGAAGATTTATTTTGACATATTTCCTGGGGTTGATATGGTGGACGGAATGAAATGTCCTGAGTATCATGATTGTTTGTGGCGTATCATACGTATATACTGACCAAGTCTTTTATTATTTCACTAGCCAAGTGATCGTCCAAGTTTAATTCTACCAAAATAGGTATTATTAGCTACACCAGAAAATGAAAAGCATTGAAGCAGTGGTAGATAGTGTACACGTGATGATCGGCTTGAGTTTGGCTGTTAGTCAATCGAATTTCTTCCAATAACTCCGCCATTTTGAATAACCAAGGTTTACCCAGCCTCCTGCCCGCCATCGATTTTCTTGACTCTCCTTATTCTACTTCGCCACACTTCCAACGTGAGTGTGATCATTGCGATAGCCTCCATACCTGGAAGACGAGATAAAAATCATCAACTAACCATACATCCAAATCCTCCACATCGTTATCAGATTTCGCAGCGAAGTAACAAAAATTACAATGAAATCACCTACTAACACACTCATCCTAACCAATGTTCCTGAAGATATATTAAACAACCCACAGCCATTACTAGAATTCCTATCACAAGCTGGTAATTATATTGTAGAGTTAGTTTCATTGACTAAATTCCAAAGAATATTGATCATTTGTGAGAGCATTGAAGAAGCTACAGAAATACGGAATAAGATCACTGATTCAATCTGGAATAACCTCAAAATATCATTCAGCTTAAAGAATAATGAATTTGGAAAGGATACAAGAGATTTTTTGAATGATGATAAAGAATACTTAGAACTACCTCTGGAAAGTGGTAGTCGAAGATTTTTGATTTCTCCTCCAGAATCTCCAGCTCCGGGTTGGGATCAATGGAATAAAGTCGAAGAAGGTCCGAATAAAGTCTCGGTGTATTCTCCAGAAGAATTGTCACATTTGTTATGGGAAAGGTTGGGTGGTTTTGACAGTACGACAGTGAAAAAGTACACTAACGAAGCAGAGGTGGATATTTATAGGAAAAAGGAGATTTTGTTTCAAGACATAGATAATGGCGTACCCGCTATAATGCTTGACAGTGTTGGAGGTGGTGGCCATGGGGCTAAGTTTGGAAAGACTATGATGCCGCCATCCTGAAGCACGAGATGTGACAGCAATCACCTAAAGTGACATGAAATGTGAGAGCAATCACCTAAAGTGCCACCAAATTCGCTTACGAGAGTTCAAGACTTTAAAGACTGAAAAAGACCCAATTTATTGCTCTTGTTTCCAATATATTACAGCTGGATTAAATGGTCCTTAATCTTGCGCCATTGAAAGATAACGCGGCAAGAGGAAATACAAAATGGTCCTAAATCATCGCGTATTCTTGGATTGGCCCAGTACGTTTGTGAATCTCACAATCACAGGAGATGTACACGATATCTCTGGATGTGTCTTAAGGTTCATAACTATGAGAGTGTCTTGTATTGCTTGGCCCTTCCTTGAATATTTTACAACGAGTAGGCTGAGTCAAATATAATCAACTTTACCCTCAAGGGTATAGCAAACACCTTGACCTGAATTCTCAAGAGCTCCGTGTTCGGGGCAGTGCAAAGGCTATGCTGTATCAGGGTATTCTTCGAATTTTAACTACAGTGTGAGATGCATGATTTTCCAAAAGCTTCCCAAACAAGTAATCTATCTTGAATTTGTTTTGGACATGTTGGTACTACAGAAATTATCCAATTTTGGGCTCTCATGGGGGGTTGAAACACTAAACTTGGCGCATATACTCAGGAGATCGTAGATTACCCAACATATCAATGAGCTACTTAGCAAGCTGCTTATCAAAGCTATACTCGCCGGAGTTACGTCTGTATCTGTCTCAATTCTTATAGTCAACTGCATATTTGATATATCTATATGTGGAATTTCTTGAATTACAATGTAGATCGGAAGGCATAACCAAACTTTACCTTTGATGCATGAAGTCCGGTCATAAGGCTGTCGGTAGAATGGAAAATTTATAGCCATTTTACAATTACTGATTGACGTTGGGGGGTACTAATAATCCCTAATTTGAGTTTCGGGGTGCTGCGATTGAAATTACTTTGACTTTATCAAGATTGCATAAGGTGGGGAAGCTTTGGGTTTTGTATTCCGCTTGCTGAGATTGGGGTGAAGTATTGCAAATGAGTTGGATGAGTGTTTCACCTCTGTCCCAACCTGCCCCACATTTGAAGAGATCAATTTGGATCCGGCTATCCATGTTTCGTATGGATTTAACGGTCAATGAGTGGGAGAAGACTATTGGTTTGTGTTGGATGATTAAAATGGCAATTTCTGATTCTTTTCCTGCGACAGTTTCACAGCTTTGATGGTTGAACTACGCAAGGAGTAGTTGCTAGAGGCAGAATGTTGTACAATAAATCTAATTCGTGTAATTAATCACAATGTGTTTGCTATCTGGAACTCTTGTGGTTAATACTATTTTCATAATAACCACACTTGGTATGTGTTGCAATTTGTCATCAAGACGAGTTTTCGTTGCTGGTTCTGATTCGAGAAACCTCATCTGACACAGGAAGTGAAGGGGTGCATATATAAGCACTCGTAGAGGGAGGATACTTGGAGGGAAATGTATGGAAGTATATATAAAAACTTACCATACAAACCATTAATAACTGTATTGCACAAATCTCTGAAACATTCTCGTCGCTGATTACGTTTGTAGCTACCACCACTTATCTATATACATATTGACTGATATAATGCACCAATTCTTATGTGCAGGCCGTTTCTCAGTCTTATACAATTTTCATGAGATGAGCATAATTTTTCACTACACAACATGGCTAAAGCAAAGAACACAAGCAGTGTTTCTCCAAAGGCACCAGCCACCAGATCCAAGAGATCAACTACAGAAGCCAAATCAGTTAGCGAATCTCCAGTTTCAAAGAAAACCAAGAAGTCACCAAAGAAGGCTGAAAAGATTGTCGATGAGGTAGAAGCAGAAGTCTCTAAGGAAGCTGGAGAATCTTCAATTAAACCTGTCGTTATTGATGCCAAATTAACTACAAAGGCTATCACCGAATTAACATCTTTCTTAACCAGGCAAGCCAAAGAAAACTTAGATGATGATGCCAAAAAGTCTCTTTTTGATGATGAAGATGATGATAAATCCAAGCTTTTATATGTCCAAATTAACACCAAGAAGTTTGTATCACCACGTACTCAACTTAAGCCTAAAGTGATAAAATTAACAAATGCTATCTACGATAGAGAATCAACTAGAACATGTTTAATAATTCGTGATCTGTTAGCAAGTAGTCCTGCTCAAATTGAATTACTTGAAAAGGAACATTTACCAACCGTTTCTCAAATCTTGCCAGTTGAAGCATTAAAGAGTGTCTACAAGACATTTGAAAAACGTCGTGAATTACAAGCAGAATATGATTTATTTTTAGTAGATGATGCTGTATTCAATTTAATGCCCACCTTATTAGGAAAAACCTTCTATGGTAACCATGAATTAAAATTACCAATTCCAGTTAGAGTTGTTTCCACATCCACCAAAACTGAAATTTCCGTAAAATCTTTAAATAACAGTTTGGAAAGAGCTTTAAATGGAACTGCTTATTTACCACCAATTGGTACTGAAATAAATATCAAGATTGGTTCTATAAATTCTGCTTTCACCAAGGAACAATTGGTCGCTAATGTTAACGATATCATCAGTTCTTTCAACAAAGATGATTTAGTCAATATACTGTTAAAGACAACCAATTCCCCAGCATTACCTTTATATTATACCGATAAATTGTATGATTCCAGTGACGTCCTCAAAGAAGGTGAAGTTCCAGCTGTTGAAGAAGAAAAGATTAGTGCATTCGAACAAGGTTTACTTGAATTGGCAACTGTTGAAGATGTTAAAAAGGTTTTGGGAGAAAAGAAAGTTAAGAAAGTTAAAGCTTTCAAGGTTGTTAAAGCTTGATCGACCTGAGTTGTATCATTAGCCATATTATATGGAATAGACATATTACTGAAAAATGTAGGAGTGTAGACTAGGCAACTTAAGAACATGACAGTGACGACCTCATGACAAAAATCAACTTCCATGAGTTGAAAAAATGATTGGCCTAGACAATTCTGAGCCAGCAAGTGTTGGAGAAACTGCAATGTGCCTCTTAATTTTTGCATGAATGGTCGCTTCATATTTGTTGAAATGATGATCTGGGAACCGCGACATCTACCATACTTGACGAAACAGATCTCAGAATTTCAATACTAGCTATAACTCGTATTTCTATATGAAACAGCTCATCTACTTCGACTGCAACTGAGTGCAACCACTCTTCTATGTGCAGGCCCAACTAATTTGCAAACTGTCTACCTATCGACGCTTGAAGTTATCAAGCTAAATCAGTGGATGAGTCTATTAAGAGGCAGTTCTTAGATGGGGAATTGTATTTATTTCACGTGATTCGGAGTTCCTCCCGTATATCTTAACTGACTCTTATATGATAACCACAATGGGAACTATTTCTCGCTTTCTTCCCCTTTTCTGACGATGTAGATGCCCTTCATTTTATGTTCCTTCGATTTTTAAGCACTTTGTTTTTGAGCTCTTTCGCGTCTGGGGAACTAAATCAAGTCTACATTCACACATGTGGATAATCTCCCATAAAACAGACAATGGAGGTAAGTACACGAAGACCTTCCCCATGCTGGATCATACTAACGTCCAGACTTCAAAACATTTCTAAAGAAGAATTCAAGATATATCATTGGAAGAGATTCAGATGCCAATTTCATAGTGAATAGTACCCTTGTTTCACGACACCAATTGGAAATTAACGTTGGAGAAGGAGATAGAACTTCCCTACAAATTGTTGTTTTGAGCCGAGCAAGAACCATGATAAATGACAAGGTTTTCAAGTTGAGCAAAACAAATGTAGTTCCCATAAAATTGGATTATAGTGGGGAAAATGATGTTCAAATCAAATTTAGAACAGGTGACGGAGGTGACGAACTACATACGAGGATTCAATGGATTGATTTGAATATCTTTACTGGAAGTAGTTTAAAATTGTTGGATGGTTTTGGTCTTGATTTCAAAGTGACTGGTATAAAGGAAAGTACACATTATCATGGATCTAGAAAAGGTGACGATTTTAAACTTGCCCTAATTCATGGTTTGACGATATTGGAAGAGGAATGGATGGAAGGGATCAAATCAGGAAGGTCCGATACTGATTGGTTGGTAAATAATAAAGGATACTTTCGGGTAAATAAGGAGAGGAAGTCGTTTTTGAATGAGTATACTTTTATTTGCTTTGGAGACTTTGGTTGGGTTGAGTCATTAGGGAATGTTATTCAGGGAATCTCTGATAATGGGACTGTAAATTTCAAGGGTTTAGACTTGGCCAAGTTGGACGATAAGATAGTGGTAGTTGTCAATGATGATTATTCTGATAAAATAGTTCCCGTTATGACAGAGAGTGAATTATTTGACTGTGTGAAGAGTTTCAGCAAGGAAAAGTTGGTTTCGGTGAATTCGTCACAATTAAAGAGCACTCCACGAAAAAGAGTACATGAAGAAGAAGTGGTTCCAAAATCATCGTCCAGGAAAAGAAAGAAGTATGAGCGGGTAGATGCGATGCACTTTTTTGATATCAAGGAAGAACCGATCCTGCAATCATTGCCGCTGGAATCACTGACTACTCCAGTTTACTCAAAGCCAGTGCTCGCAAATTCAACGTATTCAGGCTCAGTGACGTCTCTTCCAGAAAATCCTGTTGAGCCCCTACGAACCCCCGTTTCTGACCCTTCTTCCACTTTGAGAAGAGCTCTGCATGAGTTAGATCAACCTGCCAATTTAAAACGAAAAGCTCTGCATGATTCAGATCAATTGTCAAAAATTCAAAAGCTCAACTCAGACACATCATCAACAACAGCCTCACCAATAATAGCACCTCCCGCTCCAATCAAAGCAAAAGTCTCCCTTGTCGACGCTATCATGCAAACAAAAGAAAATGCTACAAAATCAACCAACGAAGAGTTGGGATTGAACGAAGAGATTCCTCAAGACATCACCAACAACTTAAAAGATTTGGCAATTATAGAAGAAGTAGAAATTACTTTAAGAATACCGAAAGAAGCAAGCACTTCCTCAGTCGTTTCGAAATATTCAACAAGGAAGAACTTCAAGAATTTCAGGAAGAATAACGTTAATGAAAAGAAAAAGTATCTCGAATTGACAACTGTCGTTGACCAAGAAATTTCCTATTCGGCTGAGATCGATAGGAGTCTTGGGATTGAGCAAAGATTGGAAAAGGATTTCAATGGGTTGATGGATAGCGTTGGTGTTGAGAGGTTATTTGTTGATGAAGATAGTGAGCCTGAATGGAACTCTAGGGTGGTCCATGGGGTTGATGAAGATGACGATGATGATGACGATCAGCCCAAGTTTGGATTCAGTAGGAGGTGACAGAGAATTGAACGTACAGCTTGGCTACAATGTGAAAGGTCATAAATTTCGTTAAAATGCTATATAGGGTATACACGGTAGTTAGTGAATGTATGTCGTTTGCGTCGTATAGTTGGTTATTTTGGGATGTTTATCAGGCATCATCTAGGGTGGCAGCACAACATATGAAGAATAACTTGCAAGGAATTGTGTTTTTGAGATTTCATAAGGCCCCAATAGTCATCAAGGATTGAAGTGAATGCGTGATTTAATGTAATGGGCCAATGTAATGAAGTACCCCCATTTATTTTGTAGTTCGTTGGAGTAATTTTGAATAAGAATCGGATTGCCAAATTGCAGCTGCACCAGTTTTTTCACCTGATCACCCCCACTTGATTCTGACAGAACAAGTCCCCAATTGCCTAAAATAAGTATTATGAATGGCAAAATAGTTTCTTGTATACTTTTCTAAGAACCCAACACTTTGGAAATCCTTTACAATACAATGTTCATTATTGCCATAGATGCAATCAACAACCTCGTCTAGTTCAGGTCTTACATCCATTGACGTACTGTTCAAATAAATCAAATTATCAAATTGAACGTACGGTTCCAAGAAGTTTTTCTTATTCTGCGGGATAACTGTAACTATATCTGATTTGTGGACCACTCTTAAGTATTTCCTTTCGAAGAAATTATGTGTTGGAGGGGATCTACTACCCATGACATTATCGGTCCAAGCTACAAATTCTTTGTTTCCTATCAAAGGTTGGCCCATCGTAACTATAGTTAGTTTATCATAACCTAAATCAAGATAATGTAGGCCCAACAATAAAGAAACAGCGCCACCTAATGAATGACCGACCATGACAAGCTCATAATCTTCTCCTTTCATCTTCGATAATTCCAATTCTTTATCCAAATACTCATGAACATTGACTAGAGTGTTTAAGTAATAATCATAAAATCCCTCATGGACCTTACAATCTATGCATTCAGGTAGGTTGTACTTGATATTTGAATAATCAACTAAATCTGTTTTAAGATCAGTCATGGAATCAAATATAGAATTCGTACCTCTTAGTGAGACTATGATTGTTTTTTTGATTGTAGATTGACTTTCATAGGTGTAGTTGAAGATATTTGTATAAGTCGTTGCAATGAATCCAGTAACAGAATTGTCAGCGCTCCATTGATATACAAGGTTGAAATCCGCAAACCTCTCTTCACAATCTAGATTGCATTTAAAGGGTTTCGAAAGCCCCCCTAGGGTATCGACACAATAGGAAATATCCATTAGGTGAGCGTAAGTGAACAAGTTCTTGTACAATTGATATTCTATCGGTTTGGGTATCGGTGATATGAAAGGTGGTTCTGGAAGTCCAGGTGGTATGTCTGGAACATCTGGTGGTGACCCAGGTGGTGAAACAGGCGGCCGGGCTGGTTCATGTATGGGGTTACCTGGCGAGCCATATATTAGTGGCAAATCTAGTGGCTCCTGTTGAATAACTAGGGAACTGATAACTACTGCTTGTATTAATAGTGAGATGAGCATCATCTATTTCTACCAATTGCGGAGAAATTCACTAATATGACGAAATAGATTAAGAGTGCGACAAAGTGGAGTGACTCCTTCAGAGGCTATTGGCGAACTTTTATAGATTGAACGTTAAATAGTTGACTTGCTATGACTTTGATGGATCCAAAATGACCTTGGATGTCTTTGAGAGATACCCTTATACCTATTTTTTTTTTGAGGAGTTCACAAACATCACTATAAACTGAGACTCCTGGTCGAGCAAGCCGTCCTCAAACTGAGACAGCTCCCGTCGGACTCTTCCTACTAATCTTCTAAAACCCAGTCAACCCTTTCAAAAAACTTCACAACAAAAATTGCACAAAATACCCCACAAAAAACTGTCAAAATAGCTGCAAAATTGAAAAAAAGTTTCATTATTTTCCAGGTTCGTAAATAACAGAACGCCATTATTAAAACACCAACAACGAGAAATCTCACCAGATGACCTAACCAAAGAAAAGGTAAGAATATGGCTCTAAACCCTGAAAAAAGATTACAGGTTAGCATCTCTTTAATGTACACCACACCTCCATTAATTGTTTCTGTGAAATTTCCAACGTTATACATGAAAACAGTCAATTTCTGATCAAAGAAGTCTATTTTATTTATAGATTCATTTAACTTTGTATCCACTATTCCTATTGAGTGGTTAACAAACCTAGCAAATTGGTGTGAATATTGTATGAAAATATTGTCTAGATAGGTTTCCAAATCTTGAGAATGTCCCGCGAGAATAGAACTTAGTTCCGAGGACATGGCTTGCTGTTGACGTAGGATTTGGTTTGAATTTTCGCCTAGTTTATGTGAAATTCCATTAAGGTCGTCGTTGATGAGTTTGTGAAGTTGAATGGAATTTTGAATATTTTCCTGGGTAATTTCATTAATAAAGCTAGACCGGGAGAGCACCTCCTTCAAGGAAATATCCACTTCCTTCGAAATACCTTGAATATTTTGAATCACTCCACTCAGAGCCTCTTCAATTTTACCTACCTCTCTTAAAATGTTTTCTAATTGGAAAGTCACACTATGAAGATTACTCTCCATACTAAGGGAAAAACTAGTTTGGCTTGCAGAATTTTTCTCTATTGTCTCCAAAGCTTCCTTTAAGACGATCTCAATCCTCGTATTGTATTGTTTTATATGCTGGTCAACCTTTCCTAGACCAAGGTCTTGGGATTCAAGAAACTGTGACATTCTGTTATCTAAAATATCAAACTTTTTAAGAACGTCCAAATGAACTTCATCAGAATATGCTTTTGAGTTTTGCAAATCATCAAAGAATTCTTTGTATATAATGGTGATATTAGAGAACAACTTGATCAAGTTGTCTTTCTCATAAGGCAAAGATTGTTCATAACAAATTGTGTGTAATTCTCTATAATAGCCACTATAGGTGGTCCAATACTGAGGGGATTGTTCTAGTGAAGAAATGCACTCAGTAATATATGATGCCTCTCCAATATTATCACAGGACGGAGGGTAGAATAACCCTGAATTTTCAAACTCACAAATTGAGAGCTTTATAGCCAGTACTCTTCTTAATTTGGGGTCAAATGCTTCGATTCCGTCGGCACATTGTGGTAGTATGGGAGATAATGCAAGCTTGATACATTCTGAATTATACGTTTGAAGCGATTTCAAATCAACACAATTCACTAGTTGTAAAAGTAACACCAAGATAATCATCATTGTTTATATTTGTTTGTATAAATTTGGTGTGATTGAGAATCACTTGGTCAATCTGAAACTCCTTCGTAATGGCTGCGAAACGAAATGCGTGATTATGTAATATGTTAAATTCTATCATAGCTGTACCCAAAATAACGAAGTTCACAATATTCACGTGACTCGTAGCTCTTCAGCGAAATTCTTCAAGCGTACCCATCATGACCTCCAGACACATCCAGCAGATACCGCGGATTTTCCAACGGAGCCATTCCATTCTACTGCTCATACCTCCAAAAGACCAACATATCTTTGAGAGTGAAAAACTATCAGATGAGCAAAATAACCGAGCCATACCGAACAAACCAGATCATGGAAATATAACCAAATATCATCATGATATCGAAAACCCGGAACTGATTGCTGATTTGTTCATAAAGGTCAAACCTATTGAAATCGTTACAACCGCGTTAGCAAAGAATTCTCCCATTCTTGGAGACTCAAATATCAGGTGGGTTCCAAAAGGTGAATCAATTTCAGGCACCAATCTATTGTTCACGAATCTTTCAGTATCATGGATAGAATTATTCAATAAGCAAATCAAGGATCTTAAAGATATATCTGAGACATCTTCGTCGTTAAATTTCTCCATCAAAAATGAAACCTTGCAAGCAAAAACGTTTGATATTGAAAGGTTGGATGAATACTTCGATGATTTAAAAGTGTTTGAAAAGAAGGAATTCAAAGGATTGGATGTGAGAAAAGTGGATGAAGTTACTTTCGATAATGTTTGTAGATTCTTGATAAATAAGGACTTGAATCATATTGATTTGGAGACTCTACTTACTTTTATCAAGAAGAATTTTATACATTTTACATCTCAAGGCTACGTTGATTTCATTGTTGATTTGTTGAACGTTATTGGGAAATCTTCTTCAAATGTAGTTTTGAAATCAAGGGCCTTTAATGAATTCTATAATGGAACTGAGAACAATATCGATGCTGAATTACAGTCAAGTACGCTTGATAAGTTGCTAAATATTCTGATTCACTCAGGAAATATGGCTCGCTCAAGTCAAGTAATATCGAAAATGATTGATCAAAATGTTTGTCCTTCGATCGATAATATAAACTTGTATATTGGTAGTTATGAAAATGGGTTGAAGAGTGTGAGGAAATCGTCGGAAGAGATTATTCAAGATTTGAGTAACTTGAAATCTGTCTTATTTCATATTAGCTTGAATTCCCTGTTGGTGGAATTCTTCTTGAAGCATACGGTGAGGAATGTACATGAATTGGAACATTTCATAGATTTGATAGATTTGAAAAAGTATGGAAAGCAGGTTTCGGAGAAGTTGGTGGAAATTGGGGGAAGCGAGATTGAGGTGGTTCAACTTGAGAGGAGGATACGGAGATTGAACTGAGAGTTTTATAATTATGACAATGTTAGGGTAACAAACCCAACTCAATTATACAATTGAAATTGCTTGTCTTCTAAAATAGTCAAGATGCAACTCCCAGTTGGCGCAGCATCCATTCTGGGCAAAGAACTGCTTCCGATTTGACCGCAGCCGTTCCATCAACTCTGTCAGGAAGAGCTCAGAATAATAGACTGAAAAAATCATCTCGATAGTACAACTACAGAAAACTCAAAATTAAATATCACTGTTCTATAGAAAACCCTTGTAAATATATTCGCGCATTAAATATTATAGTATGTAGTACAATGTGTAGCCTTTGGTGATTGGAAAACTTGATCTAGCATATATCAATGAAGACATTTAACCCAAATCTTCTGTTTCACGTTGTTCCAAATACATTCTGTAGGTAGTCATCATGAGGATTGAAGTCGATTGTATCTCACACCCGCAACGAGGTTGTTTCTAGAGAGAATCTGGATTTCAACAAGATTATTTGTTTGTTGAAATTCCTTCGAAAATTCTCTTAGTTCAAAATAAAAAAGACTTAAGCTTCTCTCAATGTAAGGGTTTGTGGTTCAGCTTCTCTTCTTCATGCAAGGGATTGTGGTTCCATTCATGGGGACTGCAGTTTCTCTAATTAGTCCGATTTGCCTATTAGTCACCTACGTGATAGTACATCATTTTGTAACAACCCTCCGTCATGACTACTATTTATCGACTCTTCCCCAAGATGGTCTCGTCTACCCAATAATTCATTTTCCTGTTCGTGTTCGTGTTCATGTTCATCAATGTCATTATGCTGGCCCGGGTTTTCTGGTTGCCTATAAAATGCATCGGTGAAAACATAAAACCCATCATCACTTGCATCATCGGATAACCATCTTGAGTTATCCAACTTCCTCAATCTCATATCATTATTTTTGTATTGAGGTTCATCTTCAATGTATTTTCTTGAAGAAACGTCTCTCTTTACAAAACACAACATTGTTGCAGTTAATGTTAAACCAACTATAGGAAATAATTGCAACCATCCTAAATAAGATAAATTAGGTATGAAAAGTAGAATATCACTCAAAAATGCCAACAACGTACATACAATGGATATTAGTGCAAACATCAACATAACTGTGTAATATAAGGTCACGTCTTTAAACCTTTCAAATAGTATTAATCCAATGATTGTGATGTATAGTAAACATGAAAAACATAATGCTATTACATGAACAATCAATAACTTGCTGATTGTATATGCAGCTTTGGAAGGTAGTTCTACACCACCAACATTAAATCCCGTATCATCAGCAAGGATATAAAAAGTACTGTTTACCGAGGGATAGCCTATCTTCGGATCGGAACAAACGTTACTACGACTATCACAAACTCCGAACACTCCGTAGGTGTAGCTTTTGTATTTTGATAGGTAGAGTGCTGGAGTTACAGGGACTGATATCACCGGTAGTATCTGCACCACGAGACATAATGAGTTGAGTATGAGTAGGCCAATGAGACTTTTACTTGGTTTCATGGTAATGTGTTATCAAGCCAAACAAATAAGGACAAGACTTCTTTTTGCTTATATGTCTTAGCAACTTTCGTGATATCTCGAGAGCTTTGTTCTTCAGATTCAAATATCGAATCGAAAATTTCGGGGATGTATTTTTAGCGTCACCTGATCCTCCTGTATTAGCAAAGTATCTGTCTTTGAACGTGCTTCTTGAGTATGATATCTTATGGGGTCTTGGCTAGAAGAAATGAGTGTTTTAGTGGATTTTGTACTAAAAAGCCTTGTAAGGGCATTGTATATGTGGGGGTAGAAAATTTGGGCAACCTGCAGGAATTGAAGAGGGTTCAAGTGTGCCAAGGTGGGCCCGTTTCATTGGTAGGACGCCGTATGGAGTGCTTTGAGATAGAGATAATTGATCAGATAGGTTAATATGGAGTGCCTTTAAAATAGATAATTGATTTGATAACAATATGATTTCATTTGGGTTGAGTTTTGATTGCATTATGGAAATACGTAGAATTAATACTTAAGTGAATTAGGCAACGGTGGAAAATGAAGCTGGATAGTAACCCTATTAAGGATAACAATTATCCAAATAAGTTCAGATTGTCAAGCCATGAACAATGCATTGTGAATTTCAACACCAGTGGTTGCAAAATGTTACAGATTATTGGATATTTTCATAGTAAATTTCAGAACATACACACACAACAGCCTTTTACTCACAGTCACCTCAGTGATTATGTTAGTTTCCACTAAGTTGATTCACCTCCAAATTGCTCCCGATTAATTTTGCTTACATCATCACTCATGTAAGTCGATATCGATAACTTCATTATTGCCATTCCACGTGATGCGAACTAGAGTATACATCCTCTTACTTACCATCGTTATATTGTTTGTTTCACGATTCACATCCATTCTATCCGCCTTCAGAATGAGTCATCCATATTCCAATGAATTAAAAATTGCAACGCTTGCCATTAAACGTGCATCTATCTTGACCAAGAAACTTAGTGATTCTATTGCCACTACCCAGAAATCAGGTACCCAAATCAAAGACGATAAGTCACCAGTTACAATTGGAGACTATGCTGCTCAAGCTATTATTAATCATGCTATCAAGTTGAATTTTCCAACGGATGAAATTGTTGGTGAAGAGGATTCGCAAGATTTGGTGGGAGAACTGGCTATCAATAATAAGATTTTAGAGATTATTGAAGAAGTTCAAGGGAAAACGTCTGAATATGACAATTCCATTGGTAAATTAACAAACTTGAAGGATATCTTCACCTCAATTGATCTTGGTAATTCTAAAGGTGGTAATAAAGGAAGATTTTGGGCACTTGATCCCATCGATGGTACCAAGGGCTTTTTAAGAGGAGATCAGTTTGCAATTTGTCTCGCCCTTATTGAGAATGGTGAGGTTGTTTTTGGCATAATTGGATGTCCTAATTTACCAGAAAAGATTGTCTCTAATTCTGAGAGCTCCGGCGTTATTGGTGGATTATACACTGCAATTAAGAACTTGGGATCTTACTACACCCCGCTCTTTGAAACATCTGAATTTGTTCCTATATCAAAGCAAGAACGTATCCACATGAAAAGCACAACCAATCCATCTGAATTGATTGTTGTTGAGGGTGTAGAAAAAGCTCACTCGTCACATTCCACTCAATCCAAAATAAAACGTGGTCTTGGTTTCGATGATGCAACCGTAGCGAGCCAGACCATCAACTTGGATTCCCAAGTTAAGTATTGCGTGCTTTCAAAAGGTCAGGCTGATATTTACTTAAGATTACCCATTAGCGAAAGTTATAGAGAAAAGATCTGGGACCATGCTGCCGGGGAAATCTTGGTCTATGAAGCTGGTGGTCAAGTTGGTGACGTTACTGGGACGAAATTGGATTTCAGCAGAGGTAGGTACTTGGAATCGAAGGGGGTGATTGCTGGAAACAGTAAGATTTTCGGAAAGGTTATTGAGGAGGTTAAGAAGGTTAGAGAGAGTAAAGCGTAGTTAAGACTGAACGATCACCGAAGTTCATCAATGTATTGTGCGGACAAGGTGTGAGTGGAACACCGTAGCTCAAAGAATCAAAATCCTGAGCTTGCTATGTATTAGACATAAAATTGAGTATATATTAGTCAAACCAGCCAATCTTGAGTGTTGTAGTTGTGTAAATGTAATGGATTTTACGTGTTCAGTCAGATAGGCAAACCTAGCATAAAATTACAATTTTCAAGATTCATTGTGGATTTAATAGATCGTAGATTTAACTAGATTCGATACACTTCCTCAATTTTTGCAGCCATATTGTTTCGCAAGAGTTCTAATTTATTTACATCTTAATAGTGGCTCGATGAACTGCGTAGTAAGAGTTGCTGTGGTTATTCACTTTTACAGTTATATAGAGTTATTTTTATATTCATTAATAAGATAAATTACTCACAGGACTCCATCCACGAGTGATATAATTGAAAACAAGTGGTAATGGAGTATAGTGAATTGGGCCATAAGGTGGGGCATTGAGTCCTAATGGCTGGTTATAAATCCAAGGGATAGAAGGAGGATGCAGAAAAGCTTTGGAAGGATGAAAGTCATGTTTTCCAGGAATGTACTTGTACTTGAAAACTTTAACAGGAGGAGAATCATAAGTTATTTGTTTTGCTACTTCTTGCTTTTGCTCTCGTAAATTGAATTCATGATATTGCACTCCTTGCAGTATTACTTCTACTTCTTTCACAACTGCAGAAGTGGGGTTTCTTTTAACCGTGTCATTATCGACCCGGCCATACAAAATCTTTGCAAGTTTCAATTCCGCAACGTGAGAACCTTGCTTCCCTTTGGATTTTCTGATCTTGAAGGTTGCAACATCTCCGAAGGTAAATTCTGGAGGAGATGTGAGCTTTTTGGTTAAGCTAGATTTGTAATTGTTTTGACGGTGCTGGTCGAATTTATCCTGTGTCGTTCTGTTTGGAGAATTTGGAGTGTGGGCTTGAAGTGGAACCTTTTTTACTTTGGCATATTCTCTTTTCAGAAATCTGCAACCGTCATTTTTTGCAGTTTTTGCAGCATTTACGGTAGGAGCTTGTTTTGGGGTGATGCTTTTTGGTGGAATACACTTTGTTTCAGGAGAGTTAGCAGTGCGGTTATTGTTGTTATTGCCACACACAGAGTTCTTAGCATCATTTGCACACTTACCAGCAGTGCTATTGGTAATTGCAATTGATTTTGTATTGCAATTTACTTTAAGAGTGGGGCTGTTACCAGAGGTGGTATCATTAATTTTTCCATTGTTGTTTGGTTTGGTCTGGTTTTTCTTTTTTGTTAGGTGAGCTTGAAATGGCTGCAAATAAAGTTTTGCAACCGCAAATGTTTCAGGTTTAGTTTGTGCACTGTCGCTTTGATTGAATTGTGTAGTTTGAATCATTTTGAAGAATCTTCAGTGTTTTAGCAATATAAAACTTTTGGGAAATTTAGTATTTTTATAGCTTTCGTATATCTTGATATGCCATGCTATGAAGGTTAGATTTGAAAAAGCTCTCAAAATACCATTTACAACTTTAGTACTCGTAATCTCAAACGGGTTCTTGGGTCTTGGATTGTCTTGTTCTTTAGGCTCTTATCCCATTTTGAACGATGAAAATGGTGGGTCTCACCACTCACTCAGATATAAGATCTTGTAAGTTTCATAATTGGTTTATTTGAATACTGAATGTTGAGTAATTCACTAAGGATGTGTGGTTGCAGCTCCTTTCTGATTAGAAATATCAATACTTGGGTATGAAATTATCAGAAGCTACGTTACGTGGATGCAAATCAAGAAGAGATTGTCCAGACCCATTCCAAGAATTACAGAAATTTTCCAGGTTAAACTTATGGGTGCTTGGAGTTATCGAGTGAAATACCCCGTAAGGATATTTGTTAATTACTAGCTGACCTTCAAAACAAAATACGAGTCAGTTATCAAATATTAAGTGCAACAAGGGTATTTGATGACTTGAACAACCAGTTCTTGTCCATCAAGTCCTTGGTTCTACGCTGTGTAGAGATATAGCATTTCTATATTAACTTTGCCTACTCTCTAATATATACATACAATTCGGTGAATTCACATATCCAATGATCATCAGCTAATATGATAATCACGAAGTGACTATCACAATCTTACTCATTCACGTTGATCTTTGACGCCCCCAAAATATGAGGAGCAACTTCCTGTAGCCATTCTAATTCGATAACAGAACATGTTCTTCCATACCCTTTTGTAGTATAAACATACTCTATGTACATAATAGCATCCAAGTTGACCTTCCCAAACAAATTCGAGGAAGGATGAATACTGACCAATTGACCAGTATTAAATGTTCTATACAGTCTATCTGGCATACCAACTGCTGTATTTGTAATATATCCCTTTAAGAAAGATTTGAGTATCAAAGGGATATCCAAAGGTTTTTTCAAATCTTCATCATCAGCTTCAAATTGCATTTTCGTATCTTTCAATAGTTGTTCTTTCTGGTGAGACTTCATTGAATCATCTTGTTTAATAGTTGAGATCATATATTCTTTCAATTGGTGTCTTACTTTGAGGACGTTTTTAAAGCCTTTATAGTTGAAATGTAATTCTTTACACCAAGCTTTGGCTTCTGAGGAATTGCTTGAAGCTTCCTGGAAATAATCGAAATATTCTTTCAACGCGATTAAGTCACCAGAATTACATCCTAATGGACAATATTGTCTTCTTTTGTAATTAATCTCATCACGCAATTCTCCATTAGAACTACCTATATTCAAGATCAAATTATCAACAGAAAGACAAGAAACAATATCTATGACATCAGTTAATACGCCAAACTCCATTGCTGTAATTAAAACAGCAGATAGTTGTGGCGGCAATGGCAATACCGACATCTTGTATCCTAATGAAGTTATTTTACCACTGTCATCTAAAGCACCTAAAGCATATAATGAGTTTAAAGCACTCAAAATTGATTCTTGACCTGGATGTTCTAACCAAGTCCAATTGAGTAAATCTTCAACACCTATTTTCTTTAAGGTTAAGATTGGTAAGATGATATCATTTCTTAAGATTTCAGATTCTTGTTGTTTTGGTAGTTTATTAACAAATGTCTTTTCCAGATAAAGTCTAAACACTTTACCTTCACTTTCTCTACCAGCTCTACCGGCCCTTTGTTTAGCAGAAGCTTGAGAAATTGGGGTGGTTAACAACGTGGAAAGACCAAGTTGATGTTTCCATACTTTGACCTTTCTTAATCCGGAATCAATAACATACTTTACTCCACTAACTGTAATAGAGGTTTCCGCAATATTGGTTGCAAGAATGATTTTTCTCTTTCTCGAGCCCAACTTTTCAAAGATCTTAGCTTGGTTTCCGGGTGATAACGCAGCATACAATGGAATTGGTACAATCATAGGAGAATCTTTGGGTAATTGCGGAGCAATTGTGGACAATGCAGTAACACAATTATCGATCTCTTCTTGACCTGGTAAGAAACAAAGAACATCGCCTTGCTGTTCGGAACGATTTACTTGAATAATACTTCTTATCATTGTATCCACCAAATCTTCTGAAGTATCTGATAAATAATACTGTTGTACAGGGAACATCTTACCTTCGATGAATAAGATAGGACAATTATTGAAGAATTTACTGAAAAGTTCAGCGTTTAACGTAGCACTCATGATTATCACTTTCAAATCTGTTCTTTGTTTGGTGATTATAAGTTGTTTCAAAAAACCCATAATTAAGTCTGTAAGAACGGTTCTTTCATGGGCTTCATCCAAGATAATAGTTGAGTATTTCATAAGCTTGTTATCTATCATGATTTCTCTTAACAACATACCATCAGTAAGATACTTCAATTTTGTTTTCTGCAGCGATATATTTGCAAAACGAACTTGATAACCAATTTCTTCTCCTAATGCACAACCATATTCTTCACTCACTCTTGATGCCAAGGATGCTGCGGCAACTCTACGGGGCTGGGTAACAGCGATTTGCTTTCTATTTGAAGGTATTAAGAATTGAGGAATTTGTGTAGATTTACCAGAACCAGTTTCCCCAATGATAACCGTAATTTGGTTATTGTGAATGTAATCTATAATGGTCTCCTTATGTTGATAGATTGGTAATTGCTTACGAGTTTCAAGTAATATTTGAGCGGTCTCTTGGAGCTGGACATATGACGTTGTTTTCGATTTGGTGAAGGACTTTTCTTCGTCATCTGAATCGAAATATACAACCTTGGGCGGTTTTGATTTTGATGATTTTGATTTTGGCGATTTCGATGTGCTGGAAGTAGGAGTTTTAGATGAGGTGGGTATCTCGTCCACTTCTACTTCCGTGGAAAGTTCTGTCTTATTTCCAGATTCTGATATTTCCTTGGGTTCCTTTGAAGTAGAGTTTAAATCAGACGACTGCACATCCTCATCAAATTTAAGCTTCTTATTCGATCTTTGAATATTGAAATCAACAATTACCTTCTCGTTCACAGGTACGTTCTCATTGGATTGTATTATCTCTGCTGAAGACTTATTCTTTCTTCTCCTCCTCTTTTTATCATTAACGGTAGACATGGTCGTAAATTTGAGATGAGCAAAAATCAAATTCAAGATATGTTGAAGCAATATGTAAGATCGATCAATTCGATCGATCGCATCAATGTTGGAAATGTGATGTATAGAATGAAAGGTTCATTATATCAAGGAAGGTTCTATTCCACGGAGAAGTCGGGGAACGAACCTCCTAGGCCAGAATTGAACGTATCAGATGTCGAAGTGCAATCTGAGGATACGTTAACAGACCAGCCAACTTCACAAACAACCACAAATCCAGTGACAATCATCCCGCCAGTACATACATTATGCAATGTTGAGGATCAAATTACCGATTCCAGATTATCACTTGTTGGATATTTGCAATCTCGTTATCTCGTTGAGAGCGTTAGTAACGACGACTTATTTGAGCTCACCAAACCAAACCTAAAGAAACTCAAATTATATTGTGGAGCTGATCCTACTGCTAAGTCTCTTCATCTTGGGAACTTGCTTCCTTTATTGGTACTTCTTCATTTTAGATTGCATGGTCATGACGTGGTTGGACTAGTAGGAGGTGCGACTGGAGCTGTTGGTGATCCAAGTGGTAGGTCAACAGAAAGAGATTCAATAGAAGATAATGAAAGAGAAGACAACGTTACGAGAATACAATCACAAATTGAAAAGTTCCTTGAAAATGGTATTGAATACGCAAAATCTAGAAATTATCCAATAGAAGAAGGCAACATATCCAGTGCCAATAATGCAACTTGGTGGTCTGGAATTAAAATGCTTGATTTCTTGGCCACATTCGGTAAACATATTAGAATCTCTTCAATGTTAGCTAGAGATTCAGTACTGTCAAGACTCGAATCCCAAGCAGGGTTAGGATTTAATGAATTCACTTATCAAATCTTACAAGCCTATGATTTCTGGCATTTATATAATAAACACAATGTCAACATGCAGATTGGTGGAAATGATCAATGGGGTAATATAACTGCAGGAATTGATTTAATCGGAAGATTGAATAGACACTCAGAATCAAAAGATGCATCTCCAGCTTACGGGTTGACAGTTCCCTTATTGACTACTCCAACCGGGGAAAAATTCGGTAAATCGGCTGGGAACGCTGTCTTTATTGATAAAGAATTAACATCTCCGTTCCAACTTTATCAATACTTTATCAATGTTCCTGATGAGATTGTCTCAAAACTACTCAAAATTTTCACCTTGCTTCCGATTCTGGCCATTGAGACCATAATCTCAAAACATGAATCCGATCCTGGTTTACGTTTGGCTCAAAGAATTCTTGCAAGAGAAGTTGTTGATTTACTCCATGGTTCTGGCTATGGCCAAGAAATGGCGTACGTAACTGGATTTTTATTCCCGACTCCTGATCAACCTTTCAATGACGAAGTTTCTGCAGAGAAGTTGATTTCTGTGTTGGGCAAATCTGGTATATTGCAAAAGTTAAACTTGAACGAGTTTGAAAATCCAGATGATTTGAAAATGAGTACATTATTAGCAACTATTTTTGGAAAGTCTAAAAGAGAGACCAAGAATTTGATCCAAAGTGGGGGAGTTTATTTGGGGCTTGATAGGACCCAGTTTGAGGATCCAGAGGATGTCGTATTGTTTGATAAGGAGAATCATTTGATCGAGGGGAAGTTGTTGTTGGTTAGAGTTGGCAAGCAGCAGTACTTTGTAGTGGATGTTGTAGATGTTAATAAGCTGGAGGCTGAGGAGGTATCAGTATCCACGTCATGAGTTTAAGTGAAAGTAGCGGGACTTCAACGTGAACGATACAGATAATGAGCTGTTAGCCAATGTGATCATTTATGTCAATGGTATTGATGTTTCACACAAACACATCGTTAGAATTGACATGACGGTTGCAATGGCTGAGTGCTACAGTTTATCAGCAAGAAACGGGAATGAAAAGTTTGACCCGGTGAGCTAAGCCTTAAAGTAATTCGGCGTATTTGGTGAGGTTAGCTCGGCCAGTAACAGACATGACGGCTAGCACATCCATTGACAGGGCGGAGTGGCTACGTGTAAATAAAACTTTAGAATTGAAGAAATCTTAGAGGAAGATATTGATTATCGAATCTACAGAAGTAGATATTGATTATCTTGTAAATAGAATTTAAAGACGCCAATTTTGATTTGTAGTCTGATTTCATCATTTATGCATCAAAAACACGCTCGACCGTTTAATGCGGTGATGAGATTGCCTCCAGTTCTCAACGTCCTCTAAGTTGTTCGCGAGCCT
This sequence comes from Kodamaea derodonti, assembly GCA_030570035.1. Lineage (NCBI taxonomy): Eukaryota > Fungi > Ascomycota > Pichiomycetes > Serinales > Debaryomycetaceae > Kodamaea > Kodamaea derodonti. The sequence continues at coordinate 329,057 of JAJLUU010000015.1, forward strand.
ACTTCGCCTTCATCAAAATATCATGCTTCTTCCTGCCTATAACGATGCATCCCCAGATTACACTTTGCACTGATTACGATTACTTAATTCGGGAAATGGCCTAAAAGTTTAATCCTTAACTTAATTGATTGTAACTAAATATTTAGACCCAGTATGTATATACTTAAATTCGATTGTTCATTCTATATTTTGGACAATAACGTCCAACTACCCCATGCGTGGATAATTGCCGACATATTTTTATTACCGATTTTGAACTTCAATCTAGGGTGCACAGCAGCTGACAAATCTTAAAGTTAAGAGCAAGTATAAAAATCAAAGTAAATGCCGAGATATCTAACAAAATTATTAAAAATGTCATTCCACGAATTAGCCCCATTAGATAGTAAAAAGGTTGCTTACCCCTTCTCCGACTTGAAGGGTAAAGTTGTTTTAATTGTAAATGTTGCAAGTAAATGTGGTTTCACCCCACAATATACTGAATTGGAAGAATTGAATAAGAAATTTGCTGGTCAAGATGTTCAAATCTTGGGATTCCCATGTAACCAATTTGCCAATCAAGAACCTGGATCATCCGAAGAAATTGCCACCTTCTGTTCAGTGAATTATGGGGTTACTTTCCCAATATTGAGTAAGATTGATGTCAATGGTTCTAAAGAAGATCCAGTTTATAAGTTCTTAAAGTCAAAGAAGAGTGGATTATTAGGATTGAATAGAATCAAGTGGAACTTTGAAAAGTTCTTGATTGATGGAGAAGGTAATGTTGTTGAAAGATATAGTAGTTTGACCAAGCCTTTATCAATTGCTCCAAAGATTGATGAGTTATTGAAGAAGGGTTCCAAGGCTGCCTTGTAGTGTAACAGAACTGAGGAGAGACAAATTGTTGATACTTATATCGTCTGTTCCTCTTAGGACAGGGTGAGTTACAGCAAAATGTTATAATTTAATCGACTACGAAGTCTTCTATTAATATGTCTATAATTTATTTAATTTGAATTACCTGTAGCTGTAACGTTTTAGGAGCCATCTCGCATTAGCCGCGAATTTTTATGATCGCAACACAGAATCGGCGGAGATGCTGTAGATAAGACATTCCCTCGCATGTATTCATTCACTACTAAACCCCCAAGCCCACTTCCAACCCTGCCCCTTAAGCCTTACAGAATTAAGCGATACGTGACTGCCATATCTTGAATAGTATGAGAACCAAGCCATGCTTGATCCCCACATTATAAATATTTCATGATAATTAATCAAGTGCGATTTTACGTATAATTACATCAGGAAATTGAATCTTCATTCCAATTTAATTAAGATCAAGGAAGACGATGTTAGACACCTTGATTTAGAGACAGTCGAGAGTTTTAACGTTGCTCTCGACAGGTAATTAGCATGCAATACATTCTATGTAGATGGTGATCAATGTTGTTCTCTTGCCTTAATTGACATCTTACTTATCACCCCACAAATCACCGGAATCGGCAAACCCCTCTCCGATGTCAACGGATTTTTCTTCTACGTGTCATGCAATATTATCATTAATTAACAATAGTAACACAATCCCCAATCTACACAATAACCCCTAGAATGTTCTTGAATAGTCTACAACTCTATTGAACTAGTAGGTCTACAATATAACCTAATCAATCATACAGTACAATAGCCTATGCAAGGAAAGTAACAATTCAATTTCCACACTACAACCACCCCACAATTTAAAATTGTCTTAAAAATTGTCTCCGGTAAAGGCCCCTATTCATCATAAGTTGAATTGTTGATTGATTTTAATTGTTGAATATAATGAGGCTATCATATCGTAAGGCCTAAATTGTCTTATGATTACGTCAACCCTCCCTTATCTAGAGCCTTCTTTTGTCTTCTGTTATCGTTTATCATCGTTAATTATTGATGTTTGGGTAACCTCCTCCTTTCCCATTTATGGAATTCCTGCATACGCCCCTATGACCAGCTCCTATTTAATTGTGAGGATCCGCACTTTCAACTTACAACTCAACTCTCACACGATCCAATTTTTATGAATATACAAGTAGATAACTTTAAGAGGATAGTTCTTGCTTGATAATTTGAGTTCAACTTAAGATTATAAGGTTTTTTTATAATAGTAACGATTTTTTTGCAATTTTTATAATATTTTTCGATTTTTATGACGGTAATGGTAGAGACATCTGGAGATGTTTGGGTAAATGGTCAGGTAGACCAGAAGAATAGGGATGAGGGGCTCATCGATTTGAATAAAGTATCTAAATTGATGCATGGAAGAGATTCAGAGGTGCAGGAAGATCAGGATTCAAACGTCAAAGCGCAGTTGGAAGAAGACGACTTCAATTCATATTTATCAAACAATTCAATCTTGAATGATAAGTACACTTTCATTAGAAATATTCAAAACGGCTCGTTTGGAGTTGTATCACTTGCTAAAAATATCCATAACAATAAACTTGTTAGTATTAAAGCAATTCCAAAAGATGAAGACAGTAATGAAATTTCAATGTTGAAGAAACTAGGAAATGGTTCCAAACACATTTGTAGATTATTGGAATCTTTTGAACTTAATTCCCATACTATACTTGTATTAGAATATTGTTCACAAGGAGATCTTTATGATTTAATTCATAAAAGAATCTTAACTAATGAAGAAATTCATCAACTAGGAAATCAATTATATAATGCTATCAATTATTCTCATTCAATGGGAATCTTTCATAGAGATATTAAACCTGAAAATATCTTAATTGATGAAGATGGTAATTTCAAATTATGTGATTGGGGTCTTGCAACAGATAAACAATTCAATACAGATTTCAATATTGGTACTGAAAAATATATTGCACCTGAATTGATCAATATTCAAGATCAAAATGGAAGTAGTTCCAGTTTCATTGAATCTGATTTAGAAGTAATTGATTCGAAATATACGGATTATTGGTCGTTAGGTATTACACTTTTGACCTGTATCTTTGGTTCAAGTCCATTTAAATGTACTCCATCAATTATTGACGATTCGAATTTCAAGAAATTCATAGGTAAGAATTATTCCATTTTATATGATATTTACCCTTCTATGAATTCGAATTTGTTTAGTATCATGATGAATTTATTGAGCTCAACATTCAATGAACGTAATCTTGAAGTCTTCGTCAATGAACTTAATGATAATTGGGAAGATGGGTTCTATGTTGATGATTATGAAAATTATGAAGATGAGGTGTTTGAAATGGATCATGAAATTGAGGAGAGAGTGGACATTACAAATCCTTCCATGTCAATACCTTCTTTGATTGAATCCACTTTTGAGAGTAGTTTGGGTTCGATGTCCTGGTTGGATATGGATGATGAAGAATGGAAGAAACAGATTGTCGATTTAGGGGAAGTTAGCTTGGACAAGGCGGTGGAGAATGTGGTTGTTACCATTGCGGAGATTACATTGTGATAGATGAGTCAGCTTTAGCTGGCGGTATCTTTCTCAGCATCTATATGGATGTGCTATATTATGGCACCTCTTAAGATGCAATTACGGCTGACTAGGCGAACGCTGAACAGCCGTGCATGGCGTCGACTTATGTCGTCGCTAAAACATGCTAGAAGAAGCCAACAAAGTGTTAGAGCTCACTGTTGGTAGTAGAATGGTGATTGGAGTGCTGGACATGATCACGTAGTATGTACGAATATATGTTAACGAGAATAACTGTAGATGGTAGGAGATGTACGACATACTATCCGAAGGTTTAGAAATCACCAGACAATGGAAAGTCAAACTCCCTGCCAAGTACCATTAGCGGGGGTTTGATTCGTAACCACCGACTTGACAATAAATACAATCAGAGTGGAGTAAATTTGATTGATATTGTTAATCACAATACCATAAAATACGTTATTTATCATGCCCATTTCCTGATTCAGGGGCTTTAATTATCATTTGATTTTCAGATTTAAGGAGGTCTTGAAAAAGGAAGGGGCTTGGAAAAAAGGAATTATATAGGAGTATTAACAATAAGATTATGACACAACTAGCAAGCATAAAGTGGGTAATAATCACATTAACTATAACAATGCCAGAGGATCAATTCCTAGAGCTATAGGGAATGTGGCTCAGAAGATACACAAGGGTGGTAGGTTTTCTTATTCTTCCTGACAACTGATGAATTACACCTTCTGATAATGGGAATTTTCCATTTCACTCGTTTTGTAGATACTTCTTTTGATTAACCCCTTGATGATTTTAAGTATATCCACATTTCTGATTAATATTTCTTTTGGTTGCTGCGAAATTTGCACCCAAACAAGTAAATGCGGTTGAGTGTATTTGGGAAGGCTTACATAGGGAATGCCTATATTGTTAGGTTGTTTTAGTACTCTAGTATTCAAACAGGATGAGCTACTAGAATAGGTAAAACGTATATAGTGCATGAACAAGTGGTTGGTAATAGTGTGGAGATCGCAAGCAAATCGATGATCAATGAAACAAAATCATGATTTTAAGGAACCAAAATGACGATAATAAAGTCACATCAGTTAGTACTAGACGAACACTGAAATGATCTTAAATTCTCGACACAAAGCTAAACGATTAGAACGGCCGGGGTCAGTATGACTGTAAAACAACGATCTCTTAATTCCAGTAAACCTATGGATCGTTCAACTAATATTTAAATATGCCTATAAGTCCACGTCAATAGTTAAGGTATTCTATTAATCATGTAGTGTTGAATAACGCTTTGACGCCTTGCTAACTAACTCGACTGACTTATGCTAGTACCATCTGAATTTGGCCATATCACAATTAATCGAGAATTGACAATTAAACACAAAAATAATTCAAGCCTTGTTGATCACCAAAGAACACGTTTAAATTCCTCTAGAAATGATCTCAAATGTCCACTCAGATCCAATGACCCATTGGCAGTTTTGTTACCTCATACCCGCCTACCATAGAGCGGCACTTTATATTTCCAAGTGGAAGCCTCTTACCTTGCTGACTTTCCAATGATTGTTTTCAACAACCACGCGGCCATTTATCATTCGCCGGTGACTACTCTCATCCCATACCGGCACTACCCTTCTGCCGCTCAGGTCTTGATAACCACAAAATATTGACATCTTATCGCAGGCCATTGAAGGCCTATTTAGGACCACACTTCGGCGCACACAAAATTGTTCACCAACGAGTCTTAGAAAAATTATGTCTTTGTTCAATCCCAATACTATAACCAGAATACTCTCTAAACATGATCCCCCGCTCTTCGTACTCTACAGTAGAACTATATATAGGTTGTCTCCTTGCTCATGTCTTCTTCATCAGTTTACGAGACCGAATCACCACCTCTCATCATATCCAATAACAACCCCATATTAGTTCTGACTCACCACCGGTTCCGCGCCGACCGGCATCGTGCACATTCTATCTTCCAATCGTAGGGCCAACGGAAGTCTTTTCCTGCACATAGACTGAAATTTCTCCAACAACGTATCCACTATAAATATAGTGAAAAATCGTAAAATTTTTCATTTATTCTTTATACAATAATGTCTATTAGAAACGCTTCAATCCGCGCTGCTAGAAACTTGGCTATCAATGCCACCAAGCAAATTGCTTCCAAGAGAACTTTAACTTCTTTAGCTACTGCTGCTGCCAGAACCACTGTCTCCAAGCCATTTGCTGTTCGTGGTGTTAAGACTATTAACTTTGCTGGTACCGAAGAAGTTGTCCACGAAAGATCTGACTGGCCACAAGAAAGATTACTTGAATATTTCAAAGATGATACTTTAGCTTTAATCGGTTACGGATCTCAAGGGTATGGTCAAGGTTTAAACCTCAGAGACAACGGTATTAACGTCATTATCGGTGTTAGAAAGAACGGTGCTTCTTGGAAGGCCGCTTTAGAAGATGGTTGGGTTGCAGGTGAAAACTTGTTCTCTGTTGAAGAAGCTATCGGTAAAGGTACTTACATCATGAACTTGTTATCTGATGCTGCTCAATCTGAAACTTGGCCTGCTCTTAAACCTTTGATCACTGAAGGTAAGACTTTATACTTTTCCCATGGTTTCTCCCCAGTTTTCAAAGACTTGACCAACGTTGTTACCCCAGAAAATGTTGATGTTATCTTAGCTGCTCCAAAGGGTTCTGGTAGAACTGTTAGATCCTTATTCAAGGAAGGTAGAGGTATTAACTCTTCTTACGCCGTCTGGAACGATGTTACCGGTAAGGCTGAAGAAAAGGCTATTGCCCTTGCTGTTGCAATTGGTTCTGGTTACGTTTACCAAACTACTTTTGAAAGAGAAGTTAACTCTGATTTATACGGAGAAAGAGGTTGTCTTATGGGTGGTATCCACGGTATGTTCTTAGCTCAATATGAAGTTTTAAGAGAAAATGGTCACACCCCATCTGAAGCTTTCAATGAAACTGTTGAAGAAGCTACTCAATCTTTATACCCATTGATTGGAAAGTACGGTATGGATTACATGTACGATGCCTGTTCTACCACTGCTAGAAGAGGTGCTTTAGATTGGTACCCAATCTTCAAGGATGCCTTGAAACCAGTCTTTGAAGATTTATACAACTCTGTTAAGACCGGTGCTGAAACCCAAAGATCTTTGGATTTCAACTCTCAACCAGATTACCGTGAAAAGTTGGAAGAAGAATTAGTTACCATTAGAAATATGGAAATCTGGAGAGTTGGTAAAGAAGTCAGAAAGTTGAGACCAGAAAACAACTAAGTTGTTTAAGGTAACTTTTGACAGCTAAAATACTTTTCATAATGGTCCGAAGGACTGGAAAGTATGATTTATTTCGAGTTGGCGTGCCTCTCTGTATTTTATAACGCATTTGCATAGACTATGTTTGTTGAATAAACTAGTTACGATGAAATTGTGCTACAAGCACTTAATGTAGTATTCGTAGAGCGATGAATTGTATCGAAGAATTGAATTTTGTAGTCATGACCATGCTCGCATGCTTCAGTGGAACATTTCCATGCATGGATTCTTCTAAGTTCTGCGTTCGACTCCGAGCCTTCTATAACTTCAAGTTGTACAACGTGGATGCACAAGAAAAGGTGGTAGAGGTCTACGAAGACCAATGTAACATTCGACCAATATCCTACAGAATTTTGCATCCAAAAAATCTAACAATTCAGGCCAAATTATCAAAGACTTATCCACAATCGCTTTCAAATATTGAATATGTACTGCTACCACAGCCAATTTACAGTATTACTACTGTTGAATCTGGACTTTGATTCACATATCCAAGTCACCTTTGTACGCCATATCGCACTCCTCTGAAAATTTGCGCTTTCTCAGTCACAGCAACCCTAAGCCCTATTTTTATTCACGTGACATTCTCTCTATGGCCACTTTAGTTTATGAAAAATTCCTACATTTTTCGAAAGCAGAAATCTCTATAACTCAACATGGCTGTAGGTAAAAACAAGAGATTATCTAAGGGAAAGAAGGGATTAAAGAAGAAGGTCATTGACCCATTCACCAGAAAGGAATGGTTTGACATCAAGGCCCCAACCACCTTTGAACACACCAATGCTGGTAAGACCATCATTAACAGATCCACCGGTTTAAAGAATGCTGCCGATGGATTAAAGGGTCGTGTTATTGAAGTTAACCTTGCTGATTTACAAGGATCTGAAGATCACTCCCATAAGAAAATTAGATTGAGAGTTGATGAAGTACAAGGTAAAAACTTGTTAACTAACTTCCACGGTTTAGATTTCACCACTGACAAGATTAGATCTTTAGTTAGAAAATGGCAATCTGTAGTTGAAGCTAACGTCACTGTTAAGACTGCCGATGATTACGTTTTAAGAATTTTTGCTATTGCTTTCACCAAGAGACAAGCTAACCAAGTTAAAAAGACCACATACGCTCAATCTTCTAAATTAAGAGAAGTCAGAAAGAAGATGGTTGAAATTATGCAAAGAGAAGTTTCCAACTCCACTTTAGCTCAATTAACCAGTAAATTAATTCCAGATGTTATTAACCGTGAAATTGAAAAATCAACTCAAGCTATTTTACCATTACAAAACATCCACATCAGAAAGGTTAAGGTTTTAAAACAACCTAAATTCGACTTAGGAAGTTTATTAGCTTTACATGGTGAATCTATCACCAATGATAAGGGTAAGAAGGTTTCTACTGCTTTCAAGGATGTTGTCTTAGAAGATGTTTAATCCATGTGGGTGTATTTAATAGTGAAGAAAATCACTTTAGTATAGTACAGCAAAAAGACCTTCAAAAAAAGAATGCTGTTTTAGTAAAGATTAGGTATAGATAAACAGTAACGAATGATTGTATATTATAACTTGTAGTACAATAGGCGGAGGAGTACTCTGTAGTTACTAGTAGCTAAGCTTCACAGTGCGTTGTAGAGAATTGGAGAGAATAAATTCTGCAGACTTACTTCCATTTAGTTGAATAGTGTTTAAGATATATCGAAAAAGAATTAGAGTCCGTCGTTAATGCCCAAAATCACATCCTATTATATTCATTTAAAAAATAGGTGGCACAGGTATTCAAAAAAATCGACAACTGCAGGGTTCGAACCTGCGCGGGCAAAGCCCAAAAGATTTCAAGTCTTTCTCCTTAACCACTCGGACAAGTTGCCTTTTTGTGAAAATTTATCTTCATATATGATACCGACATCAACGTAGATCACTCATAAATTCTTATAAAGTTATACTGTGGTGATTCACTGTCACTTTACACTTTTTAGAGTAGCCAGTAAAGTATTGTATTGGTCTTCAGGTGTGAATTGTGTTTTTGGGAAACTAGTCGATTTTAAAGTTCTGCCTTCTTCTTATCTTGAATGTTTTTCTGTAAATGAAGAAGCTTAGAAATGCGCTGGCTTGTCTCCCCCAAGAGGTTGAATGCCGATTTCACAGCTTTCCTTGCCCAGTTGGGCTTTGGTAGATAAACATTATGCTGCGCATAAAATTTGCAGCCATTGCGACTTTCAACATACATATTAAGAATCAATAAATTTCGAGTATAAAACTCTGAAAAGTTGTTTAAAGGGTCCCCCTGAGATTTCTAAAACTGTTATGCTTAATTTAAGGACATTTCCAATTCGTCCCTTTGAGATGTATTCTTTGAATCAACATAAGGGATCTCTTCAAAAGTTACCACCCTGTTAGGTCTTTCTCAATCCTGCCATAACTGTTAATTGAATTGACTAGGTTTGAAATCCAATCCATTTTGTTGTAGGCATCTTGCTGCTTTATTTTTGTAAATTTTGGAGGTTTTCTAAAAAAAAGCGTACTCCGTCAGTGACTTCGCTGACTCAAGAGTCTACTGTTGCAAATAAAGGACTGGATCCAAAACAGCAAGACTTGATCGTTCGGTTAAATCCATTTTAAGAGATGGTGTACAGAACCCCCGATGATTCTGATTCCTATTCCCGAAAATAATTCGGATTATTCACCTTATTTGGAATACTGCTTTTTTGAGGATTTACCCTCCGTATGGAACGGGAACCAATTCATACCCTAAGAGAATATTCTCCTAGTGAAGGACCACCCCACCGAATCCTTATAAGTTTCATGTGCCATTGAGTTAGTAAGGAGGTGATGGTGCTTACGAATATTCTGATTCTGAGTTCGATTCTGTTGATTCGGGTTATTCAGATTATACGAAATATTTGGAATACGTAGCAGAAGATTGCGGGTTATTAGGAATACGTAGCAGAAGATTGCGGGTTATTAGGAAAAGTCCGTTTTTCTCTCATACTGAGTGCCGCTAGTACTGCATCACTGTGGGCCGCAATTCCATTTCGCAGCCAAATTCATATGCCTTCGTGAGAGATTCATAACCCGCTCCAGATTTCAGAATAGTTCTATGGTTGTACAGCAGGGTATCTGTTGGAGTTTATTGAGCATTTCAGCATGGGAAAGAATGTGTAACCTCTCCTTTTTGAATTCACCGATCGACTTTACTCTACTAAACCCCACTTTAACTACCTTAAATGCTTGGATCATTTTATATCTCGTGCTCTTGACATCAATTAACAATACAAGAATGATCAACATGCACTTTGACTTAAATTTTTAGAATATCTATAATAACCCTAATCTAAGCCATAAAAGCTCACTCTCCTTTTATTCCAAATCAACCGTCGCTTAAGAATTATCTTCTTCCTTACATTAGGCAGATCAATCTTGATTATTGCTCCGCACAATTTCTCAATTTTCTTTACGATAAACGAGAAGCAAGAGAAGTCTTAAATACGTTATATAGCCCGTCATAGTGCTTAACAATTGATATCAAACGACGTATCATCAAAATCATCAACATCATAGATACCATCACAATTTTGATAATTTATTGTAAAAAGTATTTCATTTGAGTATCCAGTAACTTGAATCAATCACCACAAATACGAATCAGTCATCCTCCAACTTCTAATTGTTGTCAATTAGAACCTTCCATTACTATTGAAATCACACCGTATCCGTGAAAGTTTAACTTATTCATAAATCAAATAAATCAAGTTGACTTCTTTAAAATCCCCACTAGACTCAGGAACGATGAACGAAGACGACGAAGATGCTTGGAATTATTCCTTCCCACCTTCAACCGAAAGTTTACCATTGAATTCAGAAAAACAATCACATCCAATTAGAAGAAAACCAAATATCAATGAAAGCTTCCTAGATGCATCCAATCTTGAAGATGATTTGATTTCGATATCTTCATCAAACAATGGTCTTAATAAAGAGAAACTTGCCCCCGTTTATACATCACTAAGCCACATATCAAGAACTTCATCCCATACATCTTCTTTGCAATCTCCATTTATTAAATCCACACCAGCAAATCCACAAACTACAAAATTGGATGCAGCAAATTCAACCTTCTCAAATGGATCCGATGATTCAAATCACAACCATACTTCAAGTTTGAACAGAAACTCATTTTTGAACACCATGAAAGTATATTCTGGTGAAGATCATCAAGATCGTCCAGCTTCATCTCCAATATCTCCCAAAATCATCGCTTACCGTAAATCAAAAAGATCCGCAAGTGAAGGAGTTGACTTCATTCCAATAACTCCTCCAAGCAAACCAACTTATGATACCGCTTTGTATATTGATGAAATGTATAAAGACACTCAATACAGATACGCTGTCATGAAGAGAAATACAGATTTCCATCAGTTATTCAGATCAGTTGATCTTACAGATAGATTATTAGATGATTTCTCATGTGCATTATCAAGGGAGATTCTCCTTCAAGGTAGATTATACATTAGTGAGAATTACATTTGTTTCAATTCAAGTTTGCTTGGCTGGGTAACGAATCTTATAATTGAAATGGATGATATCATAGGTTTTGAGAAAAAATTCACAGCTGGATTATTTCCAAATGGGATTCAGATCGAAACTAAAGATAATAAATATACATTTGCAAGTTTAATATCAAGAGATTCTACTTATGATTTCATGGTGAAGATTTGGGGAAGGCAACTTCAAGTAGACGAAGAGCTATCAAAAGAAAAATCCCAAGAGAAAGAGAATGAATTCTTGGGACTGCCAATGCCTTATGATACTCCGAAATCCTCAACAAAAGACTCTTATACTGATACTCCAAAGATCCAGAATTATTTAATGTCATTAGATGGCGATGATGACAAGGATGAAGATGATGAAAAAGAGGAAGAAGAAGACGAATCTGACGTCGTACAATCAAAGGTTATAAGGTTCAAAAACGGTACATATCAAAATAATGGCCCTGATGCTCATACCCCAACGGAAATCAATCTCAAAAAAGATCCAAATGAAATCGAACTTTGTAATGAGATTTTTGATGCACCATTAGGTATGATTTATGATATCTTATTTTCATCTACAAATACCACGTTCCATCAGAAATTCATAGCCTCTCAGCATGGTTCTGAAATATCTGAATATGAAGAATTCCATCCAATGGAAGATGATCCTACAAGTTTTGAAAGAAAGATTTCGTATAGAAGAGCTTTAGGATATTCCATTGGTCCAAAATCAACAAAATGTGACTTGATCGAAGTCATAGATCATGTCAATTTTACTCATTATATCCTGGTGATAACAACAACTACCACTCCAGATGTACCTCTGGGAAATGTGTTTTCAGTGAAGACAAAATATCTCTTCACCTGGGCTGAAGATAACAAAACTAGATTGGTAATTTCTTACTATATAGAATGGACGGGTCGGTCTTGGATAAAAGCAATTATAGAAAAACAATCTTATTCTGGTCAAAAGACAGCAACAGAAGACCTTATAAGATTACTTAAAGAAGAATTGATAGAGACAACTTACTATGAAGATGGTCCATTAATTGTTCTGGAAGAAAAGGTGATAGAGAAGGTCGAAAAGGCCGTGAGAGAAGAAGTTCCTATTGTTGAAGATGTAGTTGAAAGATCAACATCATCCACCAATGATTTCATGCGTCATAATATCGTAACTGTTTGTTATTTGATTTTATCTTTTTTGATTTTGCTTCTTATTTTACAATTGCGTATTTTCAGGCTGCTTAAAGAAACTAAGGAGTTAGTCAACGAGATTCAAAGGCAGCAGGGATTGTTGGAAAAATCATCTCAACAGATTGAATTATTATTAGTTAGACTTGGTGAGAGTTTAGCTGATACTAAGGTAGATCCGCAGGTTTCATTTTGAGGTAGACCCCCAGGTGAAACTTTCACTTTGATAGTGGAATATAATGCAAAGTCATATTTATTGTAGAGTATTGTAGTAATACGACTGAAACAAATTTCAAGAAAGTCTTATTATATGTCTAACTAGCTAGGGTTAGATTTCGGTGTGCAAGTTGGTTGAGTACCCAAACAGAAGTATACGAGAATTGAAGTGCATATTCCAGAGGTGGTTTTCCATAAGCATTACAAAGCGGCCCAACTTGTAACGTGATAACTCATTAAACTTTTTGCACTCTTCTCGGCTGCAAATCGCCAAGCAGCTTCTTTTTACGCACAGCTGAAACACGAATGATGAACATAATAACAACACTGGCTGCCCAAAAACACCCAGTAAGTATTTGACTATGTAAGAACAGATTGGACCCACCGCTTGTCAACGCAAGACCGATGACCCCTGCGGAGAGTGCAAATGGAGATGCAATAATCAACATGCCGCCCCATACCAATCCCACCTTATGCTGGTCGTCCTTGCCTAACAAATCCAGCGCTACGGGCACTCCCAACGTTACACTAACTCCACAAACTAATCCAAATAGAACACTAAAGGCAATTAGGGAACCATAAGTCTTTGCAGGTATCCAAAGCGCGAATAGGAGAATTGTACCTATTAATGAGAAGGCGATGCTGGCGTTTATCCTACCAAAAATATCAGCCAAATATCCCATGAGCGATCTTCCGACAACTTGAGCAGCGCAGACTATGGATGTAAGATTCAGACCTTGTGATTGAGTTAGCCCAACCGACAGCGCATAGGATGCAATAAGAAATAGTACTAAAACATATCCTAATTCTGAGAGGCAGAACCAGAATGCTAGGAGCGCAAACTCATATTGCTTATAAAATATAGACAAATCACAAGTTTCAAAGGCACTTTTGATCACATATTCAGCAGCCAATCTTTCTCTAATAGGCGGTACTGCCTTCCTATTGAATGGTACCATAACACATATTCCAAGCAGTGCAGTGACTGCAGTCACTATACAAAGCATCCTCAATGCCCATTCATGACCATTTTCTGCAATGACTTTGTGAACAGCCAACGAAAAGACCACGCCTCCAAGCCCAGAGGCAGAATTGGCTATTCCATACAGTGTTGCCTTTTTGTCATGAAACCAAGTTGGTAAAACAATCGTAGCAGGCACAAATATTAGCACGAAAGAAACACCGATCATGAGACCTTGAGTAAGAAAAATCTGCCATAGTTCTGTTGAAAATGATGCCAAAATATACCCTACAGTTTGGAAGACAAGTCCAACTACCATTATCGGTCTAACACCAAAAAGTTTTATCAAGAGTGCACTTAATGGGGCTAAGCCTTGAGCACAGAAGATAACAATTCCACCGATTAACGCACAGTTGATTTTTGTAGCTCCAGGAAATACTCCACTACTGAGATAATACTCTAAGAAGACCCCAAAACTTGCATTCACTCCCCAGGTTGCAAAAACGCAGCCGAAACAACCGAGAGCGACTATCCATCCAAAGCCACCATCAGGGGGCTTTGTGTCAAGTTCAGCTTCAACCATAGTAGCTCCACCTTCTAGGGACTTTGAATCGAGTTCACGATCTGGTGGTTTCGTGTCTGATAGTAGATTTTCATCAAATGAATCTTGTTGTGCAACTGTGGTGCTTTCTGGGGTAAAAAAGGTCACATCTACAGGTTTTGTTGCTCGATGGAGGTCACTTCTAGGCTCATTGAGTTTGGAGTTCTCATATTCATTGTGAGTTTCATCGCCTCCCCTTCGTTCAGTCATTAGTCTTGACTTTGAAAGTTGCGATTAGCATCTATTTCTCTTTAAATGCGACTCGATCCGATTTCCGTATGGGGTAGATTGACTCTGACTGGGGTTTTTTGGAGGACTCTGACTCGGAATTTGGTGTGGCAAAGTTCAGATATGGACCCTCAACAATCATCACTCAAGCGGTTGATGTCATGTCACCTGTTAATGCAAATTTCAACAGGGTAAGATACCGGAAACCTAAAAAGTTTACCGTTATGCGCACTTTTTTAAATTTATTACTCATTGCTTTGTACATGAATCTACTATATTAACTATTTACATAATACTTTAGCCAACTATCTAAAATTGAACAGAGACCTTTGACTAACTTTGGTTGGATTGTTTTGAAACACGTTATGCACGACAAATTAGGTCAATGTCTTCTTTTCGCAACCAGTCCAGCTAGTAATTTTGGAAAGAACGAAGCAAATTGGTCATATTAGAAAGAGCATACAACCGCCAATTTGCCGACTTTATGCCCACCATGGATCCAAAATGGGAACCAGTTTGGAGCACAACAGAGAATCTGGTATCCAAGTTCCCTTTTCATCATTTTGCATTTCTAATTGTATTTCACTACACCTTGCACTACCCGAATTCGTCTTGTTTGCAGTTTTTGAGCACGGTAGACACCCGTGTGACTCAAAATGATCCAGTTTACGTGGGTGATTACTACGCTATCTTAAACCCGCCCACAGTCTCCTCCTCCGTCTTCTCTACCAAATCAATATCCTCCACGGTATGAACCACAATTTTATCATTCTCTCCATTCAACTCAAATATGAATATTCCACTCAAAACCCTTTCTAATTTCAAATCCTCCCTTTTGCTCAACCAAACTTTTGATAATTCTGATGCTGCAGACATGATTCCACTTATACCAGAGATCTTATCAATACTATGAGAGCCCAATTTTGCTGCTGAGGTTGAATGGAACTTATTTTCATCATTTGATAAATGGAAACACCCAGGCGAACAAGTTACCCAACGAACTCTAATCTTAGCTGAGTTTGGATTAAAGGATTGGATATCATCCTCTGTTACTATTTTAATCGATTGAATATGTAATTTCACTTTTTCATGTAATACAAACGAGGTCATAACAAGTTGGATAGCTTTGAATGTAGTGAAATAAGATACTTGGCCCTTCACTGAAGGTGGTAAAAATGAATTTAGTTTATGTATTCTTGTAGGACATAATTGAAGAATAATTTGTGGTGATGTGAGTTGTTTTGGTATTGATTTGATAAGTAAATTCGGGACTAAGCGACGTAATTCATCAATCATCGATCCTAGATTTGCCTGTTTTTGCAATTCTTTGGGATCCACTGGAGGAATCGGGTCGGATCCAATTGATCCAGTGTATTTAACAACTCCATTCGGATTGATTGAAGTTAGGAATATAAGATTGGATGAAGGATAACGTCGTGGTATGTGAACTTGTCGTGGTATGCTGGTTCTAAGTGACATGTTGTTGCGAAAATATTGAGTGAGACTTTTGATTATACGATAAAGATTTGAGGAGATGGGATTTCTAGTATCTAAGTTGAGGAATAGAGAATATCTCTACATATAAGTAATAAGAGCAGTGGATGAGTCTATTGCGAGATTATTGTTTATTACAAGTTCTTGGGCTTCCTCACTAGAGTCCCCTACCAGGTGATCATCTACATTCACGGATCGCAGTCAAAGGATATAGGCGGGTGAAACAAACCAGAGACAGTACTAAGTATTCGTTTCATACCTGTCTAGTCACACTATATTAAAGAATGGAATTATTGTTAGAACAGGTTAGCCTCATGATGCTCCACGCTACTAAATATCTACATTTCCAAATAAGAAATATACCTCATCTGTATTACTAAACACACTATAGCTTGAAAAGCTACTCGAAACATCACATCTCAAACTCGTGCCACCAACTGATCACCACTTGCACAAATTCACTATAAGGTCTCGTACAATAACTCTTCCAAATACCCTTCTTCGTTAGCTTCCTCGATTTCAGCAAAATTTCCAACATAATCATCACCTCTGACTACACCAGGCAATGGTTTACCACCGGAAACTCTTCTCCAAATCTTCTTAGCATCGTCATCAGTGCCAAGATCACGAGAAGTGAACTTCACACCATTCGCATTCAAAATAGTGGACAACAAATTCGTTCTTGATCTGATCTGCATACCACCAGCAAGAGAAGTGAAAAGATAAACCGGTTGAGCTTTCAAATGAGCACGGATTTCTTCTGGAGAAACGTCAAAGTCGAAATCATCATCATCGGTAGGTGTTGTTTTGGAGGCACTTGACGGCGTTGCCGAAGAGCCAGTGAGGGATGCAGCAGCAGCTGTAGCAGAGGCTGCAACTACGGATGCAGCACCTGCAATTGCACCAAAGACTCCTCCCGTTGTTTGACCTTCGGGTACAGCTTCAGAAACAGCTTCAGGCACAGCTTCAGAAACAGCTTCAGGAACATCTTTAGACACACCTTCAGAAACAGCTTCAGGCACAGCTTCAGAAACAGCTTCAGGAACTGCTTCAGGCACAGCTTCTGATTTGGTTTCGTCCTCGGTGTTATCTGGAGCAACCTCCTTGGAAACACCCTCATGTTCAACAACCTCTTCATCCTTTCCTACAACTTCAGAATCGATTCCAGCATCCTCCTTCACTGGTACCTGCTCTTCAGCATCATCAATTTCTTCTGATTCTTTTTCAGGTACTTCAGTTTCCACGTGAGCTTTCTTGGAAGTTGATTCAGTAACTTCATCAGCAGCTTCAACACCTGTTTTTACATTTTCCGCATCAATCGGTTCAGTGGCTTCATCATCATTAGCCAAGTCAGCGCTGGCAGGAACAGGGACATCAAGTTCCTTACCGGCATCTTCCGAGACATCCTTTTCCAAATCCGGCTTGTGTGATTCAGATTCATCAAGATTCTCAACTTCATCAGGTTTGTTGTCATCAACTACAGCACTCTTTAATTCCTCCGGTGTGCTAATCACCTCGGATTCAATATCCTTTGAGTCAGCCACCTCTGTCGTCTCGAGTTCAATATCCTTTGATTCAGCCACCTCTGTTGTCTCAAATTCAATATCCTTTGACTCAACCACTTCTTTCGCCTCTTGTGTTGCCTCGGATTCCCCTTCTTCCGTTACCTTTGTAGGTTCCAGATTTTCCGATTTTGGCCCCAAATCGGCTTCCACATCTTCAATTTTTTCCTCAGCTTTCGCTTCGGTTTCCACTTCCTCTGATATTCCCTCAGCTTTCGCTTCAGTTTCCACTTCCTCTGATATTCCCTCAGCTTTCGCCTCGGCTTTAGCCTCTGCCTCATTATCACTGACATCTGCTATCTCAAAATCCTTCCCGGTACTCTCAGCCAATGGATGCCTTGGGGAACCCAAATGTAACACCAGCTCAACCATTTCATCCAAATGATCCACAGTAGTGTATGGATCATCGTTAACCAAAGCTCCTTCTTTAGCCAATTCTTCAGGGTCATCATGATGATCAGTTGGAGCTCTAGATCTTGATCTTGAAATAGATCTAAGATAATTAGTACTGGATTCTGATCTTGTCGCATACAACCTTGAAGCCAATGGTAACGCACTTTGTGGAGTATCCACATTGAAATTCGTGTAGTCACCAGTAGTGAGTAACGAAGGATCTTTTGGTAAAGAAGATAAACTATGACGTGGATCTTTTGATAAATCGGAAGTTTTTGGCTTAGCAGCTTCTGCTTCTGCAATTTGTTCACTCATAGTAGGTCTAGATTGTCTAGATCTTCTATCATCACCTTCTTCGACAATATCTTCAGATAAAAGAGGTGGTAATTCGTAAGTTGCAGGATCTTCAACATGAGTATTCTTATACGAATCACCTCTTGCTAAATGAGGTTTAGAAGATCTCGATAATGAACGTTCATTAGAACGAACATTAGAAGGAGTTGATCTTGATCTTGATCTTTCTCGATCACTCACAATTGTATCTCTTTCAGTATGGAAGAAAGGAGTGTGGATAGAGTCGTGAAGATCAGGAGAAGGAAGTTGCGAAGGCAAATCTGTTGGTTTATCCAATGCTTCTGAAGCGGAGGTGTTGGCAACATCTGACTTTTCAGCGACTTCCTTAACAACTTTGGTGTCGTCAATATCGGTACTTTTTGTCTCAGCAACAGGCTCATTAGTTTCTCCACCAAATGAACTATCCAATCCAGAAGATTTCTCTGACCCGGATGGCTTAGATTTTGGTAATTTCTTAGGATCATGAGACTTCACACTACTTAACAAATCTTGATGAGAAGTGATTTGATTTTCCAATTGATATTCTGAGAGGTTTGGAGTTGAATAATCTTCATGTTGATAGAAAGAAGAATTCACACCCGCGATTGGAGAATCAGTAGCCACAAACACTTGTGGTTCCGGTGATTCAGCAGTAACGGGAGGAGGTGCCAAACTTCTAAAAGAAGTGTTAGCTTCTTCTTCTTTATCATCGGCCAAAAAATCCTTGAATGAAACATTTGGATCGGATTTCAAGAATTCTTGAATCGACTCACTGGTATCATTTGGATCAACATCTTTTGGTTCATACTTAACTTCATCTTTTACATGACCTTCAGCATCCAAAAACCCATCGAAATCATCAGAGCCCAACAAAGCACCTTCACTCATCAAATCATCCAAAGACGTTGAAATTGACAGAGTGTATAAAGCGGCACTACTTTTACCGACAGTAGACTTCTTCTTTTTGGTTTTCTTTTCCTTCGACGACTTGTATTTCTCTGGATGAATATAATTCTTGTGTATAGAATCATCAGCAGATCTAATTGATGCCCCAACCAACGATGGTTCATCTAACTTTTCAGCAAGTTCAAGCTGTTGTTCATTCATGGTGATACGTAGAAAATGTCCCCGCCAAAATTTGAGATTAATTTAGATAGCGCGGATGATTGCGAAAGAGGCACACTTTTGAGGCAGTTTATGTTGGGTCATTAAGGGTGGTGTTATTGCAATTATACGACAGAAAATATGGATTAAGTGTGATGAAGTTGTATAAGGTGACGTTTAATATAGCATGTAATCTAATTAGTTAGTTAGCTATTTATGAAAATGATTTGATATTACCTCGAAATGATTGGAGGATGGAGTGTTTAGAGATATGGAACTAATACTGTTATTATACTAAACCGTACAGCCTCCCTTGAGTTATATAGCCTCGTTTGAGAGTTATTACGATAAATGGCATTTCCTTTGGAGAACCAATTACGTGTATGTGTGCATTTCTCGTCTACCAAGGACTGAATCAACACCACATGGAACCATTCAAGGAATAGGGAGTTCGCAAAGTCACTTGACAGGTCAACTATTGATAGTATTGCACTGTCAATCGTCGCTTAACTTGACGAGATGGAATTTTACCCCAGAGAATCATTCTATTGTTATGAAGTTTATCGTGTACTGCCTCGCCAATTTAACTATAGAGGTAATTTATTGCTGTCTAATGTACCTCGTCGATGTATCTAAATAGGATGAGTGTTATATGCAAATATACTTCAAACTCAAGAATTAGTTAGCTTCTACCATCCTCTGATCAGCTTGTTGGGTATAGCAATTGCAACCATATATTACTGATTATGTAATACCGCATATTGCTGCATTTCATGATTCGAAGGTGATTTGGATGCGTAACTTTAGCTTGCTACTCCAAAAGAACGCTTGATATGGAGAGTGTATGGCTTAGTACGAGGTGTATAACCTCTAAATTTTGGATGTCTTACGTGGTAAGCCTCTAATTGGAATCAATGGCGATAAATGCGGATTGAAATTAGCAAGAGTGGAGGTGTCAGGAGATGTCAGGAGATGTCAGGGGTCAGAAAAGTGCCAGGAAGGTGTCAAGAAGGAGCAAAACGGCTCTCTTGAACAAGCCAAGTTGAGGATAGACCACCAAAGAATTGGAAGGTCATGATCTAACTCAAGAATTTCAAGTGCTTTCACAACAAACCGATTTGGTTTGAACTTGTGATCAGGCCAAGTGCGAGCTGGTATTTTGTCTAGCTTATACGGGTATCCTTGTTAAGTTGGTATCGGTAAACTTAATGTGATGTTTATTCAAGTTCATATCCTCACTTTCCACTTTCAAGTAAGACTGGCAAGTTGGTGAACTCTTATGTCTACATGAAGATTAGAGTGGCAATCCACAAAATCAAGGTGAGGAGAACCATCCAATTGAAGTTTCCCTAAGGATAATCCCGAGTGGCAACGCATATCTAGTATGGAACGTATAGAACCCATAGAACAAATCTTGGATTAAATGACTCCCTCCGCTTTTCCCCGGCTTTAGGATCCGCACGTGCCCGAGAATATATAAAGAAGTTGAAGAAAAATTTCTAGAGGCAAAATAAATTATACAACATGGCTAGACAAAGAAGATCCGCACCTGCTCCAAGACAACAAACCAGATCAGCACATACCGCAGCTGCTCCACATCCTTCCGCACATGCACCAACTGCTGCCCACCCACAAACTGGTGCTAGACAACCAGGTATGTTCGCACAAATGGCATCAACCGCTGCTGGTGTTGCCGTTGGTTCCACCATCGGTCACACTTTAGGAGCTGGTATCACCTCAATGTGGGGTGGCTCTGGATCTGCTCCAGTTGAACAACAGCAAGTTGCTCAAACAAGTCAACAAGAACAAAACAGAAACTGTGATGTTGACGCCAGAAGTTTCACCAGATGTTTGGAAGAAAACGGTGGTAACATGCAAATCTGTGATTACTACTTACAGCAATTGAGATCATGTCAAGAAGCTTCAAGGCAATATTAGGCTGAGAAGTCAATGCAATTTAGAGATTATTCACTCTATAAAAGGTTATTTAGATGACTTTGAAAGAAGATTCGGAAAATAGCGATGAAACAAAATATTTATATGTCTTAGTAGACTTGAAATAGCTTAATTAATGAACCCAACTGGGATTATATAGCATCATTAATAAACTATCCATTGTATTTTGGTTGTAGTAACGTAGTGAGCCGCGTGCCTTTGGATGAGAGAGCATACAAGAGTGTATTTGGTAAAGAGGTTTCTATGACAGGGATTACTGCAGGTAGCATGAGCCATATAACACACTACCGAAGACGGCAACGAGGTTGCACGTTCTTGTTGTGGTTGTAATACCTGAATCTACTTGAACTCCCTCTAGCCGAGGTTTTAAATCGGTAATGAATTTGCACCCAAAAGTAGTCTGTTGCTGAGTAGATGGAAGAGAAGACATCCAAGATATCCCATTGAGGTGCAATCAATTCTACAATGCATCCAACTACACCAATTTAATCTATTTATATTCAATACATATACAACACACGACTCAATTGTGCATTGTTAACACATCTCAAGGTAGGGCTAAACACCCAGGAAAGTTCAGGATCTCACATTGGCAACACTGCTGGCGATAATGTGCACAGAAACAACTCAGTAGTCATTGGACGGAACAAACCTCTTCGGATCAGGACTAGTCTAAATGCAGATCAATAGCTATTTATACTAGTACCACCTGTTGGAGCTTCGAGCTTCCGAACCATGTTGGTGATGCTGGGAATTATTCACAATTTAGCGTCGAATTGAAATGCTTGCAATTCTAGAACGCTTGCACTACCAAATCATGCTCCGCTTGAGTTCATTACTTAGCGACTGAAGGCTTCTTCTCGTCCTTGCTGTAATAATAATAACCCACACCACCCAAGCCCAAAACAATCAAGGCACCAGTCTTATTTCCAGGCTTCTCGTCCTTGTGTTGTTCTTGTCCAGCATGGTGTAAGTTGTCATGTTCGTGATCCTCAACAACAACCGTTTGCTTTTCAAGATCGGCCACCTTGTGATCAACAACATTCTCACCCAAACTAATAGCATCAACTTGGTTAATTTCCGGGTTGATAGATGTTTGAATGTATTTATCTCTGTTGACGGATTTCTTTGGTTGGCCCTGTGACGAGTTTACTGAGCTATCAACTGGAGACGATTCTTTATGCAAAAACGCTGGTTCTTCGCTGACAGCTTCACCACCATGTACAACGGTTGCTGAGTTGGCTTCAACCTTCACTGACGAATTGCTTTCTTTGACAA
This sequence comes from Kodamaea derodonti, assembly GCA_030570035.1. Taxonomy (NCBI): domain Eukaryota; kingdom Fungi; phylum Ascomycota; class Pichiomycetes; order Serinales; family Debaryomycetaceae; genus Kodamaea; species Kodamaea derodonti. The sequence continues at coordinate 351,670 of JAJLUU010000015.1, forward strand.
AAAGTTCTGTTGCAACCTGCTTGGCCTTTTCGTGTGCAATGTCTTGTTGGACGGCTTCTTTGGTGATAGGAGGAACTTTTGGTTCGGAGGTCTTTGGCACGAAATCGTACTTGAATTCCCATTCATTGATTGATGTTTGACTTGGTAATTTGTACGAGTCAATTGTAGAATCATCCCCTTTGGCTGATAATCTAATGGAACTGGTGAGGTTACGACTAGCGAGTCTAAATGTTGGAATGGTTCTTCTAAGCATGTTGTTGGTTGTTTAATTGGATTGGTGGAATTGGAAGCGCTGATAAAGTGGGGGTATGCAGGAGAAGCCGAATTTCCAAAATGTGGTGCAAAGAATCCCAGCGTGAACGTCATAAGCTCACCACGAAGTGGTGCAAAAGAAAATATCATGGAAGGACAAAATGGCTATGACGAAGTATGACAGAGCAGCGTGCTGAGAGAATTTGTGAATTTTGTTTGTAACTTCGAAATGGTTTACATTCTGCCTAATTCTGGGTTCTTAGATCCAAAGTTATTTACTACTGACGAGTCTTATTAGACAGATCCAATGCCATCTAATGTTACTGACGAGTCTTATTACGTGTTTCAATATCCATTTGATCTGATTGGTGATTCTAGTATTGTTTGTGGGTGCTGCAGTTTGCAGCAAGTGCGCAAATAAATGAGAGGTTGGCCGAGTTCGCAATCCGCTCCTTTACCGGATGGCCGCAAGATCTCGCCGTTTTACAGTGCAGAGCAATTGGCTTGGACCACCTTCCCTGGCAGAATTGCACTGCACCTGAGATCCTCCACTTAACCATCAAATGAAGATTTCAACCCAATCTACAAGATTCCTGATCATAGCAATGACTTGTCACTCTTAAGTAAAATCCAGCATTTCTTCTTCTATTACCAAGCATACTCACTGGAAATGACATCGTTTAATGAGAAATACGTAGTATATTTTGCAGCTTTTTTTGTTCTATGTAATATTTAAACTAATTGAGTAGCCTTTTACGTCTATGATGTATCGGTGTGGCTACTCATTTGGCTCGTAGATAGCGGATAGAATGCATCAGATCAACAAAGGGAGTCCTGGCTACCCTGGCTACGCTCTGGACTAGAACCTCCAATCATCACCAACACTCTCGATCGCCCACTTAAACTTCTCTCTCAAAGTCTTGGTAAACAACCTCTCAATTGGAACGTCAAACCTCTTGGAAAACATCACACTCAACCTTGGATCGATATAATTGATCTTGGAGGTACCCAAACTAACTTCGGAGTTATCCTCCTTATCCTTCAATTGCAAAGTTGTGCTTATAATTCTATTTTCTATAGTTTCAACCTGGGTCTTCAACTTAGCCACAGTTAACCCATTTTTAACTTCCGGTTCATTTTTCAATTCCTCGGCATATTCGGCCTTCAATTCTTCTATTTTGTCGTACCTTTCTTTGATGACATCTTCAGTTAAAGGAGGTTTACCTTCGAGTTTCAACTTCTCGTTATCTCTTAAGATCTTCTTATGTAACTGTTCAAGTTGTCTTTCTATAATTAACCTATGAACATGAGCTTCATCTTCTTTACTGAAATCTTCTAATTCAGCAAAGTACTTGAGGTCTTTCTTTAAGGATGGCTCCAATACTAACATCATTTTTTTGAACCTAACTTTTTGCCAAACGTATTCTCGTATTTTATCTTGGATTTTATTCACCAACGAACCGTGGTTTTTACTCACGGTCCTTTGATGGTTACATAAGATAGCAACTGTTCTGTTGGCACTGTTAAACTTAAGAACCTTTTCAGCAACGCTACCTGTGTTTTCAATCAAATCAAGTTGATCTTGCATTGTTTTGGATGCATTATACGTACGGAAAACTTTTGCAGTCAAGCCTTTCATATAATTTTGGAAATGCTTGTTCAAAGTGGATGGATTGATTCTATCGAAAAGATCATCGCCGGGTTGTTTTGGGGCTTTTTTGAAGATCCTCAAGTTCTTGAAAACTTGTTTTTCAACTTCTACTTCTTGATAAAATCGAATACTATCTTTACCCAAGAAATCAAAGATGACCACATTTGGAGGTTTTAGGGAGATGTGTTCATATCTCAAGGAACAGCACCCAACAGTATCAGCTTCATCATCACCCTTTTCACCACCTGCTCTTAAAGCGAACTTGTCGATCAAGTACGTTGCAGTTGCCATTTGGCGATTTTGCATGATCTCACTTTTTAGCATTTTGGTGTAATCTTTACGGATTTCATCAATATGGTTTTTCAAGTTTCTCGCCGTTTCGAACTTCTTGAAGTCGGAAACCCCCTTAATAGAAGAGTTGGCTGCAAAACGAACGTACTTAACGGAGTCGGCGATGTTTTCTTTCCAAGTTGCAAGCCATGCTACAGTATTATCATGTCTGACTTCACCCCAAGTGTGGCCTGCAGGAGGGTCTGGAACTTTTGCTTCTTTACCTAAATTCAAAGTGATATCTTCTGGATAGACCCTTCTCTTGAGTTTACCTGTTTTTGGATGGGCACCACGGCCTCTGAACAATCCAGGAGGTTCGATTCTGAAATTCCCAACGGTTTCCTTGTGACCATTTAACAAACAAGTTTTGTAATGTTCTTCTAATTTCTCCTTCTCTTCCTTGATTTTCTTCTTATCCTCCTTGGTTAAGTTCTTCTTAGCTTCTCTAGCCATTTCAAAGTGGGAATAGATCTTACTGAAATCACATTTCTCAAACTCTTGAATGTCAGCACTACAGACCTCTCCAGCATCTCTGCACTCCTTCAAAACCTGAAGGAAATCGTTGAAGAAATTCTTCTGGAAAACGGGATTCTTAGCATGGTCACTCTCTATCATAGCTGCAAAAAACCCAGCAACTTCTTCAGCAGCAAGTGGTAGTTTTTCCACAGGTTTCCCATTATAATACAATTTTACAAAGGATGGCAATGGCTCATATTCAGGTGGGAAAATGACACCATTATGTGACAACGTTTGCCATTTGATCTCTCCATTATGATCTTCTTCTTCCCACCACCTATAAGAGTCATCGGGAGTCTCCTCTTTGAGTTGCTTTGTTTTTTTGACATCAATTGATTTGGCAGGAGTTGCAACTTGGCTGGATGGAGTTGCAGCTTGTTTCGAGGCTGCGGCTTTCGAAGGCGTAGAAGGAGTCGAGGTTTTGTCAATCTTGTCAATTTTGTCAGCCTTGTCTACCTTATCCTTTTTAGGTTTGTCTGATTTGGATTTCAGATTCGCCTTGTCCTTCTTCAGTTTCGATTTCTCGGATTTCTCTTTCTTGCTTGACTTTTCTAGCTTTCCATCCTTTCCATCCTTTTTCACTTTCGATAAGGGAATTTCATCGTCGTCTTCTTCAATCTTGATTTCACGCTTACGTTTCTTGGTTGGAACGCGTGCAAGTGGCATTTCATCATCAGAGCTCATGTTGTTTGGATAATTATTTGCCAGCGATGATGTTGTTATATGTAGGAGATTTTTGAACTGGAACCGAAAAGTTCGAACTGTCACGCGGGGACATTTCTGAGTTGGCCAGTTGAGTTCGGGTATGGAGTAACTGGGATGTTGTCTATGATTTGCTAAGCTAATCAAATTGTTTTTGAACTTGGTTTGGGAAGATTGGATATTACGATAACGAGATTTAATCGAATTGTAGTAACTATGAAGCACCTTAGACGCGTTGTTGAGTGGGTGGATTGACATGGAAGTGCAAACTCACGCAACTGTTACTTAGATTGGCTAGATGTATTTACATGGGGTTCTAAGGTTGTTACTCGATTGTGAACTGAAGAGAGTCTACAATGGCAAATGTAAGAATTTCTCCTGAGAGCTTGTGGTAGGTCGTAGTCTCGTGACCGAGATTACCTGGAGTTGTCAAGGTTTGTAGAGAAGGTCATGAAAACTTGTTTCCGGGAGCACTTACAAGTCTTCTGATTATTAGCAAAATTGTCAAGATTTATCAAGATTTTTCAAGATTTTTAAAGATTTTTAAAGATTTTTAAAGATATTACAAGTGGTTGCAAGTGTACTCTTGGAGGACATCATAATTATTGAAGTACTTAACGCACTTGAAAGCGCTATTGGACTCACAAGATCTACTGTGACCAACTCTACCTATCATGTACAAGAAATCACAAACCACAAGAACGTTGCAAATAATAAGTGTTTGATATTGAAGTAAACTTTTGCAACACATGTACCTCATCGCAACCATACAAGAATATCAAAAATCAATTCTGAGGATCCCAACAACTCAGACGGTAACGAGTGCCCACAAAGTCAATTCCCATATCAAGATCAAAAAGTAATCGCGTAGAGCTCAGCTGTGAAGCCTCGAACATTCTCCGGTGCATTCTATTCACTCTATTAGCGTTCACTCTGCAAATTCAACTTGTGAACACATGGACAGGCTTTCTGATAGGCTCGCCGGTTTGCTTTCTGCTACGCTTTCTGCTACGCTCGCCGATTTGCATTCAGTATTATATGCTCCGTGGAAGTCAATGCACCGGCCGGAGTTTGTCTCCGATTTTAGACTCCCATCAGTCCCGTTAAGATCAAGCCTCAAAGGTCTAGCGAACCTGTTACAACTACCATCAATAGCAACCCCAGAGGTCAGATCAACTCACTAATTGCACTTTGACTAGTCTATGGTATTTTACGGTGCTACTTTTTCGACAGATTAAAGGATACTGCTACTGCTCCTTGTAAAGTTATCTCAAAAATACACCTCTTGAACCAATTTCATTCACATGTGAACAGCCCCATTCGTATATTCGATCCTAATTAAGCTTACGCTTATCAGTCAACGGCTTCAACACGGCATCATCTATGTTAAACCTTCTAAACGCATAACCCGACCAAAATGAATTTTGTATTGTCTCGTAATTATTTTTTTGCACCCAAAGCGTAATAGCTTGTTTTCCGACCCGGATCGAAATTCAACAATACTCTCTAATACGACGAATGATGGTTACAACCCATCATCTACCTTCATCCTGTGATGGTGATCATCCAGGACAAATTGGGAGGGCCATAATAAGTAATTCAACCGTGCACCCCCACCCGAAAAAGGTTGCAAATTTTGGATATAAGCAATCATGCATGTGAAAGGTCAGATTTAGTAGCGATGATTGGAAAATACGCCCTAGAATTTTGAAAAGGTTGCAGCTGAGGAAAGATGACTTCAAGGCAGGAGTTATGAGAAATAGATGGATTATGAGATTTCTTATCAATTTTTGGAATCAAAGGATTATTTTTCAGTCTTCTAACTTTTGTCTGTCTGGGTATGAGGACAATCTTCTTAACCTTGACTCGGTTAAAATATCTGAAGTATGTTTCTTAAAAAATTCTTTAATTTCTTCTTAAAATTACTTGCTTAATTATTTTTCTATCAAAACCTTCTTAAGCCATAAGCGTATTTCCTTATTCATTGAAATCTTCGTACTTCCAATAATAGAATATTCCACAAAGAAATTATTAGAAGCATGTCTTCGCCACATTCTTAGTGGTTGCAATTTCTGGTCTCAAATAGGACGCGGTTTCTTGGCCGGGAATAAATTCTATAATAATATGCGTCTATTGGATTTCAGGCCCAGGGGAATGTGAGGTTAATGATGCTTAGTGAGGTCCCATCGAAGTTTAATTTTGAGAGTGGTGCGGTGTTTAAGGTACGTGAAAGTGGTATGATTTCTGTGCATTGACCTTGAGGGGTATTGAGCATGATAATATGGTTTGTAATTAGATGAGGTGGGGAGTACGGAGTTATCTTAACAGGAGAAGAAGGTGTAGATGTTCTATGTGGAGTTTGATCTCTCACGGTATTGGTCTGTTGTAGTATCTCTCGCGGTATTGATCTGTTGTTCGAATGTCTCATGCTGTAGTTATACCGCTCGTGTAATTCGGCCCACTCATATCAAGTTATTGTGGTACCTCGCATGATACTTCCATTGTGATATCTCGCATGATACTACCATTGTGATATCTCGCATGATACCACCATTGTGATATCTCCCTGGCATTCGCTATTGTGATGTCTCCCAGGGCATTCAGAGTTATTACATTAACTCATGTGGCACGATACTTCTTGTACCCGTAGCACATAAACAAAATAACCAATTGATATGAGCGCTACGGAATAACCGGGCTCTGAAAATGAACGGGCACTTGGCAACTACCGGGATCGAAACTAACAGGACTGCACTCCAATATAATTGCAGTGCTAGGGCAACGGTAGACGTTGACCCAACGGTCAACACGGATCGGATAGGAGTGCTGTGATTGGCTTGCCCCAACGGTCAACACGGATCGGATAGGAGTGCTGTGATTGGCTTGCCCCAACGGTCAACACGGATCGGATAGGAGTGCTGTGATTGGCTTGCCCCAACGGTCAACACGGATCGGATAGGAGTGCTGTGATTGGCTTGCCCCAACGGTCAACACGGATCGGATAGGAGTGCTGTGATTGGCTTGCCCCAACGGTCAACACGGATCGGATAGGAGTGCTGTGATTGGCTTGCCCCAACGGCCAACACGGATGAGATACGAATGCAGTGACGACCAACACGGATGAGATACAAATGCAGTGACGACCAACACGGATGAGATACAAATGCAGTAACGGCCAACACCGATGATACAAATGCAGTAACGGCCAACACCGATGATACAAATGCAGTAACGGCCAACACGGATGAGATACAAATTCAGTGAATAGGTGGCTTTGGCCAACGGTCAACACTATAACGAATTAGCGACTTTCGATCAACAGTAAATGCATTTCCAAATAGCGTACACGATTAAAGCGCTGAGGTGTTTGTACACCTTTAAACTCAGCACGTTGCCTTCAAGAACATTCGGTGACTGCGTTTTAACGAATTCAGGGAAGATTACAATGCCGGACCACAAACCTCAAGCGTTTGGTACTGCGACCTGTTAATGTCCAGGGACTAAGTCAGAAAAGGATTGGATCTCAAGCACGAGATCCACCATGAGTATGTTATTCCCCGTGGACTCTCACTTCATTCTTTTAGTTAAGAGTAGGAGTTGATCGGAACCCATACTATTTCACACCCATAGTCACACCCTTACACTTTTCACACCCTTACTACTTTTCACACCCATAGTCACACCTTACCTCAGGATAACCAAGGACGATCTAATTGTGTGCCTGGTCAAAGCATGACAGTAATTGCAAATTCTAGCGGGCAAGCACACAATAGGCAGGGCATAACTCCTCAGAAACAAAGCCTCAATGATGTGTTATCAACTCGACTAACAATACTTTAGCAACAAACCAACAATACAAGAATTGCAACTTCCAGTTCCATGGTAAACATGCAATTCGATATAGCAAACCATTACGTAATCTGTACAATGTAACTTTGGATACCCGCTACGCTTAGACCTACCAATGACAACGTCACCAATTCACAACCCTTGCTACCAAATATCCACGGTATATCCTCAAAATCACTCCATCAGGTTGGACTGGTTGGATTGGTTGGATGTAGGGTTCACTCTACGGCACTTTATTCCCCTCCTCGAACCCTTTTTCTTGCTTAAGTATTGCAGTTTGGATTTACGTACAAACCTGTCAGAAACCTTCTACAATCTGCCAATAATAATCTTGATGTACGCTTATCTTTGTTATCATCATCAATCCCTACAGCGAAATTCAAGGAGATGCGGAGTATTTGAGGTGTTTTGGATGAATTTTGGGATGATTGGTTAAACCTTGACGAGTCTGTCGTTGATCGATTGACTGGCTAGTTACGGCTAAGTAGGTTTATTCTCAATGCATTATTGTAACAATCATATCTCCTTGTCATCTAGATTGTCTTAAATTGCTATCCTGTTAAAAGAAATCAGAAGCGAGTTGAATTATTTGCTCGGTTGGTCCTACCCTAAAAGGTTTTTGAGAAGGTATAATCAGGAGATAATATAGTATGCGTATGCATCACATATAATATGCTATAACTCTTTCCAATAAGTATATCATATACAGCATATACTACACATACACAACACTGACGTCCGCTGCTTCCTCACAATCCAACTCATCTCATCTGCCTCGAAAAAATTTCGCATCGACGGCCAAGAGCCGCCGTGGCGGTCTTTAATGTCAGTCACCGGTATTACATCTTACACAGATAAGCCTGTACGGCATTAATTATAAATTGCTTGTGTTGCATATCGGAGTGCACCGATGGGCGGTAAAGAAGTGGTTGGCCAGATTTTATCTTGTGACCATAAATGTAAGCAGGGCGTGGAGGTGAAGGAGTAGCGATATAGATGTGGAGGCACATGAAAGTACATGTAGTGGCTTCTACACCATATAACTACTGCCAAATCCTCATCTCTGGCTATTTTCTCGAAATCACTTCATCTCTTCTCATCCTTCCCTGCATCTCATTGAGCCCCGTTTTCTTTTCTTAGTTCACGGCATTCCACGAAATTTCCCTAAATGACTCTTATCCGTAGAATTGTCAATATAATCTAGATGACTACCTTCCTTAATCATACTCCACTTTCAATAATACCCAGATTAAGAGTCACACACATTAAAATCTCTTCATTGTTATATATGAACCAGTAGCCGTCTAAGCTCCAAAAAAACAAAACTCCCCAAACATGTCTGATTTGGAAAAACATACCACATCTCCTAGTTCCAAGGATCCCTTGAACGCAGAGAAAGAAATCGACTATCTCGATGATATTACTTCAACCACCGGAGAGTTCGAAGTCAAAAGAAACCTTAAAGCAAGACATATAAGTATGATCGCTATAGGGGGTACGATTGGTACTGGTTTATTTATTAGTACTGGTGGTACTCTTCAAAACGCCGGTCCTGTTTCTGCATTGATTTCGTTTTTGTTCATGACATCATTGGTTTTCTCAGTGACCCAATCTCTTGGTGAGATGGCCACATTAATTCCAGTCACTGGTTCGTTTGCACAATTCGTAACAAGATGGTGCTCCCCAGCTTTGGGGGCTGCCAACGGATGGAATTATTGGTTTTCTTGGGCTATCACATTCGCTTTGGAATTATCAGTGATTGGTCAGATTGTTCAATACTGGACATTTGCCGTGCCTTTGGCTGCATGGATTTCTATCTTTTTGGTTCTTTTAACCGCTGCAAATATGTTCCCTGTCAAATTCTATGGAGAAATCGAATTCTGGATTGCCATGATCAAGGTGATTGCTGTCGCAGGATGGATTTTGTATGCGTTCATCATGGTTTGTGGTGCCGGTAAAACTGGACCTGTTGGGTTTAGATACTGGAGAAACCCAGGTCCATGGGGTCCTGGTCTTTACGTCAAGAATGTCAATACTGGAAGATTCCTTGGTTGGTTATCTTCTTTAATTTCCGCAGCATTTACTTTCCAAGGTTGTGAATTGGTTGGTATTTCCGCAGGTGAATCCAGAAACCCTTCCAAAACAGTGCCTTCTGCAATCAGAAAGGTTCTTTTCAGAATCCTTATCTTTTACGTGCTCTGTATGTTATTTATTGGTTTGTTAGTGCCATTTGACGATAAAAGATTGGGTACTGGTGGACCAGCCAGTTCTCCATTTATTATCGCTATGCAAAATTCAGGTACTAAAGTGTTACCGGATATTTTCAATGCCATCATCTTAGTCACCATCATTTCTGCCGGTAACTCCAACATTTATTGTGGATCCAGAATTTTGTATGGACTTGCTCAAGCAGGTGTCGCTCCAAAAATCTTCCAAAGATCAACCAAACATGGTGTACCGTACGTTGCCGTATTATTTACTGCTGCGTTTGGATCTCTTGGATACCTTGCATGTTCCTCTTCTGGTACTGAAGCTTTCAACTGGTTACTTAATATTACCGCAACTTCAGGGTTGATTGCTTGGGGTTGGATTTCCTTCACTCACCTCAAATTCATGAAGATTTTGAAACTGAGAAATATTAGCAGAGATTCGCTTCCATTCAAAGCAAAGTTCATGCCTTTTAATGCATACTACGCAACCATCACAATCTTTATTTTGGTCTTCATCCAAGGGTATGGTGTTTTCTTTGCTTTCACTGCAGAACAATTCTTTGTCAATTATGTATCTGTTATTTTGTTTGTGGTCTGTTGGATCGGGTTCCATTTCTGGTTCAACGGTTTCGGTAAAGACGCCTGGAATTGGAGATTATTGTTGAGACATGTTGATGATTGTGACATCGATACCGGTGTCAGAGAAATCGAGGACGATCAATGGGAAGAAGATATTGTGAAGGACACTTACTGGGCCAAGTTCTGGGACTGGATGTCGTAGAGAAATAATTTGGCGTGACGCGCGAAAACAGTTTACAACTACTCCACACATACAACTACAAGTCGATACATACAACTACAAGTCGATACATACAACTACAAGTGCCACTTCCTTATACACTAGTGCCATCCACATACACTAGTGCCATCCACATACACTAGTGCCATCCACATACACTAGTGCCATCCAATACACTAGTGCCATCCACATACACTAGTGCCATCCACATACACACAAGTGATCACCTTGTTCACTATTTACTCACATCAACCATGTTGATGCATCACGCAACTTCACTCATTATAATTCTCTTTCAATATGGACTTTCATTTCATGATCCTTGGATCTTAATACATTATTTACTGTATATAAGTAACCTGCTTCTCACCACTCAATAATTTCATCGACACATCGCACTTAACTCGCCAGCAATTTCAGTGTGATTGAATGAATCTCTCTTGCAAGTACTCCATACATACCTCTCTGGACCACACGTTCTCATACAGCATTAGCCGTCAGCGAAGCTCATCACGTCCATGGACCCCTTAAACCTCCTGAACACTCCTCAGATCTCCGCACTCTCTCCTAAACCTCGTAAAAAATATCAATCTCTCGGTCTCGCGACTTGCAAAAGCCCGATTTGGAAAAATCCTCGCTGGCTAATTTGGCGATATGCCAATGGAAAATCATATATATTTGGTGGGAATGTCTCAGAGTGATGGGGCATCAAATGTACGTATGATTTTGGAAGGATATGGTTTATGCAATGGAAGGTCGGAAAGGAATTTTATCTGAAACAGGGTCACTTAAGGGACTTAAGGGCCACTTAGATTCACTTGATATGACCCGTGAATTGAAATTGGCAAGTCTGCCTTAACGTCAATCAACGAGTTAGCCTGGAGTCTCGCTAAGTTGTTGAAGGTTCTCGCGTTTGGGCTGGTTGCAAAAACAGCCAGCAGCGCTGCATGCAGTACGCGTTGTAAATGACTCAAAAGCAAGTTTGACACCCTTGTCATGAAACGGTTTTGGGGGCTTCAACTCACAACCGAAGGTTCATCAATCATTCATTCAACTTGGACGAAACGTTATCTAGGTAAAGCCAAGACGACAGATAGTCACGACCGACTGAAATTCGTCAAGTCCTGCACACATCTTGACGATAATGCCTCAAAAGGCCAAGGGTACAATGTTTACTACTTGCATGAGAAAAACAAAAGCGGAGCTCTAGCATGTTACAATTCCGATTCATTGTATAAATACCCCCAAGTTCTTCACATTGTGAAATACTAACTAACCTATAGTCTTTCACTTATACCACATTCCTTATGAAATTTTCCACTTTAGCTATTTTGGCTTTTGCAACAATAATTGTTGCCGAATGCGATGAAACAAACGTACACGCACATCATAAACATAAACGTCAAGTTGTTTATGATTACGCCTACGTTACGGTTACCGTTGACAAATCTGGCCAAACCATATCTGCACCAAGTCCGGTACCCAGCACAGCGGTAGCCGCAAGTCCTGCTGTTCTAGTTTCAAGTGTTGCCAGTAAGGTTTCAAGTGTTGCCAGCCCTGTTGTTGCGAGCTCCGCTCCAGCTCCAAAACAAAGTGCACCAGCCAATTCCAACTTCCCACCTCTTGGAGATTTGAGTCCATTCTCAAACCCTACGCAACAGTTCCAGGACGGGACAGTTCCTTGTTCGTCTTTCCCATCTGGTCAAGGTGTGATTGCACTTGATTATCTTGGATTCGGCGGGTGGTCTGGAATTGAAAACCTGGATGGTTCAACGGGAGGACCATGTAAAGAAGGTGCTTACTGTTCGTATGCGTGTCAATCTGGTATGTCTAAAACCCAATGGCCAATATCACAACCTGCCAATGGAGTTTCTATTGGAGGTCTTTTATGCAAGGGCGGATTCCTTTACAAATCCAACTCGAACAATTACCTTTGTGAATGGGGTGTACCCATGGCCAACGTTGCAAACGAGCTTTCGCAAGTGGTTTCTATTTGTAGAACTGATTACCCAGGTACTGAAAATATGGTGATACCAACGGTAGTTGGAGCTGGTTCCAAAAGTCCAATCACCGTTGTTGATCAATCAACATACTACACTTGGTTAGGTGGTTCAACATCTGCTCAATACTACGTAAATAATGCTGGTGTGTCATGGCAAGATGGATGTATTTGGGGAACCCCGGGGTCTGGTATTGGGAATTGGGCACCTTTGAATTTTGGTGCTGGATACGCTGCTGGAGTAGCATACTTGTCGTTGATCCCAAATCCAAATAACAAATCTCCATTGAATTTCAATGTGGAGATCGTTCCAGATGGGACTGCCACCATCAGTGGAAAATGTACTTATATCAACGGGGTATATAATGGAAATGGTGCTGATGGTTGTACTGTTGGAGTTACATCTGGTGTTGCGAAGTATAGGTTGTATACCTAACTACGGCAACATTGAGTTTCGGCAGAGCTGGCCTTGATGACGAATACCATGAACTGTAATATATCAATAAACGTAATAAGAATACTCGTGATACTCCAGACTCTCATAGGAGTGAATAATTGTAGACACTCATGATACTCTGGTACTCATGGTACTTTTAGATACTCATGGTACTCATGGTACTTTTAGATACTCATGGTACTCATGGTACTTTTAGATACTCATGGTACTCATGGTACTTTTAGATACTCATGATACTCATGGTACTTTTAGATACTCATGATACTCATGGTACTTTTAGATACTCATGATACTCATAGGGAGTGAATAATTGTAGATACTCATGATACTCACAGGGAGCATTTGCTCATCCATAGGGAGTAAATTTGCAGGGAGTGAATTTGCAGGGAGTGAATTTGCAGGGAGTGAATTTGTAGGGAGTGAATTTGTAGGGAGTTGATATTCATGGAGCAATGTGACATGATTGATGGACAACAAATTGATAAACACTCATAGGAGTTATCGTCTGCCTTGTAGGTCGAAATTGAGAAATAACGCAGCAGATATTTTTCATGGACGGCTGCAAAATCACTAATGCAAAAATATGAGCCTTGATGGTTGTCTTATTTATCAATTGTGAGAAGGAATGTAACTATTCTAGACACTCTAATCACTTTAACCACTTCACTAAATAAGCTAAAATTATGTAAGTAACCAAGGGCGGATTCGCCGATATACCCATTCAATACGGACACTAAAAGACTGAATCTTCTGAAGGGCCACCGAAGCATCACATTCCCATCACAACCAGTGGTTGCTATGTCATGCGTATTCACAGATGCACCACTCACTACATTGCAGGGCCATGCATCAGACAGTTAAGTACAAAAATCCAAACGGCATATAACTCATTGTTCATTAATTTTGACTGGTTATGAAGTTCAATTATAATTCCCTGTAATTGACCTCGCTTGAACTTCCAATTTTAGTGATATGTTCCGTTTGACGTTATTAACTGGTTAGCAACCGTATATTACGATGGTTTGTAGCTTGCTTTATCAAGGCTTACCAAGGGCAGTCCAAAAAAGGCGGCCCATGCCACTGATTGAATCTCCCCAATCTTCCCCTATATTCGTGATAATCTTTGTTGTCAACTGGTTTTATGAACCCTGTCAATGTTACCCCATTTAAATATGCCGAAGCTTTTAAAACTAATTTGTGTCTGAAGAGTCCAGTGAAAATAACTTCAATGTTACTAATGCCGTCGTTTACGAGACTGGCGATACGGGGACTAGTAGGGTCATAGCTAGAGTGGGAGTTGACAGAGTGGGAGTTGACAGAGTGGGAGTTGACAGAGTGGGTGTTGACAGAGTGGGAAGTTGAGAGTGGGAAGTTGAGAGTGGGAGGTTGAGAGTGGGAAGTTGACAGCTGGAGTGGGAAGTTGACAAGTTAGAGTGTGCATGCGAGTGGAGTGTGCAAGTCAAGTTAGAGTGGTGCATTGCGAGTGTCCATTGCGAGTGTGCATTGCGAGTGTCCATTGCGAGTGTGCATTGAGTGTGCATTGAGTGTGGAAGCCAATCCACCTTGTAAGCATGACAGACTAGCATCGCCGATTTTTGCATACGACGATTGTACGGACCCTATTCATGCGTTGTTTGTTCTGTCCTCATCTTACATATCTGATCGACTGCATTGGTGCTCGTTCAATCTCAAGTTGTGAAGACAATCACGAGCTTGTCGACCCTCTCCGGACACACTCTCACGGACACACTCTCACTCGTAGCATTGCACATGCCAAATGATCGTATAATACGCTTAAGCAATACAATGAAATTTCCACCGATTAATCAACAATGAAAAACCTCTAGATTTAAATTGATTATTGACCTCACCTTTTTAAAGTTATGAGGAACAAAGTAATAAAATTAAGGTTATTTTGAAATAAGAATAAACTTTATAAAGTTTAAGGTTTCGCCCTGGATCTGTAAGGTAACATTCATGATGGAAACTCCTGAGGGTAAGCGTGGAGTACAAAACGATAACTAGAAGATATCAAGGCGGGAGGAAGATGGGCATCGATGGAATAGGCGAATATGATAGTATAAGCGGGATAATGATCTGGAGGAATCTGAGAGGCCGATGTGGGCTGTAGGCTGGTGGAGTGATTGTTGGAGCAATCGTAGCAATCTTTGGTGAGATTATTCAGAAAGCGGAGTACTTGTAATTTTTGATTCGCTACAGTTAGTACAAGTTAGTACAAGTTAGGGAGGTTTCAATCATCCCATACTGAGCGTACGTGAGTACGTGAGTGTGTGTGACGCACATGAAGCACAGGACATGACAGTACATGAAAGTACGTATAAGTCCTTGCGATGTATCAGACATTTCTAGCCACTCAAGTCCATTCACCCATTCTATTAGACACAATCACATTCTATGGGGCGCACTTATACTCCAAATCGAACACATCAATAATACCGTATACACGGGTGGAGAAAGTCTAATCAATACGAACACAATATAGGAAACACAATTGGATGAGTATTCCATTCGATAAAGGCGTTTAGAAGACATCGTATTGTACAAGGCGGAGGCATCTTGCAATCTTGCAAGCATTGAAGCATTGCAAGTGACTACAAGTGACTACAAGTTAAAAAGCTAGACAGCTAGAAGTCACCACAATGCAAGCCTTGTAGTGACTTCATTGTAGTGACTTCATTGTAGTGACTACAGCTTAAGCTAGATGCACAGAGTGGGCTCACATGTACAATTCGGAGGTTATCTTCTCATCAACATCTTCGCAGAGTTGATGAGATCAAATGCAATTCGGCTACTATACAGGCGGGAAAGTTAATATAAACTTTCACGTGGAATTGACGAGGAGGGGGGTTTAAAGTTAAGTAATTGTCTGTATAATACCGAGTCCCAATGCAGGGAACACAGCAAGATATAGCGACGAACGGATGCACAGAAATACCACTGCAAATCGCACCACCTCGCTTGGAAGTGCTTACGTGGATGTGCTTATGACTTGGATGGCTTATGACTTGGATGTGCTATGACTTGGATGTGCTTACGACTACTTGGATGTGCTTATGACTACTTGGAAGTGCTTAATAACCGCTTAATGACCGCTTATGTCTCGCTTCGATGTAGTTTAATTCGACGTGCTTTAATTCGACGTGCTTCACCAATCGTCCCCCCCAAAAAGGTAATTGGGTAAGAATTACCCTAGTTAAGTTACGGGAATATGTAACAGGCCAAAATGTGCTCTATTGTTATAAATCATGACGTCTCGGTTGCACACAATCATTAGTTATGATAACGAAGTATTGTTCTTAACCCACAGCACATTCAACCGTGCCTTAGGTAATGTAAAGCGGTTGAATACTAATCTAGAAAGTTACCCTATTTGCTTGTGATAATCACGTACAACAATCCAACAGTCTTAACAAAGAACACACCACTAAGCACCAAATATTCTCTCAACAATCTACGTAACTTTCATAACAAACATAGATATAACTTTAAATACAATTCTAGAATCCAATCACTCTAGGCTCAAAATCCATCCAGGGTCCAAAATAAATCGGGAACAAGGAAGGGTTTGATTGATCTAATTTGTTTATCTGTTGACATTACTTTCATTCGGATCACTTTCACCCCCTCCGAAAGGGCTGGCCATTTTGAGGTACATTTGGCAAGAATTGGTCTGCTGGGAGTGGAGTGGGAGGGTACCTGAGAGGAGGGTGGAGTGGGAGGGTACGAGGAGTGGGAGTGGAGTGGGAGTGGAGTGGGAGTGGAGTGGGAGTGGAGTGGGAGTGGAGTGGGAGTGGAGTGGGAGTGGAGTGGGAGTGGAGTGGGAGTGGAGTGGGAGTGGAGTGGGAGTGGAGTGGGAGTGGAGTGGGAGTGGAGT